>JARHVA010003627.1:80000-680000 GCA_037957365.1 Torreya grandis | reverse complement strand
TAGGCATGACTATACCACTAGGTGTTTATGAGCCCTACACACTATGAACTTGATCCCATAAAAATTAAATTCTCATTAAACCTCCATGAATCACTGTCATTGGAAATGAATCCTTCATAGACCATTGTGTTTTAAAACCCTTATACATGGCTACAAACCTATATAAATCATGGTTGTATGTCACTATTCACCATCTCAAGACTTTATTGAACTCGATGATGTGCATGATTGAGTTATGATTGATATTTTTCTTCTCCATGATATATGTGTTTAATTTATTTCAATGAGGTAGTAATGACAATTAGATACGACTAAACCCAAAACTATCATTGATATTGACTGTAGAATGTTTATCTATAGTGTTAGGCAGGTAGGTGAGTGATTAGTATGAAACATGGCTTAAAGAAGAGTTTTGAAACCATTTAGGGATTCCTTAGATGTAGGTCTTATGAGGACTTTGGTGGATATAATGATCACTTTTAGTACTTGAACCAAAACTTCCTATCTTACGTGACTGTACTTCTTGTTATAGGTCTGTGTTAGTGTAGAAACTATAAAATAGGTATTTATGTGCTTGTATAGTGGGAATAAAACATAAGATATCATTGACTATTTATCTCATATGATTATCTCACTCCCTTAAAGTGTTCAAAACTCTTGATGTACATTCAAGTAGCATTCACCTTTTTGATTATAGCATTCATTGATCACTATAGGTTTAGGTTCTTATAAGGTGACTTTTGAATGTAACATGTATTTTAAGGTTCATCATCTATAGGTTTTGATGATATTAAGACAAAATTATTTTTTAGGGTTCCTTAAATCCACTAGCTTAAACATGAAACTTTCCTTATAGACCATTAGCCTCCATCCTATTAGCCAAAAAATACAAAAGGCTGTAGTGGCCCTTAAGAGATTGTAGGTGCTCATTTCATGGAATTGGATGTCATTTAAGCTTTGAGACCTTTTGTATTATCCTTGTCCATCAATTTAATTTAGTTTTTTTGGAAAACTATTATACATACCATCATTTTTGAGATAAACTTTCTCTTTCTATATGTACTTGACTGTAATAATATGATGTCCTTTGTATGGATAATGACAATTTTAGAGTTATTTGGGAAGTATTGACAAATAAGTAATAAAATTTAAAGATATTTTTAAGTTTTAAAAAGGTCTCTCTAAACACAATAACTAGTTTTTAGGTTTTCAAACCTTGAAAACCTCCCTTTACTAAAGTTCACCTAGTTGATTGTAGCATGTTGACTAAAACTAGTTATACGAGACATTTTAATTCCTTATTCCTATTCAAGGCTTGGTATCTATTGTCCTTTGACCTCTCCTTCTAAAATTATCAGACTAATTTTGATAACGTATTAGTTACTATAAACTAACTCCAAGAACTTAGAGACTTCTTGACTTATCTATGAATAAAGTTGTTGTAGATAAGGTCCCATTAAGGCCTGTAGGTGTGCTCTATGAAAGCATGTAGAGTTGAGATTGATCTCACTAATACTTCATATATTTTGTCTTTCTTTGGAGATCTTATTGAATTTCACCCTCTCTTAAAAATCTTTGGACTTCTTGAAACATGTTTTATCTCCTCTCATCTAATATTGGATGTATATTACCCTTTTATATGGTCTAAGACTATTTAGACCTTATGAAGGTCACCAATTATGAATTTGATCATTGTCACCCCATAGATTGGAGCTTGAGATGATCATTTGGAGATGAACATTTAATAAGGTATATTTTTCAACATGAATTGGTCTTTGTAATTCAAAACAAAACTTATAACTATATTTCTACCTTGATGGAGGTCTCTTCCATGGTTGTATATGATGTTTTATAGGTGCATATATCTCCTTCTCATGTTGGTATCAGTATTTTATCAACCATTGAATCTGTTTAAAAATGAAAAAATGGAATGGATATGGGTGAAATGGTGGTGAGGTGACCAAATATGATGTAAATACATTGATGGATATGGAAAAGAAGCCAAAACATATTAAGAAGATAGTGTATGATAGTGAGGTTGAAGGTGAGGGAGATCGAGGTGATAAGTGAGCACTTGTGAGCATGACAAGGGAAACCTAAAGGGTCATATGTATACATAAACCTATCCTCCTCACACCATATCAATTTGGATGACATTGGCGGAGCATAAGATGTTAAAATTGAAACCTATTACTTTACTAAAACCTTAAAAGATGTTCAAAAACCTTAAACAACGTAAACCTTGGATTTCATGGTAACGCTTGAGAGCATATGAATGGTATTTTTCTATGAAACTTGGATAAATTCTAAGAATTTTTATTGAATAACATAAAAAACATGACGGAGACCATGCAAACACAATTCAAGAAAACTTTATGTTGCCTTCTCTTCACCTGACCATATAATTCTCTTTCGAATCTCATAGACTATAGATTTAGACTTATCTTGTCAAATATACCTTGTTTAACCCTTAAAAATGTTAAAATAACATAGATAATGTCATGGGAAGGTATATTATGTTCTTGAGAAGCTCCAAAAACTATAGGTTTCTTGAAATGATGCCTTAGTGAGGAGAAATTGAAGAAAATCGGTTGCCTTCTTGGTTGCAAGACTGTAGAATTTATCATGACTTAAAATGTATAATTCATGAGGGGAAAGAGACCAAATATAGAACCACTTAATACATTATGAATCCCTCTAATTATACTTTATTTTCCCTAAATTTTAGACTTGTACCTTACTCTCTAACCCATACCAACAACAAACCTGAAGGTAGGTCTCTATGTGAAAAAAAGCCACTTGAAAAGAAGAGACCAATTTAAGGCTTGTACTATATCCAATTATGCTAAAAATATTCATGAATCTTTGTTATGCTCTGCTCTTCTTGGTTTAGACCTCCACCATACATAATTTCCTATGGATCCATAAATTTCCTAATAAAATGAATGAAATAGCTTATTTTTGGCCTCTTATTGGGAACTTAAGATACTAACCACTAAAGTAAGTGCATGATGATAATACCGCAATTTCATTACATGCAAAAAACAATAAATAAATTATTTCCATTCTTTTAATCCAATAAATTGGCACATGTGAGCTAGAAAAGGGCCTTTTTCACACTTATAATTGCCTTAAATGACCTTTTTAAGTCATGAAACTTTGGACTTAAGCTAAAGTCATATATTTGAATTTATATGAATGTATATTGACTAGTTTCATAATTTTTTAAGACCAATTTTATCATTTATAGAGATAAAATGTTCCTTTTAGGCCAAAATACTCAGTTTTAGAGTAGTTTGAAAGGGCTCAATAGTACCAAGAAATGTTTTGGATTTTATGGGTTGGTATTCGTCCTTAACATGACAAATTACCAAAATTTCTAGTGAATCATAGGGGTTGACTAGCTTGCTATTCAAAATAACTCATTAAAGTTCACATGACAATAGAAAACTAAAGCATAATAACTTTGATTTGATGAATCTAGATGTCAAACAAACTCTTTTGGGATTTGTAACACCTCTTTTGACTGTGACACAACCACAATAAAAGGAAACAATAACTAAACTAAGAGGCAAGGACAAAAAACCTAGGGAAAATAGGAAACAAGATAAACATGATAGAAGGGAAGTAGACTACTAATTTCACTAATTACTTATTGAAACAAGATAACCTAAAACAACTAACTTGAAATAAGATGATTTAATATAAGATAAAATGGAAAGATATTTTTTGCACCATGGAACTTTGAAACATGTTTCCATCTCTTGATAGCCATTTCTTTTGGATAAGAGCACTTGTATGTCCATGTCTTCTTGATAATGTAACTAGCCTCCTAATTCTATTATCAGGTACATAGATTGAAGATATGGTCCAAAATCCAATCATCCTCCTGCCATATTCTCTTAATTTTCAAGAATAATGCTAATTCCTCTTTATTTATTAGTTTTTAATGATCTAATATATCTTCCATTGTACCATGATTATGCTCCATGTGAACAAGTGACTTGTCAAAATCTTCATGATTGACCATTTATATCTCTTTAGGCATGATATAGGATAATATTTATTCATTTAATTTGTGTTAAAATTAATTATTTGAGGTAATATATTATAAAACACCTATTCATACTTCTCATCTCCATTAAAGTTCTCTTCTTGTGAGCCAATTTAGATAGGCTCAACAACAAATTGGTATATAAGATCTTCAATAGGAAGTGTAAGACCCTAAATAGCCTAATATTCATTACAAATATCCATATATTTATTCCAAAACTCATCATCCTTACATTGAATCTTATCTTTTTTAGCTGGCTTGTATTCATGAATGGTCAATTTTGCAAGTCTTTGAGGAGCATATTGATGTGGGATATTTGATATGTGATCAAGAGGTGAAAGAATAAGTCATGGTTGTCCTTACCTATAAGTGTTTGACTAATGATGTTCTCTTGATATTCAACTTAATATTTTTTCTCATATTTATGAACTTCATTCATCTCAATTGGAATTTCATGATGTGCCTCATAAAAGAGAGGCTCTTTGTCAAGAATTGGCATAGTAAATCCCTGAAAGTAGTCAATAAGATGGGAAAGGTCTAAGAAGTTACCATAGATGCCTAATTTTGATCATGGAGCTACTCCTCTTATATCATCTTAATCTTCTCTCTCTAATTCACTATTTATTTAATATCATTCCATGAAGGAAATGTCTTGGGATTTTGAGGAGGAAGGAAAGGATATTGAATGATCTCCTGCTTGATCTTGACTTCAACATCTTCATTTATTATTGAAAGTTATTCTTTCTCTTTATACTGCTATATATAATTCCAAGTCATGAACTTTGGTTTAGAAATTTTTTATTCTATACTTGTTTTAGCCATTGGTGTTAAACAATGAATTTACTATTGTGTTACCTTTGTAGCTGCCATTGAATACTAAAGATGTTGATTTTCAAGCTCAATATGCTTGGCTAGGTGAAACTCAAAATCATGAACTAAATAAATGGAGATATCTTCCTAAAAAATTGAAGATGTAGGTTCATGTATGATATATTATACAACCCAAAAATTAGACTCCTCAAAACATAGTTCTTCAACATTTTTAGACCACTCTTGGATAGACTTATAGGTAAGAAATCTAGGCAATGTTTGGATTGAATCTTGAGAGCTATGATAAACATTAATTTATTGATCATGAAGGGAAAAGGGAAGTTATATGGGAACATTTTGATGATTATGATGACCCTAGTGTTTCTCATAAACCACCAACCTCTCTTCAATGCTTAAAATTAGACGACCAATGTCTAGAATATAAACACTGAACTTTGAATGGCCTTACCTTATAAAAGATACACATACATCTTCAGCTTACTAAAATTTAGCTATCATGTTCTAAATTTATTACTTGGAAATCTCCTATCCATAGCTCTTCTTAGTGTTTATGCTTACCATCTATTTCTCATAGCCAAATAATGTTTGATTGAAGCTCGAGATAGACTATTTTGGGACTTGATTGGGTTGATTAGGAAGATAACAAGACTCATGAGGGTTGTCATAGGATTGGTATGAGTCACCATACTTCTAATAAGGCTCTGTATACTCATCATAAGGCTAATATAGATCATTGTAGTATTGATATGGGTAATGAGGATCATACTGTAATTGTTGATAAGGAAAAGAGTGATGGAATTATTATTTTTATTCTACCATGGCCTATAAAATCATGAAGATAACTAAAATTATGAACAAAATATGCCTTTTACCTCTAAGATAAGGACTATATACACATAATATTTTTAAAATTTTACCAAATAATAACACTTTCATCTTGTAAGAACCCATCGAAACTCAATCTCTCTGAGTGTACGCCCTAAGGGGTGTACTAAAAAAGGGGTGGGTATACCTTTGGTTATTTTCAAGATTGTTTTCCCTTATTGCCACATTATTATGAATCTAACCAACTCTTAAAATCATTCCTTAAGCTGTTACTCCTCCTTTGAATATTCCTCTAGTATTTTCCCTTTTCCATCCCTCTTTTTCTTGGCTTAACCCCATTTTGGTTAGTTGGATGTACTAGGTAGATTGGGTCAACCCAATATAGTTTATGTTTTTTTTAATTTTCTTAGCTTGTTAGCCTTTCAGCCAACCTAGGTCAAACCTAGTGAATTATCCCCAAAAACACAATGGGTTGACTGATTCAACTCTATACAATTGAAATTTATAGAAGGATTTAGAGAAAGATCTACCTATATATATATAAGATAATTTTCTCATTATTTAATAAATGCAATCAAAATTTATTATTCACTCATGCATCTTCACAATTTGCTCTTCCACCATTCTACTTGAGGAGACTTAGCTTAAGTTTATTATTTAGAGAATATAATCTTATGGTTAAGTCTTGGATGATTTAGCCTTTCTTAGTGATACTTACAAACCAAAACTACCTCTTGCCAATCCCCTTTGGCCAAGGGAGAGATTGAGTCTTGATGGGTTCACATTTAGGTAAGTATATTCTAACTTTTTTATTTTATCTTTTATTATAGAGAAGTAGCATAAATGTGGCTTGAATAATACTATCTTTCATATTTCATGTATTAGGGTGTTACACATACTTACTTTAGTTGAAGTTCACTATACATATTTTTATTATTATTTATAACCCCCCACTTTGTGCCACAAGCTTTGGTGTGCACTAGATTAGATTTAATTTCTTATTATTAGAATAGGTGAATATTTTAAACGTTAGGATTCTATTAGGGTTGTTTTGTGATTGTGTTATACTATAGGATTTGGAACCATTCCTAGTATGATATGTTATGATAAGTGATCCCCTAATCAGGTCTAAGAGATCCCCATATTGGTCATGCTCCCACTTACCAAGTGTATTCCCAATCAAAAGTGTAGGTATGCATTATCTTCTCCAAGATAAGATTGATTTATAGACATGATGCATTTCCAATTACATACATTCTGGTGAAATTTATGTGAAACTAACCCTTCAAATATTTATTTCACTTATTTTCATTCTTTTAGTCATTATTTTTATCATATTAAATCAACTCTATCGACCTAATATTTTAACTTCTATGCACATGTTTCCAAGAATAGGTAACTGGATCAACCCAATCAACCTAGTATAGGTTTCTATCCTTTTGGACATCTAGTTTAACCTACTAGTCAACCTAATTGACCCTATATATTTTAGACACTCTACAATAGGTTCTTGCATAGCTTGATTTATCATATCGATCCAAATTATAAGTTTCTCAAGCATACTTCAAGGTTCTTCATCATAAATATTTCTTAATTTCATCTTTGATCCAAAAAGTCTAATTTGTACCTCTCTATTTATTTATTTCTATATTTCCTTTCATAGTTTATAGTATTTAAAACTACCCTTGCAAGGTCAACTGGATTGACCCTGTCAACCCAGTTCTGTGTTTTATGTGATGTCTAAAATAGCTAGGTCAACCCTATCTGACCTAGTACGTTTTAAGACCTTGCTTCTACAATATTTATGCATATAGTCTCAACATTATACCATGTTTCAAGTTGGAATTGACCTTATATATACTAGTAATTAATAACACATTTCTTTTATTATTGCTTGCATGCTTAGAATAGCTCACATAGTTTAAGAAGGAGATTTTTAACTAATCACTTAGTTTCACTATTTATATTTTAGTCACACATGACCAAATCATAAAAACGTAAACAAGCACTTTAACATTTATCCACCCAAGGCCAACCTACTTGGATTTCATCACCAAGGGGGAAGTCGACTTGATGTTTTGGTCAAGCATAAAGTGTGGTTAATGGTATATTCTAGATAAGAACCTGACACCCTTATCACTGTGATGTGTGAAGTGAGGGGGTTAGGCCCCAATACAAATATTGTATCATTTCCTCCATAGACCTTTTCATCCCAAACTACCTAAAACCATCCTTAGATTTATATCAACTACCTTACTTATAGCCAACTTCCAATCACATTAAAAATCATTTCTTAATAATCTAATAAAACATTTTAGGTTGACTAATTAGTTAGATATTTAATTTTCAAGATTACTATTTTCTCTTTACTCAATTGTGTGTATTAAAACTTGCATTATCCAACATTAGTGCAAGGTTTTATTTTGTGTGCCTCAATTAGATTGGCTAGTGTTGATCAAATTGACTATTGTTTCATGTCATCTCTTACTTTCCTAGATTAGATGAAAAAATTATCTTGTCTTAGCTCATAACATTTTACCATCTTTCTCTTTCTCCTTGTTTATTGTACTAGGTCTACCTAGTCAACCCTATACCTTTTTCAGCCCCTATTCACTATACTATATCAATCTAATCAACCCTGTATAGTTTATAGCTCCTTTTTCCTCTTACTTTCCTACCTCTATTCACTATAATGGATTGACCCAATCAACCTCATAAAGTTTGTAGGTCTTATTTTCTATGCGTGGTCAACCCAATGACCATGTATTATTTTTTATTTTCTTTGTTCATCAATATAGTTTCTTATCTTTCCACTTCTACATTTTTTTAATCTCTCCTTGATTGGAATGAAATATCCTATTAGAATATTATTAGATAGCTTGAATCCATTTAGATACTATATGGGATGTTCATTTCTCCCTCTCTTTTCCTCCCAAGAGCACCATCACTCTTGGGGTACCTCTTCTCCTCCTTCATTTATGAATTGTAATATGGTGAAAATAACACATCAAGATGAAGCTAATGGATTTGATCCCTTCCTTACCAAGATATTTATTATCTTCAAAATATTCAAACTAATGTGGGAGTGATTGATACAAGTTACCTTAACAATCCCACTAGCAATCCATCTTCTTCCAATATTCTTCCTAATACCAATTTGGGGAGTGTTCCTACAAACACTAACCCACCTCTTGATATAACCAAAATTTTAGCCCAAGTCATTCAAAAAATGGACATTATGAAAAAATCTAATACTAACCCAATGATTCAAATTTAATAACACTTAATTAAGTGGTTAATCAACCTATAACTATTCATCATCAAGGTAATCCTAATTATATTCCTCCATCTCTTAGGGATGTCCTAGGTAATGATATTCCTTAACCCATAATGAATAACAAGATGCTTTAAAATATTAAAAATTATAGTTTAGATCCTTTCATTGATTTCATTGATATTGGTAACATATATCCAACTATCAAATATGATGGGACTAAAGACACTAGCTCATTTCTTAAAGCCCTATACAACATTTACAAAGAGTGGATCCAGACTAATACTTTCTCCAATCCTAAAATTGTAGTCAAAAATTTTTCTAGTGATGTATTAGAATGGTATAATCAACTTCCACAACATTCTATTTGGAAACTTAAATATTTGGTTAATCCTTTGGTTAAAGAGTTTCAACACAATGATCTTTCTAAAAATTGTCTTAGTCACTTTATAAATTCAAAACAATCTCCTACTAAATCAGTTCATGGCTTTATAAAAAGATGGAAATATTTAGCTCATAAATCTAACCATAACATGATTGATGATAAATTATTCAAACTCTTTATCATTGCTTTGACTCCTACTCTCCAATTTAAGGTTCAAACCTTTGCTTCCCAAATAATTAATTAAGCTCTTGACAAAGATAAACACCAAAATTTATTAGTAATCAATTCAAAAATAATCCTAAACTCCTTAAATGATACTTAAAAACATCTAAAATTATCACTAGTAATGCTCTGTAAACCAAACAAGGAGTTTCCAAAATTGATCTTCTTTCACCTTCTCATACACCTCTTACAGCTCAACAAATGAAACAATATTTACCACCCTCAAAACCTTTCATCTATCCCAAAGCTCATCCTAAGTTGTATGATCCCAATCTATTATTTTGGTTCCATGTTGACCTTGGGCATTCTCATCAATATTGTAGAGGGATCAATAAATTTTTTGTCTCCTATATGCTTGGTGATTCATTAAATCACAAAGATATGATCAATCTTTATCATCAAGAATACACTGCTACTTCCAAAAATTGACAAACTTTTAAATCTTATACCTCTAATAACCAAAACTATTCTTCAAATAATCAATAAAATATCAAGGATTTTTATACCATTGACATCTATTATGACCAATACTATAACAAATATCAATATATCAACACTGTTAATTTCAATAATCATCATAAATTGGCTCATAAAGATCCTATTACCAAACCTAAAAAACCATCATTATAAGAACAACTTCTTAAAGATATTACCACCACTAATGTTGATTCAGAAGCACCTAAGGAATAATGACCTCTTTCTAATCCTCCAACCACATTTTACCTTTCAAAACTAATTTAACTACTAAATCTTATACTAATTATTCTAAATCTCATTGGAATTTTGTTGAAGAGCTTAACTCTATGCCTTGTAAGATTAATCTTATGGAGTTGGTTCATACTTCACCCTATCATTATAAATTCCTTATGCAAAAAATTCAAGAAAATGAAGATCCATCCTCCATAGATGAAAAACCACCTTCTATTGATTCTCAACCTAATAATGTCGATACCATTAAAACTATGTGTCCCTATCCCAAACCTTCCATTGAATTTAATGAAGAAGACATGATCAATGATGAAATTATTTTTTGTGTTGATGATTTTCCACTCTTAATTAGCCATTAATACCACTCTTATCCATAAATTTCTACTTGATGAAGGTTAAGGTATTAATGTCACATATTTAAGGCTTATACAACAACTTGGTTATAAAAAAGATCATATAAAGAAAAATAATCTTACTTGTCATGGTTTTGATAAGACTAATCAAAATTCACTTAGTTGTATTTGGCTTCCATTAACCATAGGACCTAAGACTGTTCGAACCAAGCTTATGGTCCTTGATCTCCCTTTATCTTAAAATATCCTTCTTGGTCATCCATGGACTCATTGAAGGAGGGCCATTGATTTTTATGGTAGTCAAGATATTATAAAATTATATAATGGAAAATGAAACAAACATGAATCTGACCCCAATACATTGAGTATCTAATTACCTAATCCTAAACCTTAATATCATATTCTTATAATTCCTAAGATTAACGGTGTTCCTTTACCTGAGTTTATCAACATAAATCTTGATTTACAAGTTACTCTTATAGATTATGATGATGATTATCCCAATGATTTACAACATTCTTGCAATAATACCAAGTTACCTCCCTACATTTCATAATGGCTTCCTCATTATCTCTTACCAAGAGACCATACTATTCCTCTCATGGATGAGGTTACTGATTTTCCCCTCCATGCAATGCTCAAGAGCCTTATTTACTAGAATATGCCTTCACATGCAATGATTTTGGAGTGGATAAATTATTTTAAGATCTTCTCATAATGTCTCCTCATTAATTCAATAATATTGGGATTCCATCCTCTGAAACTCCCCCTGATTCTAAATCATGTATGATTTGTCCAATATATGATGACAACTATATCATGGCCCAATCTCAATATAGAGACTTAGATTTCTAGTATTACCATAAAAATTTAGCTCAAATACATGGTTTTAATCAATATGTGCATACCATTTCTATGGATCATACCTTAGATCTTGAAGGTCATGTGCCTCCTCTCAATCCTCCACTTATTGATACTCCTTGGCTGGTAGAGAAAATTTTACCTTCTAAATATCTAAAAGTTACTACACCTTTGAATCCAATCATTACATCCAATCCTTATCCTATCACTGAATCAACTAACACATTAATCTCTTCTACTTCATCTACTTTTTATACTCTTGAAATTATAATAGATGCCAAGGCAACCGATGTTCATTAGATACACTCTGAGTATGATCATCATGGAAATTAAATTTTAGATATTGAAGTAGATGTCAAGTATTATTTTCCTCTCCCTATTTTTCCTAGTGATGAATCTATCCTTGAGTTTTCTTATGTTTGAGAACCCCAGCTTCCTCATCAACATTATAAGCATTGAAATTTTAAGACTAAAACTCTTTACTTCAACAACTTTGTTGGTAGTGTTGATCTTAAAATAAATCCAATTTATACCTTACCTAATGCACCATACCACTATCAAGATGAAAATTCCATGCTTATTGAAGAAAACACTCATATTTAATATGGTACTCCATATTTTCCCCAAACTATCATAGTTTCATGAGAGATTTCACATACTTAAAATGACAATTTTATCTTACTCTTTGATAAATATCATGAGGCTTTCACTTCATCCTATGAGGACATTACTAGAATTGACCCTAGCATTGTGGTGTATAACATCATTACTTATCCTAATGCCAATCATGTGAATAAAAAACAAAGAAATTTTTTGCCCAAAGTTTTAACTTTATGTCATAAGGAAATCATCAAAATACTCAATGCTAAATTTATTAAACTAGTGGATTATTCTAAAGTGGTTTCCAACATTGTTCCCATTTAAAATAAAGTCACTATGGTTATTCACATTTGTATTGATTTACACAATCTTAATCTTCCTTATCCTAATGATAACTTCCCATTACCTTCAATATATGCCATCATTGATTGCATGGCTAGTTACAAAATTTTATCTCTTATGGATGGTTTCTTAGGATATAATTAGATTAATATCACTCATGAGGACCAATATAAGACTACTTTCACCATGGAACAGGGCACCTATGGCTATGTCAAAATGCCCTTTGGCCTAAAAAATGCTAGATCTACCTACCAACGAGTGATGACTCACATTTTTCGTGATATCATTCCAAAAATTATTGAAACTTACGTGGATGATCTTATTTATAAATATAAACATCATAAAAATGATCATTTTGATCTCGAATCATCTTTGAACATCTTATTAAATATAAATTTAGACTTAATCCTTAAAAATTTGTCTTTGGAGTCACATCTAGAAAAAAATTAGGATTATTAATCTCTCTCCATGACATTAATTTTGACCCCATTAAAATTAGTGTTATTATCAACATGTCCATTCATAATTATATTCCTAACATTCATACTTAATTAGGAAAGCTTGGGGAAATTAGATTATTCATCCCTAAAATGGCATATCAAATTCACATCATCAATTCCCTTCACAAGAAAGGTAACACTTTATAATGGATGGATCCATGTCAAAAGGCCTTCAATAACATGAAATATTCATCACTTCATCCACCTACACTTCATCCTCATTCTAAAAATAAACCTTTCATTCTATATAATTCTTCCACACCTATTTCATTTGGGGCTATGCTTGTCCAACAAGATGATATGAGAAGAGAATATGTTATCTACTACTTTATCCAAGGCCTCACTGACTATGAAACATGTTATACCAAAATTTAGTATGATTACCTCATTATCTATTTTGCAACTAAAAATCTTGTTCACTACATGGTTTACCATATGACTTATGTCATTATTCATTTTGACCCCCTTCATCATTTGTTCTAGAGATAGAATTGGTAAATAGATGGTCTTACTTATGGAATTAATCTCTGCATCATCACTCAAAAAGTTATTAAAGGGCAAGTCATATCTGACTAGATTTTCATAACTCTCATTCCAACTACTTCTTCTCTTCAAGATGATCTTCTAGATGATAATATCCTTTACATTGAGGTCTTAATCAAGCTATTTTTCTAATAGATTATTTTCATATCTTTACCACCGATCTTGAGGCCAATTAACTAGATGAATCTTCCACTCCCTATGATACTAATAAATCAAAAGTATTTATAGAGGAACTCCCTAAAATTAATATTGACTTGCATGATGATACTTGAAACCTTCGCTTTGACAGTGCTAGATTCCTTCAAGGAGCTAATGTAGGTTACATTCTCACAAGTCATCTCCATAGAATCATTCCCATTTAAAATTATGCTTTACCTTTGATGTTACCAATAATATGGATAAATGGGAATCTCTTATCTTAGGCATGAGATATGATCTTGACATAGACATTCATGATTTAGGTGATTCTCAAATTATTTGCCATCAAGTTAGTGGTGATAATCAATGTTAAAGTGAAAACCTTATCACCTATCATCAAATTTCAACCACTCTTGTTAAGGATTTTATCTCTTATACTATTTATCCTATTCTTAGAGATAAAAATCCATTGTTAATTATTTTGCCTCTGTAGCCTCTCTATTTCATCCTCATCAAGTTCTTTTTTATCCTTCTTTTCTTATACAAATAATAAAATCTTCATCTTCAACTCAATCACTAGATTCACTAATATATCATATTAAGGTTATTACCATTAGGAAAATCCCATGGTATAAATATATCATTCAATTTTTGAAACATCAAACTTATCCTCCTAATTTAGACTCTCGTGAAAAGATAATCATTCATAAACAAGCTTTCAAGTATGTATTTCAACAAAACATGCTTTACTATCGTAACACTAAAGGTACCTTGGTCTATTATGTTATACAAGATAAGGTCCCTCCTCTTCTTGAGCAACAAAATGGGGGTATTTGTGGTAGTCAATGTAGAAAACATGATACAATAGACAAATGCCTACATATGGATTACTTTTGGCCTACTCTCAAAAAGGATGAAATCGAATATGTTAAAAAGTGTAATCCATGTAAGCTTCATGATGATCTAATCCACTCACCTCCTACAAAACTTAAAATTATCAAATATCCTTAGAAATTTTATACATGGGGATTTGATCTCATTGGTAAACTTTCTCACTCCCAAGATGGGCATGCCTTTATCATCACCGCTACCAAATATTTTACCAAATGGGTAGAAGTTATGCCCCTCATTAACATCACCAGTCTTACCATTTCCAAATTTATTCTTAACCAAATTATTTTATACTTTGGTTTTCCCCATACCATCATTTTAGATAATTGTGGTTTTTTCAAAAATGAACATGTTAAACATCAATACAACAAATTTAAGATTGATCGTAAGTTTTCCATGCCTTATCATTTGCAATGTAATGGCCAAGCTAAATCTACCAATAAAATTCTCAAAAAAATCATTCATAAGAAAATTCATGAAACCTACATAGATTAGCATATTCATCTTTACCCTACACTTTGGGATTCTCAGACTAGCATATGCACTACCATTGAGGCAACTCCATTTTCACTAGTCTATGGTTCTGAGTCAATTCTTCCTTTAGAAGTTGAGATTACCTCTCTTCTTATATATCTTCATGGTATTATTATTGATGAAGAATAGTGTGAATCTCACCTTCATTCCTTTCATATTCTTAATGAATGTCATTTTTCTACCTTGTAACAAAATTGCTAATACAAGGCTTGTATTGCTAGATAACATAACAAATGTGTTAAAGTCTACACTTTTAATGTTGGTGATCTTGTCCTTAAATTAGACTACACCATGATAAACAAGGTAAATATGATAAAAAATGGTGATTCCCATATTTAGATAAAGACATTCTAGGTCTAAGCACCTACCATCTTCAAACCAAAGAAGACCATGTTTTCAAAGAGCCCACCAACATTTAATTCCTTAAGAAGTACTTTGCCTAAACATTTCCTTCTTTTCATGATTTGTATCTACATCTATGTAACACTTTTTTTAGGTTACCTAAGCATGGGTCTCTCCCTCTATATAAATTTCTCTCTCCTTTCACAAACCTTTAGTCTACCCTTTTGGTCTTTTATTTTCTTGATGTACCATAGTCTTCTTTATCTTCTTGCATTTTATTTTATTTTTTGTACCCCTTGGGTTTCTCTTTTGTGAGTTGATTTTTAAGACCATATAATACTTTATATTCCTCAAAAAACACCATATTTTATTTATTTTCACATAATTTTTTCTTTCAAATGTTGATTTGCCATCCCTTGGGTTTTTCTTTTGTGAGTTTCTTTGTAAGACTATAGATAAGACCTAATGTCCCTCACAAAATTACCATCTTTTTGCTTATCTCTTTTCAATTTATCTTTCATCTTAATTATTGGCACCCTTTTGGTTTCTCTTTTATGAAGTTTCATTATAAGACCATGGATAGGACCTTGCCCTCATAAAATTATTGAATTTTCATGTTCTTGATCCTTGTTCTCAAAATTTAGCTTTTGCTTCTTTTGCTAGATGAAATCTACACAACAATCTATGTTAGCATGTTTTCCTCCTTTTCCCTCATTCTTATGATAAGGAATCACACTTTAATATCATTGTATCCCTCTTTTCCCTTTGACACATTTATTTTTATTTTAAGTAATTCAAATTTTTCTATGTGGAATTCCTCTTGATTTCTACTTTTCATCTCCAGATTGGATAAAACAAGGTCAAAGTCAAGATAACACTTTTATTTCACCTAAATTTATGATACTCTTAGATCCCATGATCTTTGAAGTTATCTTTCTTATAAAACTTATCCATAGTATTCAAATGAAATTCATCTTTAGCACCCATGTTTAGCTTTCCAAATCCATATGGAAGATGAATAGAAAAACCCATCAAAAAAGTTAAAAGCCAAATCATTTCAAAACAAAAGGAACTTATATATAAAAGGCAACATACAAATTTAAAAACTCAATATTCACACCAAAAGACATAATTACAAGCACATATCCTATCTTTGATCGAAGATCAATCTCTATAGTTGGCCTCACATAGAATTGAGGTCCTTTAGGGTGTAGTAGGCCAGTAGATTGGAATAAGGGAATAAAACAAACTCTATGGTGATACCTAATTTTTAATGTAAGTACCCAATCTTCAAAATATATTGATGGCTCTATAAGGGGTCTTGAAGAATGGGGAACATGTCATGGGGAGGTAGGTCCATTTTACTTTTCATGCATTTAGCCTTTATGGGATGATCCATATACTTCATTTGTTGACCTAAGACTTGTATCACTAAGAGAAGTTATTAATATTCCTTAAGGTTGAAGGTCATCTTATTTTGATAAACCTAATTTAAGTGTCTTGATTTTGATAAAGAGTTTCTCTACCCTAGTTTTCCCTTCATTCTAACCTCTATCCATTTCATTTCCCCCATTGATAAACAAATTGTGATTCCAAATCTATTTTCCCTTCTTCTTTAATTCCTTCTTCATCTCTAAAAAACATGATAGCACTACATTGTTTCAATTTTATCTATCCTTATAATGTAAAAACATGTCTAAGAAACTATGGATTCTCCTTTATTTTTCACCATCATTTTAAATTTCTACACTTACTTTACTTTCCTTTTAGCATTTATCATAGTTTTATTGTCCTAGTTTTATGGACACATAAGTTCATATACTTTTTTCCATTGTTGACTTAGGTTGGCTTGTTACTTCTCACTCAATAATGTTATTTTCCCTTTTTATGCACCTTTTTCCATTATTGAGTGAGATATGGATTGTTATTGCTCACTCATCAATGTTGTTTTACCATTTTGTTTCTATCCTTTGCCATTCATTTTTTTTACCACCCTATTTGACATGTATCCTTGGTTTTAATTGGTGAGTTTGCCTTTCTTAATTAAGGATAACTTGTTTGAGTTTTTTAGTCTTTAGTATCCTTGGATTTTTGGTTGTGTGACTTAAGCTTATTATTTGACTTGGTCATTTGGTCTAACATAACACATATCACCCCAACATGCCAAATTTCCCAAGTACGTTTCATCCTTATAACACCAACTATCTTGGATTTTCTTGCATTTGTTTATTTTTCTCTTTAGTTTTGTATTCTTGGGTTTATCAAAATAAATCTCTATACCCTACACAATCAAAAATAAAAACACATCAAACAACCATCTAGTGATAAAGGTAAGTCAAGGTATGCATTACACTTACTTTTTAATTGTTTACTTTTTAGATTAGTTTCCCTTTTTTAGTCATTTAATTTTAGTTATTTTTTCTTTAAAATACTGTAATTTGTTTTAACATCAGTGTTGTGTGTCACTATTTTCTTTCTCAAAGTACCATCCCTTGTTACACCTTAGTGACACATCATGAGCTTCGAGTGGGGAATATGTAAACACATAATATTTTCCCTAAGCTATTACTCCTCCTTTGAATGTTCCTCTAATATTTTCCTCTTTCCATCCCTCTTTTTCTTATTTTCACCTCCTTTTGGTCATTAGGTTATACTAAGTCAACTGGGTTGACCTAGTAAAGTTTAGGGCTATTTTTCACTTTCTTAGCTTGTTATCCTTTCGACTGACCTAACTCAGACCTAGTGAATTGTCCTCAAAAACACATTGGGTCAACTAGGCTAACCCTATATAACTAAATTTTTTGGAAGGATTTAGGTCAAGATCAACCTATGTATACAAGATCATTTTGTCATTATTTCATATGTGCAACCAAGAGTTATTATTTTCTCATGCTTCTTCACAATATGCTCTTCCACCATTCTACTTGAGGAGACTTAGCTTAGGTTTCTTATTTAGAGAATCTAGTCTTCTGGAAAAGTCTTGGATGTTTTAGCCTTTCTTAGTGATCCTTACAAACCATAATTTTTTTTATAAATCCCTTTTGGCCAAGGGAGAGATTGAGTCTCAATGGGTTCACATTCAAATAAGTATATTATAACTTTATTCTCCTCTCTATTAGTATATAAAAGTAGCATAAGTGTTGGCTCAAATAATACTATATTTCATATATTATGTATTAGGGTGTTAGTAATATTTACTTTAATTGAATGTCCTTATAAATATTTATTTTATTATTTCTAACCCCCACTTTGTGCCACAAGCTTTGGTGTGCACTAGATTAGATTTAATTTTTTGTTATTAGAATAGGTGAATATTTTAAACCTTAGGAATCCATTAGGTTTTTTATTTGATTGTGTTAAATTTTAGTCTTTTTAACCCTTATTAGCATGATATGTTGTGAAAAGTGATCCTATAATCAGATCTAATAGATCCCTCTATTTGTCATGATCCCACTTAGCAAGTGTATTCCCAATTGGAAGTGTAGGTATGATTTGTCTTCTTCAAGCTAGGATTGATTTATAGACATGATGCATTTATGATTACATACAAGGACCACATGAGTTTTTGAAACTACTTTTGAAGATGAATATGATGAAAAATATGTACTCTAATGTCTAAATTTATTTGCCACTAGGTGTGATAAAAATGTTAGAAACATAGATAACACCTTACTTGAAGGCTAAAATATTTATCTAAAACTTATACACACCTAGACTAACATTATAATGATTTAAGGTGTGGGAAACCTAAACTCAGACTAAACCTCTAATTTTGATGAGGCTAGCTCCTCTGATGTATCACTTTCCTCACTACTAATAAAACCTATTGATTTTTGTGATGAAAAGGGTTATAAGGAAACTGAAAGGGAAATATATTCTACTAGTGCTGATAAATTTTTATTTCTGGTTCATCCACTCTATTTGAGCTCCTAAAACACTGATAAGATAAGCAAATAACTAAATACAACTTCAAATGACTCTTATGCATCAATATTTCATATAAAGTTTTCTACAGGTGATATAAGCATGACGGAAATGATAGAATAAGAATAATTAAAGGGAATAACTATTAAATTACATCCATTATTATCTCATTTAAATAACATAAAACACTAAACATGACCTGCATAAGTTAGCATATTAGTAACTAGATGAGATCAGGACTTGACAAGGGAGAAGGTACTCTTACAAGTTTAAATCAAATAACATAAACATACTATACCAAAATATGGAAGTTTTAAAACAATCATTTTATTATCTCCTAATCTTACAAAGCTCAATATTTGTAGAGTTAAAGCATGCCGAAGAGAGGGATCCTAAAAAAGGCTTGAAAGCTTGAATATATAGAAAATAGAGAAGCAGTTCTAGCCATTCTGGTATAGAGGTGAGAAGAGGAGTTCAAATATACATGAAATCAAGTCAATTTTTATTACAATCTTTATCAAAATTTTGTAATATCTATCTTTATCTTTAAAATCATTGTATGAAGCTCACTTTAGCATTGAAACAAATATGGTGGGCTCTTTGACTTGATAAATTTCTCCTTTTTCATGAATCCATGTGAAAAATTGATTTATAACTCCACTTTTAAGATAATAAAAAGATATGTGAGGGTCATTCTTCATGTATTAGTCTTAAAACATGCATGAAACTGGTCAACTAGTCAGTGATTGGTAGTTTAGGACTAATTAACTCCATGTCAACACTTTCCTTACATGAATTTTAACTCATGGAATTGAAATTGGATTATTTATTCACTTTAACATCAGATAAGAGGCATTTAAACTCAATATTAACTCCTTGATTAATATTTTAATACCAATTTTACTTTTATTGATTGATTAATTATGCCTACTAGGCTAATTAGGCCTAATAGCCTATCTTATAGCATGTGATGACCTTAAAACCTACACAAAAACTATGAAAACTACAATAAAAATGATGATGATGATGATGATGATGATGATGATGATGATGATGTGTGTGTGTGTGTGTGTGTGTGTGTGTGTGTGTGTGTGTGTGTGTGTGTGTGTGTGTGTGTGTGTGTGTGTGTGTGTGTGTGTGTGTGTGTGTGTGTGTGTGTGTGTGTGTGTGTGTGTGTGTGTGTGTGTAACAACTCCTCACACATTGAGATAAGTGTTTTTTATGAAGAAACTCTTGCCACTCAATCAAACTAGTTGACTAGGTCAAAACTGCCTCAATTTCCTACAAAGTGCCTATTTTTGATGATATATTAAGGAAACTTCTAGGAATATTTATTAATAAATTATGATTTTATGATGAATAAAAAGTATTAGGATTCAACATCCATGTATTTGATTTCATGTAAACTACATTGTACCTCATTTTTCATGTTTTTTAATCTAAAAAACTTGATTTTTGACCTGATCTCTATATTTTCATAAAACAAATTAGAATTTATAAGATCATATCTAAGTTTAATTTATGTTTTAAGAGGTTTAAATTTTTTCCATGATGTTTTTATGGAAATAAAATTGACTTTTATCAAAAATGGTCACTATGAGTGCTTGGGAGGGTTTTAGAGCTACTTATTATTAATGATGATTCATGAAGCACAGATATCCAAATAAAATATTACTACCATAAATTTCTATTAAATATATCCCATCAACATCATTTAAAATATTATGTTCCCATTCAAAATTTATGAAAATATATCATGTGAAGGAAATTTGCCTGTAGGGTTTTACTTACACTCTAGACTGCTTATGCTCTTAGTGATTGTTCACAAACCATATCACATATAAAAACCTCAATTTTTCATGAATTATAATTTAATATTTTCCCTAAAATCATGCAAATATATTTTGTTAAAACATTTCATGTGGTGAAAAATACATGTATTTGATCATGTGGCTTGAATGGGTATTTGGAACTATAAAATTTGAATTTCATCTTTGGAATTAAAATAACTCCTACATTAATTTTACCTACTATAAATAATCATCATGGGACTTTTAACATGTCAAAAAATCACTATGTATGTGTCTTATTGCTTGATAGGTCCTAAATTACCTTTTGGCCTATACCCTTGATTACTTATTTTAGCCCCTCCAAGGCATGGTTTGCATATATTTTAGAGTTTGAAAAAAAATTAAATGTCTTATAAATATGTATTATAATAATCCAATTAATTTAAAACACTCTAATTATATTATAAAACTTTGTATCACCGATAAACCCACTTGGACCTCCTTTTGCTCCATTGTACTTATTTTTTGACTAGTAGGGTACTATGTCAAAATAGTTAAAAATTACACTTGTGTAATGGTATTGAAAATTATATGGAAAATTCCTCAGGTCATGGTTAGCATTTGGACCAAATTTCAAGTCCTAATTCCATGTAGATGCCAAAAATACTCAAGATTATCTCAAAAATGTCTCTTATGTGTTGATTGAGTGCATACTTGACTATGTAGATACATATTGCAAGTGTTTTCATGATTAATGTAAGTGTATAATATTAAAATCACATTAATATAGTATATTTAAGTCCTATTAACTCACTTTAAACCATCATTCACCCTTCTTCAAGCATGGTTTGACCTCAAATAAAGTCTCTAGGCCTCATATAATCAATTTCCATACAATAGCCTTATACTATCTCACTATAATCTTAGAAATGATTAAGTAGCTTTTATTAGGGTATTTATAATGTCAAATTGTCATTTATTTTCATTTGACATCTCATATTAAAAAATCTCTTGACCTAGAGGTACCTTGAGTTATGCCTGCTAGTAGAAGACTATGAGGGCATTGCTACTCTTGGCTATAGGTACATGTTTTTTCACGTGTATTACTATATCTTGTATTTAAAAATATCTACTTACACTCCTAATAAATCCTAATGTCACTTAATTTTTTTAAAATTGAACCACTATGTTGTCAACGTACCTGGCCTTAAGAATATTCTTTTATCTATATGATGCTTGTAGGTGTTGTGTTAGGGTTGAGAATGACTATGTTAAAGCCCTTGAGATTCCTATAACAACTATCATTATTTGACCTTGTGAATTCCACCTATCACCTTATATGATCTAAACCATCATTAATTTCTTCAAGATGAACCATTTTTCTATTAAGTGCATTCTTAGTTTAATAAGTGGACCATGTTCCATGATAGTTGTAGATGAGGTAGTCTTTAGGCATGACTATAGCACTAGGTGTTTTTGAACCCTTCACACTTTGAACCTAATCCAAAAAAAATTTAATGCTCATGAAACTTCCATGAATCACTGTAATTATAAATAAATCCTTCATAGACCAGTGTGTTTAAAAACCCTTGTACATGGCTACAAGCCTATATAAAGCATGGTTGTATGTCACTATTATCCATCTGAAGCCCTTCTTGAACTCAATGATGTGCATGATTTAGTTATGATTGAGATTTTAATTCTTCATGATCTATGTGTTTAATTTATTTTAAGGATGCATTAAGGACCATTATATATACCTAAACCCAAAATTGTCATCAATCTTGATTGTAGCATGTTTGTTTATTGTACTAGGCATGTAGGTGAGTGTCTAATATAAAACATGGCCTAAAAATGATTTTTCAAACCTTTTATCACTTCTTTATATGTAGGTCTTATGATAATTTAGGTGGATATAATTATTACTTTTAGTACTTGAACAAAAAAATTGTATCTTACTTGATTGTACTTCCTTTTGTAGGTCTGTGTCAGTGTATGGACTATCAATTGGGTCCTTATGTACTTGGAGAGTGTGAATAAAACATAAGATATCATTGACTATTTATCTCATCATGATGATCTCACTACCTTCCTTAAAATGTTCAAAACTCTTGATGTACATTCAAGTACCATTCACCTATTTCACTATAGCCTTTCTTGTGAGTTATAGGTGTAGCTTCTTATGGGTGATTCTTGACTATAACATGTCTTTTAAGGTTCATCATCTATATGTTTTTATGGTCTTAAGACAAAATTTCTCTATGTGGTCCCTTTAAACCACTATCTTGAACATGAAACCTTCCTTATATATCATTTTCTTCCATCCTATTAGCCAAACTATAGAAAAGCCTGTAGGTGCACTTAAGAGAATGTAGGTGCTAATTTCATGGAATTGGATATCATTTAGGCTTTGATACATTTTGTATTCTCCTTTTACATCAATTTAATTCCTTTATTTTGGAAAACTACTATACCTACCATCATTTTTGAGACAAACTTTCTATTTCTATATGTACTTGACTATAACAATATGATTCCTTTGTATGGATAATGACAATCTTAGAGGTATTTTTGAAGTCTTGAAAAATAAGTAATAAAATCTCAATAGTTTTTTATTTTTTCAAAAAGGTTTGTTTAAACACAGTAATGAGTTTCAAGGCTTTCAAACCTTGAAAACCTCCCTTTACTAATGTTCACCTAGTTGAATGTAGCATGTTGACTAAAGCTAGGTGTAGGAGACATTTTGATGCCTTAGCCCTTATCAAGGTCTGGTATGTATTACCATTTGACATCTCCTTCTAAAATTATAAAACTAATGTTGAAAATATATTGGTTGTTGTAAATTACCTCCAAGAACCTAGATACTTTTTGACTTGTCTATGAACAAACATGTTGTAGGTAACATCCCATTAAGGCTTATAGGTGCGCTCTATGAATGCATGTAGGGTTGAGAATGATCTCACTACTCCTTCTTTATATACTCTATGTTTCTTTGGAGATGCTATTGAATTACACCATCTCTACAAAATCTTTAAAATTCTTGAAACATGTTTGATCTCCTCTCATCCAATCTTGGTTGTAGATTAACCTTTTATACAGTTTGAGACTATTCAGACCTTAGAAAGGTCACCAATTATGAACTAGATAATTATCCTCACATGGGTTGGAAACTAAGGTGATCATTTGGAGATGAAAATTTAATAAGGTATATTTCTCAACATGTTTTTTCCTTTTTACTTCATAACAAAACTTATAACTGTATTGTTACCTTGTTGATGTTTTTTAGGTACGTATATCTCCTTCTCATGTTGGTATTTTTATTTGATCAACCCTTAGCTCTTTATATAAATTAAAACATGGAATGGAGATGGAAAAGAAGCAAAAACATAGTAAGAAGATAGTGTATGGAAATGAGGTTGAAGGTGAGTGAGATAGAGGTGAGAAAAGAGCACTTGTGAGCATCACAAAGGTAACTTGAAGGGTCATATGGAATCATAGACATATCCTCCTCACACCATATCAATTTAGAGGCCATTGGAGGAGTAGAAAATGTTAAAACTAAAACCTATTACTTTATTAAAACCTTAAAAGATGTTAGAAAACCTTAAATAATGTTAAACTTGGATTTATTGGTAATGATTAAGAGCATATGAATGGTATTTTTATATGAATCTTGGATAAATTATAGGAATTTTTCTTTAAGGACACAAAAAATATGAAGAAGACCCTATAAACACAACTTCAAGAAAACTTAATGTTGTCATCTCTTCACATGACCGTACAATTCTCTTTTGAATCTCATAGACTACAGATTTGGACTTTTCTTATCAAAGATCCATTTTTTAACCCTCACACATATGAAAAGAACTTAGATAATGTCATGTAAAGGTATATTAGGCTCCTAATATCTCAAAAAACTAGAATTTTCCTAAAATGCTTTCATAGTGAGGAGAAATTAAACAAAATTGGTTGCCTTCCTAGTTGTAAGACTGTATAATTTAACTTGATTTCAAATGAATGATTCATGAGGAAAAATAAAAATTATATAACAAATTGATCCATCAAGACTCCCTTTTATTTTACTTTCTTTTCCCAAAATTTCAGACCTATACCTTCACTCTCTAATCCATACCAATGGCAAACATGAAGGTAGGTATCTATGTGTAAATAAGCTCCTTAACAACAAGAGACTAATTTAGGGCCTAAATTACATCCAATTTCCCTAAAATTCTTAATGAATATTTTTTATGCTTTTCTCTTCTTGATTCAGACCTCCACCATACAAAATTTTGTATGGATCCATACTTTTCCTTGTAAAATGAGTGAAATAGCTTTTTTTGTTGGCCATTTATTGGAAAGTTAAGTTATAAACAACCAAATTAAGTGCATGAGGAGAATACCAAAATACTATTATATGAAAAAAAAAAAACAAGAAATAAAGTATTTCCATGCTTTTAAGCCAATAAACTAGCATGTGTGAGTAAGAAAAGGGCCTTTTTCACACTTATAATTGCCTTAAATGACCTTTTCAAGTCATGAAACTTTAGACTTAAGCTAAATTAATATATTTGAGTACATATAAATGTATTTTTACTAGTTTCATGACCTTTTTAGACCAATTTTATCATTTAGAGATAAAAAATCTTCTTTTTTAAGGCAAAAACTTAGTTTTAGACCAGCTTACATGGGCTCAACAGTACCAAGAAAAGTTTTATATTGTAAGGGTTGGTGTTTGGCCTTGATAGTCCAAATTACCAAAAATTCCAATGTTCTAAAATTTCGCAACACACTTCATTTTTTTTCAATAAAATTAACTTTCACACTTAGTGACATACTCCTAAGAATTTTCCATTTTATGCTTATTTATTGAAAGTTGTTTGTCTTAGCAAAATGAGTGATGTGTGTATTCTCCTCCCACCCCCCAACCCCCCCCCCCCCCCCCCCCCCCCCCCCCCCCCCCCCCCCCCCCCACCCATACCCTTTAGGGAAATAATTTAACCAAAAGTGATCATTATTTACCTTTATCTCTTTAGTCTAAAATCATGAAAAAAAATTGTTAAGTCCCTTCCCAAATCCATATGGTTTGGGTGACCCCAAAATGACCATAAAGTATTTTCACTTGTCTTTATTTTTATGTATTTTATCTTTTGAGTAGGAGTTAATCACCTCCTCATGGGTTATTAATGGAAACATGAACCTATAAATTAATCTCCTATCATTTTTTCAAACCCACTCCATTGTGGGGTATATAGATTGAGTTGTTGAATCATTGGGATGATAATTTGAGCAGTTAAACTACCTCTATTAGTGACAGATGCCCTCATAATGTATGATCAACTCAAAAAATACACTACACTAAGAAATTGAAGGATGTATTGGTTGTGAAAAGGATAATATGTTTTCATAACAATTTAGTAGATGCAAATCCAATTAATGTGAGCATATCTTGTGTTAGCCACACTTAGGACCATCTAAAAATGAGCAAAAATTGATAGTTTAGAATAGCCCCACTTGTCATAGAAATAATATTGATGAAGGGAAAGTATATCTAAATTTCATGTCATAGTAAAAAATCTTGAGAGAAGAGGGGGCCTAAAAACCCTACTTTTCATGTTATTTAACTTTTTGGATTAACAACTAAAATCCTCTCAAGAGCAAGTATATTGATGGAATTTGACAATATTATGTAACCTTGTTAGTTTTAGGATTTATCACATTACACTTATGTAGTTGAGTCATTTTATCATTTACTTAATGGTTTTAATTTTAAAATATCTATTTATTTTGTTATACCACATAAAAATGAGTCCTTTTTATACATCACTCCATTTTTTGAGGAGGTGTTACAATACCCATTTAAAATCTGGCATGTGCCTTAATATTTTTATATACCTTTGTGTGTATGTGTCACTTTATTGAAAAAGGTGTCATTATGTTTCCCAATTCATTTGGAACCTTGTGCATATATGTCTTGAAACAAACCATTGATCATATCTTTTGATCATGATAATCTCATTACACTACTTGATTCATTTCATAAACTTGTTAACCTTATGTCCAAATTCTAATTTGAAACCAAATTTGAGTGTGTCTTTTGGATCTATACCTAGTTCCATTTTATTGTCCATTCTTATCTAGCTTATTATTTTTTAAGTCTAGTTATCCTAAGTAGAGTTTGAAATTAGCCTTGTCAAGTTCATATCAAAACATTGATTTATTTCTACATATTCCTTGTGTAATTTTTCTTAGAAATAAATATTTATATTTTGGGTTGTGAAACTTAGGTTGATTATTTATTAAATTTGAAAATTATTGTTTGTGCCTATATTTGGGAGAAATAGCCTATCTCCATATGCCTATAATTTCATGCCTTATACCAACTGACCAAGTTTATTTTTAAATATGAATGCTTAGTTTATCCCAAAGTGTTACAAATTTGTTAGATCAAATCTCTTACCTTGTTTTATTTAAATTCTAAATTTTGTGCCTTTTCTAAAAGACCTAGAACCTACATGCTTTGAGCCTAGATTTTATGCCTTCTCAAAAAGACCTGACAACTTTTGCTTTCTTAGATTAGACTTATTTGAAACACTTTGTACATAAAGTTTATAACTCCAATTTTTATTTCATACACTTGACCTTTTTTTTTGAGAAATTTTATGCTAGGCATTTGGATGTAGACTATTTTGTACCAAGTTTTAGAATAGACCTTTTGGAGATACAACTTCAATTTTTAACCAAGTTAGACCAAGTTCAAACCATTTGTCCTTTGGACACTATTTTTAAGAGTTTATATATCTATATGCCTTTTTCACAAAACATTCATCATTAATTTGAATATGTCTCACTATACACATAATGGAGCCATGTACAATCCAAGATATGATATTGTGATTTCACAAAAAGACTTTGTTCAAGACCCTTATGTCGATGATGTAGTTTCTGAGATGGATCCCTATCCTCCTTAAAATATTAAATTATGGGAACAAATCCAATATCCTTTAGCTAACTATTTGGTCAACATGCCTCTATAATCATAATAGGACCAAGATCAAACAACAAAATACCTAGATAGTGTATAATCAATTATAGACCAAGTTCAATAACAACCATACTAAATTATAAAGCCATCGACATATGACCTATATTTGTTTTATTTTCACTTAATTATAAATAAAGATGAAGTTTTAATTAGAGATGCATAGGTAGGGGCTAAGCTTTTGATCGACTTCTCCCACAAAAAAATTCCATGTCTAGTTAGAGTGCCTTACAACATACCTTACAACCAAACCAATGAGCATGCCTCTTCCATCAATCCTCAGGCTCTAGTGATGATGTTTTACCAATACACATGTATGCTTGTCATAGTAAAATCCATCATGGAAGACTATTTTATATAAATTAAAATAGCATACTAGACCTATTTAATTTAAGTGTATAGTTTTAATAACATGGTTATGTCGAACACTCCTATGATTGAGTTAGCTCCTTCAAAAAGAGACTTAATTGAATTGATAGACCAAGATAATTTAGGTATAGACCCATTCATGCAAAGCACTTTAGTTAGATTCATGTTTAATGTTCTAGCTATTAAAGAAGTGTCTATTTCTTCTATGCAAAAAAATGGGCCAAACATAGTAGATAACATGCAAGTATTGGAAGCACAATAACTGAGAGCAAGGGATGAATTAGTGTTTAAAATATTATTTCACATGTACTTTAACATTTATTGAATAATCAAACCAATAAAAATATATAACAATTTATAAATAGTCATTCACATGAGCATAACATAAAAAAACACACATATGAGTGAGAAACCCTCAAGGGGAAGAAAGCCCACTTTGATATATGAAAATGGAATATAGTCCTATAAAAAAATTATATAATTATATTGACCACCAACTCAACTTGGATGACCAATCCCAATGAAGTTAAGCACCTACTTGTAAAGAAACACCAAATCCCTAAGTGACTCAACACAAAATCAACCACCTCATTAATTTAATCACCATACCTCTACTCTAATATTATGTTCTCATTTCAATACCTCCTTATACTCTACCAAGAAATATTGCATTTACTAATTTTTCTAACTACCAAATAGGCCTAAACTACCTTCTATATATACAAGTCTCATGGTCACACACCACTTGGTAAGCCACACACCTTAAAAATATTAGTTTCTCCATAGAATATGTCCTAAAACATATTGTTAACATGATTAAAACTAACTTTATACCCCCTTTTGTTCTGCAACAACTCAATTAGGCCTCAATTCTCTTTTAGGCCTCATGGAGACGTAATTGCATTAGGTCTATCTTCTTAGCATCAAAGATTGATTATCTAGAGCCTAGATGGACTTATCCAACAATTTAAATAAATTTAATAACTTATAAAAATACCTATAATTACCTCCTCAATTATTTATTATACTTGTATCTTTCATTCATACCATGAAATCTCCTTTAAGACCAACTGCACTATTAGGCCTATGTACCTCAAAAGTCTATTTTGAAAAAATGAAGATAAAATACTCTTAGGATACAAAAATATTACAAATTAAACATGTATATAGGCTATACATGACCGTATAGCAATCACCAAATTTTTTAAACACTTTCACTTAGGAGATAAAGGCTCAATAACATCTATGTAACTCACTCACTTAGAACTACCAATTTACCTCAAAGACCAGTCATGGTGACTTAGACCTCTAACATGTGTATAAAATTTCCATGAATATTGATGCATTTAAATGGTCCTATGATATTTCAAGACCATTATAATATAAAATATAATATGGTATAATGGAAAATATTGGTCTTGTATAATAATTTTTTCACCCTATATCACATAGTCTTATCTAAACTAGATAAGTCATTTTGTGAGCAACTTTTTAAAAATATTCACTAGCCTCCAAAACTTATTTCAAGAATTAAAATGACTTAAAATTAATAAATAAAATATTCATGCACTTTTTTACATCCATATCACTTACTCATACCATCAAATCCATCTTCTCATCTCTACCTAGATCTTACACTATTTGCACCACTAGGTCCATCTATGATAGGCTAACTTGGATGGCCAAATTAGAAAATGGAGTAAACTATTCATAAATCATCAATGACATGATAAATTAAACTCTATCTTCTTATCACATTAATTTTATTTTATTTACTAATGTAACTTAGGAAAGCTATAATAACTTCTTGACAAATAAGTCTATATTTGTGCATTTTCTCTCACATCTGACTAAACACCACCACATAGAGGTACCTAGGAGAGTTTAATACATGATACAATATATTTTATAGGAATTTGAATCCATTTTGATCTTATTTGGACAAGATATTTCACATCAGGTCCTTATTAGGGTTTTGTGGAGGTTTAACATAGGTTTTGGTGTTAATGATTATTCATAAAGGTATGTCACTTGAATGTAAAACAAATACATAGAGATATTATATAGGACCATTCCCCATCTCTCATTAAAAAATTAGGTTCACATTTATAGGTTAAATGTGCCAAAAAATATCCAAAAGTGGTTCTTGGGTCTCGAGACCACATTCTATGAATTTGAGAAGGCCTAAAATAGTGTTTTATGAAAATTCATTCAAATTATGACCTCAAACTTTGTTAACATTCTTAAAAAAATTTATATTACCTATTTCCATTATCAAATATTCATACTTGCCTTGAAATTTGATCTTTATGCCTCATTAGGCTAGGTAGGGTCTAAGATAGGTCTAAGTGTAGGCTTAGTCTAAAGGTCCTACCCCTATAGGCTAATCTTGAAACTCTTATGAATGACTCAATGCCTCACATACATGCTAAAATACTGAAAAAAAACCTTCAAATGCATTTATTCATTCATTTTCATGCACATACCTCTTCATTTTATGACTAGGCTCATGGCTATGCTTCCTATACAACCTTGACATCAATTACTTATAACTTCATGCAACCGTAAGGCATTAGTTGTCTTCAAATTCTATATTCTGATTTATCACATGACAAAATTCTCTCATGAAAACACTCTATGCATACTGTCACATCACACACTACCAGATTAGTCTTAGTCACCTTTGACATCATCCTTTAAAGGATCTACCTTTGAGATCAGTGATAATGATCAACAATTTCCCCTTTCTTGTAGATGGAAACCCCTCTCAAAACCTATTCTGAAAAGGAGATTTATCCCTCATTTTTTACTTTTTTACCCTTTGAAAAAAATAAAAAAGATATGTATACAACTTCTTGGATCACACCTCTTGAAATCAAAATAGTAAACACACAAGACTATGAGTTTATGACTTACCATGCAATCATGCTCCCCCCATCTCCATTCATACCTTCTCAGCGCTACTCACCTATTTTTGGAGATAATGAATAATCTAATTAGCTAACACTAAGCACTTGACATCCTTAATGACTACTAGAGGTAGGAACTATACCCAATTCCTATCTTAGATGTTCAAATGTTTTCATTGGAAGTGATTTGGTCAAAATGTCTATAATTTGATCCTTTCTAGAAACATATTCAATTTTAATTATCTTTTTCACCTACCTAATCTCTTAGGAAATGATATCTGATAGGAATGTGCTTAGTTCTTGAGTGCATTATAAGGTTATTTGATATGATTATAACACTTGTATTGTCACAATAGATAGGGATAAGACTGTCATACTCCACCTTGTAGTATTTTAAGGTCTATCTCATAAATCAGGCTTGAGTGAAACATGAAGTTACTATAATGTATTTAATCTCAAAAGAAGATAGTCTCATAGAGGGTTATTTTTTGCTCATCCATGATACTAATCATTCTCCTAAGAATTAATCTCTTTTACTAGTACTCTTCCTATCATTTAGACTCCATTCCCGGTCTACATCTATATAGGTTGTCAAGTCAAACTCCTTGCTCTTAAGATACCATAACCTAAATTCCATAGTCCCCTTGAGATACCTAAGTATACATTTTACTACCTATAGATGATTTTCCTTTGGGTCTGCTTGAAACCTTCCCATAATACCTATTACTTGCATGATGTTATGTCTAGAGGTAGAAGTGTACAACATAATTCTAATAATTGACCTATATAATGTCTAATTTATCATTGAAAACTCATCTTCCTTGCTCTAACTATAAGATGTTATCATAGGTGTGCTAAACACCTTGAAATCTTCCATCTCAAATTTCTTTAACATCTCTCTTATGTACTTACCTTGTGAGATGAATATACCTCTTTATGATTTATTAGTTTATAAACCAAGAAAGAATGATAGTTCTCCTATCATGGACCTCTAAAACTCATTCTTAACTACATCTACAAAGGCCTTAGTCATACTCTCACTATTTACACCAAACATGATGTCATCCACATAGAAAACTACTATTAATTGATGTTAATCTTCTATCATTAGGTATATATTACTATATTCAAATACTCTTTTGAATCCTTGATCCAATAGATACCTATCCAATCTAGCATACCAAGCTCTAAGACCTTACTTTGGACCATAAAGAACCTCTTTCAAAATATAAACATAGTGCTTGTTACCTAATAGTGAGAAACCTTGGGTTTCTCTATGTACACCTCATCTTCCAAGTTCCCATTCAAAAAGGTAAATTTGACATCTGTATGGTACACCTTGAACTCTTTGAATCCTGAATATGCTAGAAACAATATGATGACTTCCAATCTTGCCACTGGAACAAAGGTCTCGTCAAAGTCTATGCCTTTTAATTATGGATACCCCTTACATACCAATATATCCTTGTGCCTAATGACTTATTCATATTCATTCAAATTGTTCCTAAACACTCATTTAATTACAATGGAATTCTTGTCTTCAGGCTTATGAACTAGTTCTGAAGTTTCATTATTTTCTATTTGCTCTAACTACCCATTCATAGAACCTATCCAAAACTTGTATTTTCTTGATTGTATAAGGTTCTTAGGTTTAATATTAGATAATAGAGAAACATTCTCTTGATTTAGGTTACTTACCAACCTTTTTCTTTCTTACATACCTACATCCTTATTGCCAATGATTTGTGATTTAGTATGATCTCTTTGAATATGTCTTGAGGGGCCTTTTGATTCTTGTCTTTCCTAAACTTCTCCTTCTTCATTAATATCTATTTTTTCCTTTTCATTATTAAAGTTTAGATTCTCTAGTGTATCCTTTTATTATGAGTGTGATTTCTTTGTCTCATCAATCTTCACATTTGTGCTTTCCACTATCTTCTGCAACCTCTTGTTATAACATCTATAAGCTGAGATTACTAATGAATACCCAAAGAATATACCTTCATAAAACCTAGATTCTAACTTACCTAAGTTTTCCTCATATATTTTGATGAATCATTTACTTCCAAACACTATAAATTATTCCACATTAGTAGGTATACCTTTCCAAAATTAATAAGAGGTCTTGTTTCCATTAGTCCTTATCTATCCTCTATTCAAGATGTAGATTGTAATTCTCATTGCCTCTCTCTAGTATCAATAAGAAAACCTTGACTCATTTAGCATCGTTATTTCCATCTCTTAAATAATCCTATTCTTTATTTCCACTACCCCATTTTGTTGAGGTGTCTTAGTTGTTAATAATTATCTCCTTATTCCATGAACCTCATAAAATTCATCAAAATAATTAGACCAAAACTCTCCTCCTCTATTAGATCTTAGGAAATTTATCTTCCCATTAGCAATAAGATCATTGAATGGCTTGAACTTATCAAGAGAATCTGAATTTTATTTTAAGAATGATACCCACATAATTATTATGTAATCATCTATGAGTAACATGAAATAGCTATCTCCTTGAATTTTTTCAACTCTTGTAGGCCCTTAGAGATCAGTGTGTATTAACTAAAAATGTCTTATGGTAGAGTATTCCTTAGACTTAAACCTTCTTCTAGTCTATTTACCATGTTGACATGACTTGAAAAGTGTGTTGATTTGTTTGGTGATCTTAGGCATGTTCTTCACAAAATTATTAGCGATTATCATGACCATATTTTCAAAGTTTAGGTGACTAAATATTTATGCCATAGCCAACATTCATCCATATTTATCATAATTCATATCTCCTTCTTGATCTCAATCAAGACATAAATTATTATAAGTTTTCTTAGAATTGGAAATTAGCCTTCATGATTTGGCTCTTCTTATATCATAACCTCTATCATGATACATTAGTGTGTGTCCTTGGTTGCACATTTGAATTACACTAAACATGTTATGTTTCAAACCTTTCACATAAAACACATTATATGTCTTGGTATTCCCATTGTTCGAACTCAAAATACCCTTTCCAACAATATTGGTGGTTGTGTTATCTCCAAATCTCATTGCTCCTAAAACATTATTCTTCAATGAGATGAAATTGATTTTTTCTCCTATCATATAGTTTGAGCAACCATAACTTATATACCATTTCATGGCTTTATCTTAAATGTGCAAGGCAGTTTGAGCTAGCATATATTCTTATCCTTTTGTCTTTTTATCCTCATTCACCTTGTTCATAAGGACTAACTTCTTGATCCACTTATTAGTGATATGACTATATAAACTCTTGTATTTACTGCTCTTCCTCATATGCTTCATCTTGAAATCCCTTTAAATGTGTCCTCTTTTATCATAATTATAGCACAATATTATGCTTCTACTATTGAAATGGACATTCACCATATTCCTCCATGACGAATTGATTCTTGCATAGTGTCTACAATCCATAGCTCTATGTCCATATTTATTGTACAATAAATAATGAACATTAAATAAATTCAAATACCTTGTATATTTTATGTTTAATGATGAACTTCCTTATTTTGTCTCTTGAATAAGTCATAATCTTCTTGACTTATTGATGATCAATTTGAGTCTCAAATTTGAGATATTCTACATAAGTCTTTGAAGTATGACTCTACTTGTTTCCTTTTGGTCTTCTTTAAACCCAAGACATGTCTTCTCATGTGGATACATTTGAATATTCAAAATATTACCAATGACTTTAGTCCTCTTTTCAAATTTTTCATGTGTCTTAATCTTGATTGTTACCTTATCCAATTCTACCTTCATGGACTCTATGTATATTACAAACTTGATAAATTCTTACTCCTTAGTATTAAGACTTGTATTGACAATTTAATACTAATTTTCCAACTATTTGATGATATCCTCATGTTCAATCATGTTGTTTCTTAGTCTATATTCAAAGAGATTGATTTTTTCTTCATAACTCTTAAGTAATGATATTAGTTTTTTATTCTTCCTTCTTTGGAACTTCAACTCCTCTAGAGCACTCACCAGTTATATGTCAAGGTTAACTTTAGACACTTATTCATCTAATTATTAGTCATCCATAATATGTTTACATTTTGAACATCCCTCACTGTCTATTTTTATAGCCATGAATAACATTTCATCATTATTATGATCATTACTATCATCATCACTATAAAATTTGCTTGTCTCACTTACAGCAGATGGTATACTATCTTCTCTGGTATATAAACTTATCTTTTTCTTGAATTACCCTTTATTTTATTCATGCTTCCTACGACCTTTTTCTCTATTGTAAAACTTATAGATCTTCTTATCATCACCATGATGTTCATCATGTTCTCCATCATGATCAATGTTATCCTTGTTAGGAAATTTAGATGAAAAGTGACCAATATTACCATAATTAAGGTAGTTAAATGACAAATTACACTTATTCTTACCTAAGCCTTTCTTTATTTTTCTAACAAATGTGGCTTCTAACTTGTCATCATCAATGTCTGTGTTAACATCATCCTTGGACTTTTTACCTTGTGACTTTTTCTTAAATTTAAATGCATCTTCCTTCTTAGAAGGTCTTACATCACTTGTTCTCATTTCATAGGTAGTCAATATTCCATGAATCTCACCCATATATAGTATGTTAAGATCTTTGATATCCTCCACAATATTCACCTTTGATTTAAAATTAGATGTTAGGGATTTTAATGCCTTTTGTACTATTGTTGATTCTTCAAAATTCTCTCCTAGACCTATAATGACATTTACCACTTCATCTAATATTAATAGATAAGATGTAATGTTTTTATCCTCTTTCATTCTAGGACTCTGAAATTGCTTTAGCGGGACTATAAATTTTTTAACTTGACTTTGGTGTTTCATTCATATATGGTCTAAAATTTTTCTAAAAACCATTTGGGTATGTCATAATGTATGAACTTTAAAAATTATGCCTCTAATATACCACAAAAAATGGCATTCATTTCCTTAGAGTTGTTCTCACTTTCCTTCTTAACTACTACATTAGTTGGTGGTGTAAAAGGTAGAGTGAATCCATCAATAACAGATTGCCATGTGTTATAGCCTAAAGAAATTAGGTAGGTATTCATTCTAATTCCCCAAAATTCATAGTTATTCCCATTGAAGAGAAGATCCTTATTGGTTGATAAACTTCCTTGTACTTGATGACTAGACATGATTGTGCTTCTAGGATCTCCTTTAAGCTATTTAGGCATGTGTCAAAGGATTAGGCTATAATACAAATTTTTGGAAACATAATAATTGAGAGAGGGGTGAATTAGTTTTTAAGACTTTCTTTCACATTTAATTTAACATTCCTTAAATCATCAAAGAAATACAAAGATATAAAAATGCATAAATATTCATTCACATGAGAATACCACAAGAAAACACACATATGAGTGGGAAATCCTCAAGGGGAATAAAACACAATTTTATCTCTACAAATTGACTATAGTAATATAAAATAAAATGTAAAATTATATTGAGGACCAACTCAACTTGGAGCACTAACCCGAATGAAGTCAATCACCCACTTGACTAGGATTTAACAAGCACCTACTTACAAAGAAGAACCAAATCCCTAATTGACTCAACACCAAATCAACCAACTCATAAATTTAATCACCTCACCTATACTATAATATTATGGTCTCATTTCAATACCTACTTATACTCTACCAATCAATATTTTGTTTATTATGTTTTCTAACTACTAAATAGGCCTAAACTACCTTGTATATATGTAAGTCTCATGGTCACACACCACTTTTTCATCCCCACACCTTAAAATTTTAGGTCATACATTTAATAGGTCTTATAACATCTTCTTAATATGATTAAAAAAACATTGGACCCATTTTGGTCAACTACTCAATTATGCTTCATTTCCCTTTTATGCCTCATGGAGACCTAATTGCATTAGATATTTTGGTTAAAGAGTTTTAACACAATGATATTATTGAAAATTTGGAAACAACACATAATATTTTACAACTTTAATATTTTGTTAATCCTTTGGTTAAATATTTTTAACATAATGATCTTCCTAAAAATTATCTTAGTCACTTCATCAATATTAAACAATCTCCTACTGAATCAACTATGACATTTTCAAAATATTGAAATATTTAGCTCATAAATCCCACCACAACATGATTGATGATAACTTATTCAAAATCTTTACCATAAATTTTACTCCTACCCTCCAATATAAGGTTCAAACCTTTGCTCCCTAAACACTTAATTAATCTCTTGACCCCGCTAAGCACCAAGACTTTTCTATGAGGCAATTCAAACCTAATCCTAAACTCCTTAAAGTATCTTTCTAAAAGTTTAATTATATTAATAGTAATTATTTTCAAACCAAAAAGGGAGTTTCCAAAACTAATTTTACTTCGTATTCTCATACAACTCTTATAGTTCAAAAAATGAAACAATTTTTACCACCCAAGAAACCTTTCATCTATCCCAATGTTCCTCCTAAGTGGTATGATCCCAATCTATTTTTCTTTTTCCATGCCAACATTGGAAATTCTCATGAATCTTTTATATGGACCAATAAATTTTTTATTTCTTATATGCTTGGTGACTCATTCAATCATAAAGCTATGATCAATCTTTGTCATCAAGAATACACTATTTCTTCCCAAGAACAATAAACATTTAAAGATTTTACCTCTAATAACCAAAAATATTCTTTAAATAATCAATTAAATATCAAGGATGTTTATTCCATTCACATTCATTATGACCAATAATATAATAAATATAAATATGTCAACAATACTAAGGTCAATTATCATATGATGTTTTTTAGGTACATATAAACATGTCAAAAATACTAAGGTCAATAACAAGTTCTCTTTAAGGACATAAAAAATATGAAGAAGACCTTATAAACACAAATTCAATAAAACTTGATGTTGTCATCTCTTCACATGACCATACAATTCTCTTTTGAATCTCATAGACTGCAGATTTGGACTTCTCTTATCAAAGATCCATTTTTTAACCCTCGCACATATGAAAAGGACCTAGATAATGTCATGGAAAGGTATATTAGGTTCCTAATATCTCAAAAAACTAGAATTTTCCTAAAATGATTTCATAGTGAGGAGAAATTAAAGAAAATTTGTTGCCTTCCTAGTTGTAAGACTATATAATTTAACTTGATTTCAAATGGATGATTCATGAGGAAAAATAAACAAATTATATAAAAAATTGATCCATAAAGACTCCCTTTTATTTCACTTTCTTATCCAAAAATTTTAGACCTATACCTTCACTCTCTAATCCATACCAATGGCAAACCTGAAGGTAGGTATCTATGTGCAAAGAAGCCCCTTGACAACAAGAGACTAATTTAGGGCCTAAATTACATCCAATTTCCTTTAAATTCTTAATGAATATTTTCAATGCTTTTCTCTTCTTGATTCAGACCTCCACCATACAAAATTTTGTATGGATCCATACTTTTCCTTGTAAAATGAACGAAATAGCTTTTTTTTGGCCATTTATTGGAAACTTAAGTTATGAAAAACCAAATTAAGTGCATGAGGAGAATACCAAAATAATATTATATGAAAAAAAATAATAAATAAATTATTTCCATGCTTTTAAGATAATAAACTAGCATGTGTGAGTCAGAAAAGGGCCTTTTTCACACTTAAAATTGCCTTAAATGACCTTTTCAAGTCATGAAACTTTATACTTAAGATAAAATAATATATTTGAATACATATAAAGGTATTTTTACTAGTTTCACGACCTTTTGACACCAATTTTATCATTTAGAGATAGAAAATCTTCTTTTTAAGGCAAAAACTCAATTTTAGACCAGCTTAAACGGGCTCAACAGTACCAAGAAAAGTTTTAGATTGTAAGGGTTGGTGTTTGGCCTTGATAGTCCAAATTACCAAAAATTCCAATGTTCTAAAATTTCACAACACACTTAATTTTTGTGCAATAAAATGAACTTTCACACTTAGTGGCATACTCCTAAGAAGTTTTCATTTTATGCTAATTTATTGAAAGTTGTTTGTTTTAGCAAAATGAGTGATGTGTGTATTCTCCACCCCCACCACCACCCCTCCCCCCCCCCAATACCATTTAGGGAAATAATGTAACCAAAAGTGATCATTATTTATCTTTATCTCCTTAGTCTAAAATCATAAAAAATTTGTTAAGTCCCTTCCCAAATCCATATGGTTTGGGTGACCCCAAAATGACCATAAAGTATTTTCACTTGTCTTTATTTTCATGTATTTTAGCTTATGAGTAAGAGTTAATAACCTCATCATGATTTATTTATGGAAACATGAACCTATAAATTAATCTCCTATCATTTTTTCAACCCCACTCCATTGTGGGGTATATAGATTGAGCTATTGAATCATTGGGATGATAATTTGAGCAGTTAAATTACCTCTATTACCAACAAATGCCCTCATAATGTATGATCAACTCAATCATCACACTACATTGAGAAAGTGAAGGATGTAGTGGTTGTGAAAAGGATAATATGTTTTCATAACAAGTTAGTAGATGCAAATCTAATTAATGTGAGCATATCTTGTGTTAGCCACACTTGGGACCATCTAAAAATGAGAAAAAATTGATAGTTTAGAACAACCCCACTTGCAATAGAAATAATATTGATGAAGGGAAAGTAGATCTAAATTCCATGTCATAGTAAAAAATCTTGAGAGAAGAAGGGGCCTAAAAACCCTACTTTTCATGTTATTTAACTTTTTGGATTAACAATTAAAATCCTCTCAAGAGCAAGTATATTGATGGAAGTTGACAATATTATGTAACCTTGATAGTTTTAGGATTTATGACATTACACTTAGGTATTTGAGTCATTTTATCCTTTATTGAATGGTTCTAAGTCTAAACTATCTATTTATCATGTTATAGCACATAAAAATGAGTCCTTTTTATACATCACTCCATTTTTTGAGGTGTTACAATACCCATTTGACATCTGGCATGTGCCTTAATATTTTTATATACCTTTGTGTGTATGTTTCACTTTATTGAAAAAGGTGTCATTGTGTTTCCCAATTCATTTGGAACCTTGTGCATGTATGTCTTGAAAGAAACCATTGATCATATCTTTTGATCATGATAATCTCGTTACACTACTTGATTCATTTCATAAACTTGTTAACCTTATGTCCAAATTCTAATTTGAAACAAAAATTTAGTGTATCTTTTGGATCTATACCTAGTGCCATTTTATTGTCCATTCTTATCTAGCTTATTATTTTTTAAGTCTAGTTATCCTAAGTTGAGTTTGAAATTAGCCTTGTCAAGTTCAAATCAAAACATTGATTGATTTCTACGTATTCCTTATGTAATTTTGCTTAGACATAAATATTTATCTTTTGGGTTGTGAAACTTAGGTTGATTATTTATTAAATTTGAAAATTATTGTTTGTGCCTATATTTGGGAGAAATAGCCTATCTCCATATGCCTATAATTTCATGCCTTATACCAACTGACCAAGTTTATTTTTAAATATGAATGCTTAGTTTATGCCAAAGTGTTTCAAAATTGTTAGATCAAATCTCTTACCTTGTTTTATTTAAATTCTAAATTTTGTGCCTTTTCTAAAAGACATAGAACCTACATGTTTTGAGCCTAGATTTTATGCCTTCTCAAAAAGACCTAGCAACTTTTGTTTTCTTATATTAGACTTATTTGAAACACTTTGTACCTAGAGTTTATAATTCCAATTTTTATTTCATCCAATTGAATTTTTGTTGTGAGACATTTGATTCTAGGCATTTGGATGCACACTATTTTGTACCAAGTTTTAGAATAGACCTTTTGGAGATACAACTTCACTTTTCAACCAAGTTAGACCAAATTCAAACCATTTGTCCTTTGGACACTATTTTTAAGAGTTTATATATCTATATGCCTTTTTCAAAAAACGTTCATCATTAATTTGAATATGTCTCACTATACACATAGTGGAGCCATGTACAATCCAAGATATGATAATGTGGTTTCACAAAATGATTTTGTTTAAGACCCCTATGTTGATGACGTAGTTTGTGAGATGGATCCCTATCCTCCTTAAAATAATCAATTATGGGAAAAAATCCAATATCCTTTAGCTCACTATTTGGTCAACATGACTCTGTAATCATAATAGGACCAAGATCAAACAACACAATACCTAGATAGTGTATAATCAATTATAGACCAAGTTCAATAACAACCATACTAAATTATAATGCCATCGACATATGACCTATATTTGTTTTATTTTCACTTATTTATAAATAAGGATGAAGTTTTAATCAGAGATGCATAGGTAGGGGCTAAGTTTTTGATAGGTTTCTCCCACAAAAAAATTTCATGTCTAATTATAGTGCCTTACAACATACCTTACAACCAAACCAATGAGAATGCCTCTTCCATAAATCCTCAGGCTCTAGTGATGATGTTTTACCAATACACATGTATGCTTGTCATAGTAAAATCCATCATGGAAGACCATTTTATATAAATTAAAATAGCATACTAGACCTATTTAAATTAAGTGTATAGTTTTAATAACATGGTTATGTCGAACACTCCTATGATTGAGTTAGCTCCTTCAAAAAGAGTCGTAATTGAATTGATAGACCAAGATAATTTAGGTATAGATACATTCATGCAAATCACTTTAGTTAGAGACATGTTTAATGTTCTAGCTATTGAAGAAGTGTCTATTTCTTCTATGCAAAAAAATGTGCCAAACATAGTAGATACCATGTAATTATTGGAAGCACAATAACTAAGAGCAAGGGATGAATTAGTGTTTAAACTATTATTTCACATGTAATTTAACATTTATTGAATAATCAAACCAATAAAAATATATAACAATTTATAAATAGCCATTCACATGAGCATAACATAAAAAAACACACATATGAGTGAGAAACCCTCAAGGGGAAGAAAACCCACTATGATATATGAAAATAGAATATAGTCCTATAAAAATAATTATCAAATTATATTGAGCACCAACTCAACTTGGATGACCAATCCCAATGAAATCAAGCACCCACTTGACTAAGCTTTAACAAGCACCTACTTGTAAAGAAACACCAAATCCCTAAGTGACTCAACACAAAATCAACCACCTCATTAATTTAATCTCCATACCTTTGCTCTAATATTATGTTATCATTTCAATACCTCCTTATACTCTACTAGGAAATATTGTATTTTCAAATTTTTCTAACTACCAAATAGGCCTAAACTACCTTATATATATATATACAAGTCTCATGGTCACACACCACTTGGTAAGCCACACACCTTCAAAATATTAGTTTCTCCATAGAATATGTCCTAAAGCATATTGTGACCATGATTAAAACTAACTTTATACCTGCTTTTGGTCTGCAACAACTCAATTAGGCCTCAATTCTCTTTGAGGCCTCATGGAGACCTAATTGCATTAGGTCTATCTTCTTAGCATCAAAGATTGATTATCTTGGGCCTAGATGGAATTATCCAAAAATTTAAATAAATTTAATCACTTATAAAAGTACCTATAATTACCTCCTCCATTATTTATTAGACTTGTGTCTTTTGTTCATACCATGAAATCACCTTTAAGACCAACTGCACTATTAGGCCTATGTACCTGAAAAGTCTGTTTTGAAAAAATGAAGATAAAATACTCTTAGGATAAAAAAATATTACAAATTCAACATGTATATAGGCTATACATGACCTTAGAGTCATCACCAATATTTTTAAACACTTTCACTTAGGAGATAAAGGCTCAATAACATCTATGTAACTCACTCACTTACAACTACCAATTTACCTCAAAGACCAGTCATGGTGACTTAGACCTCTAACATGTGTATAAAATTTCCATGAATATTGATGCATTTAAATGGTTCTATGATATTTCAAGACAATTATCATATATAAATATCATATGGTATAATGGAAAATATTGGTCTTGTAGAATAACTTTTTCACCCTATATCACATAGTCTTATCTAAACTAGATAAGTCATTTTGTGAGCAACTTTTTCAAAATATTCACTGGCCTCCAAAACTTATTTCAAGAATGAAAATGACTTAAAATTAATAAATAAAATCTTCATGCACTTTTTAACATCAATATCACTTGCTCATACCATCAAATCCATCTTCTCATCTCTACCTATATCTTGCACTATTTGCACCATTAGGTCCATCTATGATAAGCTAACTTGGATGGCCAAATTAGAAAATTAAGGAATAAACTTTTCATAAATCATCATTGACATGATAAATTAAACTCTAACTTCTTATCCCATTAATTTTATTTTATTTACTAATGCAACTTTGGAAAGCTATAATAACTTCTTGACAAATAAGTCTATATTTGTGCATTTTCTCTCACATCTGACTAAACACCACTACATAGAGGTACTTAGGAGAGTTGAATACATTATAAAATATCTTTTATAGGAATCTAAATCCATTCTGATTTTATTTGGATAAGATATTTCACATCAAGTCCTTATTAGGGTTTTGTGGAGGTTTAACATAAGTTTTGGTGTTAATGATTATTCATAAAGGTATGTCACTTGAATGTAAAACAAATGCATAGAGATATTATATAGGATCATTCCCCATCCATCCTTATCAAATTAGGTTCTCATTTATAGGTTAAATGTGCCAACAAATATCCAAAAGTGGTTCTTGGGTCTCGAGACCACATTTTATGAATTTGAGAAGGCCTAAAATAGTATTTTATGAAAATTCATTCAAATTATGACCTAAAACTTTGTTAACATTCTTTAAAAAAAATATATTACCTATTTCCATGATTAAATATTCATACTTGCCTTGAAATTTGATCTTTATGCCTCATTAGGCTAGGTAGGGTCTAAGATAAGTCTAAGTGTAGGCTTAGTCTAAAGGTCCTACCCCTATAGGCTAATCTTGAAACTCTTATGAATGATTCAATGCCTCACATACATGCTAAAATAGTGAAAAAAAACCTTCACATGCATGTATTCATTAATTTTCATGCACATACCTCTTCATGCTATGACTAGGCTCATGGCTAGGCTTCTTATACAACCTTGCATCAATTACTTATAACTTCATGCAACAGTAAGGCATTAGTTGTCTTCAAATTCTATATTTTGATTTATCACATGAAAAAACAATCTCATGACAACACTCTATGCATATTGTCACATCACACACTGCTAGATTAGTCTTAGTCACCTTTGACATCATCCTTTAAAGGATCTACCTTTGACATTAGTGATAATGATCAATAATTTCCCCTTTCTTGTAGATGGAAACTCCTCTCAAAACCTATTCTGAATAGGAGATTTATCCCTTATTTTAACTTTTTTACCCTTTGACAAAAATAAAAAAGATATGTATACAACTTCTTGGATCACACCTCTTGCAATCAAAATAGTTAACACACAAGACTATGAGTTTATCAGTCACCATGCAATCATGCTCCCCCCATCTGCATTCATACCTTCTCAGTGCTACTCACCTATTCTTGGAGCTAATGAATAACCTGATAAGCAAACACAAAGAACTTGACATCCTTAATGACTACTAGAGGTAGGAAATATACCCAATTCCCATCTTAGATGTTCAAATGTTTCCTTTGGAAGTGCTTTGGTCAAAATGTCTATAATTTGATCCTTTCTAGAAACGTATTCAATTTTAATACTTTTTTCACCTACCTAATCTCTTAGGAAATGATATCTGATAGGAATGTGCTTAGTTCTTGAGTGCATTATAAGGTTATTTGATATGATTATAACACTTGTATTGTCATAATATAAAGGGATATGAATACCATACTCCACCTTTTAGTATTTTAAGGTCTATCTCATAAATAGGACTTGAGTGAAACATGAAGCTACTATAGTGTATTTAATCTCAAAAGAAGATAGTGTCATAGAGGGTTATTTATTTCTCATCCATGATACTAAGCATTCTCTTAAGAATAAAGCTCTTCTACTAGTGCTCTTCCTATCATCTAGACTCCCTTCCCAGTCTACATATATATAGGTTGTCAAGTCAAACTCCTTGCTCTTAAGATACCATAACCTAAATTCCATAGTCCCCTTGAGATACCTAAGTATACGTTTTACTACCTATAGATGATTTTCCTTTGGGTCTACTTGAAACCTTCCCATAATACCTACTACTTGCATGATGTTATGTCTAGAGGTAGAAGTGTACAACATAATTCTAATAATTGACCTATATAATGTCTAATTTACCCTTGAAAACTCATCTTCCTTGCTTTAACTATACAATATTATCATAGGTGTGCTAAGCACCTTGAAATCTTCCATCTCAAATTTCTTTAAAATCTCTTTTATGTACTTACCTTGTGAGATGAATATACCTCTTTATGATTTATTATTTTATAAACCAAGAAATAATGATAGTTCTCCTATCATGGACCTTTAAAACTCATTCTTAATTACATCTACAAAGGCCTTAGTCATACTCTCACTATTTACACTAAATATGATGTCTTCCACATAGAAAACTACTATTAATTGATGTTAATCTTCTATCATTAGGTAGATATTACTATATTCAAATCCTCTTTTGAATCCTTGATCCAATAGATACCTATCCAATCTGGCATACCAAGCTCTAGGACCTTAGTTTGGACCATAAAGAACCTCTTTCAAAATATAAACATAATGCTTGTTACCTAATAGTGAGAAACCCTTGGGTTTCTCTATGTACACCTGATCTTCCAAGTTCCCATTCAAAAAGGTAAATTTGACATCTGTATGGTACACCTTGAACTCTTTGAATCCTGCATATGCTAGAAACAATATGATTAATTCCAATCTTGCTACTAGAACAAAGGTATCTTTAAAGTCTATGCCTTTTACTTATGGATACCCCTTACATACCAATATATCCTTGTGCCCAATGACTTATTCATATTCATTCAAATTGTTCCTAAACACCCATTTAATTACAATGGCATTCTTGTCTTTAGGCCTAGGAACTAGTTCTGAAGTTTCATTTTTTTCTATTTGCTCTAACTCCTCATTCATAGAACCTATCTAAAACTTGAATTTTATTGAGTCTATAAGGTTCTTAGGTTTAATATTAGATAATTAAGAAACATTCTCTTGATTTAGGTTACTTACCAACCTTTTTATTTTTTAAATACATGCATCCTTATTGCCAATGATTTGTGATTTAGTATGATCTCTTTGAATATGTCTTGAGGGGCCTTTTGATTCTTGTCTTTCCTAAACTTCTCCTTCTTCATTAATATCTATTTTTTCCTTTTCATTATTAAATTTTAGATTCTCTAGTGTATCCTTTTATTATGAGTGTGATTTCTTTGTCTCATCAATCTTCACATTTGTGCTTTACACTATCTTCTACAACCTCTTGTTATAGCATCTATAAGCTGAGCTTACTAATGAGTACCCAAAGAATATACCTTCATAAAACCTAGATTCTAACTTACCTAAGTTTTCCTCATATATTTTGATGAATCATTTACTTCCAAACACTATAAATTATTCCACATTAGTAGGTATACCTTTCCACAATCAATAAGAGGTCTTATTGCCATTAGTCCTTACCTATCCTCTATTCAAGATGTAGATTGTAATTCTCATTGCTTCTCTCTAGTATCAATCAGATAACCTTGACTCATTTAGCATAGTTATTGTCATCTCTTAAATAATCCTATTCTTTATTTCCACTACCCCATTTTTTTGAGGTGTCTTAGTTGTTAATAATTATCTCCTTATTCTATGAACCTCATAAAATTCATCAAAATAATTAGACCAAAACTCTCTTCCTCTATTAGATCTTAGGAAATTTATCTTCCCATTCTTCCCATTAGCAATAAGATCATTGAATGGCTTGAGCTTATCAAGAGATTCTAAATTTTATTTTAAGAATGATACCCTCATAATTATTATGTAATCATCTATGAGTAACTTGAAATATCTATCTCCTTAAATGTTTTCAATTATTTTAGGCCCTTAGAGATCAGTGTGTATTAACTCAAAATGTCTTATGGTAGAGTATTCCTTAGACTTGAACCTTCTTCTAGTCTGTTTACCATGTTGACATAACTTGAAAAATGTGTTTATTGGTTTGGTGATCTTAGGCATGTTCTTCACAAACTTATTAGTGATTATATTGACCATATTTTCAAAGTTTAGGTGACTAATTATTTATGCCATAGCCAACATTCATCCATATTTATCATAAATCATCTCTCCTTCTTGATCTCAATCAAGACATAAATTATTTTAAGTTTTCCTAGAATTGGTAATTAGCCTTCATGATTTGGCTCTTCTTATATCATAACATATATCATGAAACATTAGTGTGTGTCCTTGGTTGCACATTTGAATTACACTAAACATGTTATGTTTCAAACCTTTCACATAAAACACATTATATGTCTTGGTATTCCCATTGTCCAAACTCAAAATACCCTTGCCAACAATATTCGTGGTTGTGTTATCTCCAAATCTCATTGCTCCTACAACATTATTCTTTAATGAGATGAAAGTGATTGTATCCTATCATATAGTTTGAGCAACCATAAACTATATACCATTTCATGACTTTATCTTGAATGTGAAAGGCAGTCTGAGCTAGCATATATTCTTATCCTTTTGTCTTTTTATCCTCTTTCACCTTGTTCATAAGGACTAACTTCTTGATCCACTTATTAGTGGTATGACTATATAAACTCTTTTCCTTACTGTTCTTCCTCATATGATTCATCTTGATATCCCTTTAAATGTGTCCTCTTTGATCATAATTATAGCACAATATTATGCTTCTACTATTGAAATGGAGATTCACCATATTCCTCCATGAGGAATTGATTCTTGCATAGTGTCTCCAATCCATAGCTTTATGTCCATATTGATTGTACAATAAATAATAACCATTAATTAAATTCACATACCTTGTATAGTTTATGTTTAATGATGCACTTACTTCTTTTTTGTCTCTTGAATAAGTCATAATCTTCTTGACTTATCGATGATCAATTTGAGTCTCAAATTTAAGATCTTCTGCATAAGTCTTTGAAGTCTGACTCTACTTGTTTCCTTTTGGTCTTCTTTAAACCCAAGACATGTCTTCTCATGTGGAGACATTTGAATATTCAAAATATTACCAATGACTTTAGTCCTCTTTTCAAAAAAATTATGTGTCTTAATCTTGATTGTTACCTTATCCAATTCTACCTTCATGGACTCTATGTATATTACAAACTTGATAAATTCTTAATCCTTAGTCTTAAGACTTGTATTGACAATTTAAAACTAATTTTCAAACTATTTGATGATATCCTCATGTTCAATCATGTTGTTTCTTAGTCTGTATTCAAAGAGATTGATTTTTTCTTCATAACTCTTAAGTAATGATATTAGTTTATTATTCTTCCTTATTTGGAACTTCAACTCCTCTAGATCACTCACCAATTCTATGTCAAGGTTCACTTTAGCCACTTATTCATCTAATTATTCATCATCCATAATACTTTTACATTTTGAACATCCCTCATTGTCTATTTTTATAGCTATGAATAACATTTCATTATTATTATGATCATTAGTATCATCATCACTATCAAATGTGCTTGTATCACTTACAACAGATGGTAAACTATATTCTTTGGTATATAAAATTATCTTGTTCTTGAAGGACCCTTTATTTTATTCATACTTCCTACAACTTTTTTCTCTATTGTAAAACTTATAGATCTTCTTATCATCACCATGATGTTCATCATGTTCTCCATCATGATCAATCTTATCCTTGTTAGGAAATTTAGATGAAAAGTGACCAATATTACCAAAAATAATTTAGTTAAATGACAAATTACCCTTATGCTTACCTAAACCTTTCCTTATTTTTCTAACAAATGTGGCTTCTAACTTGTCATCATCAATGTTTGTGTTAACATCATCCTTGGCCTTCTTACCTTGTGACTTTTTCTTAAATTTAAATGCATCTTCCTTCTTATAAGGTCTTACATCACTTGTTCTCATTTCATAGGTATTCAATATTCCATGAAGCTCACCCATATATAGTATTATAAGATGTTTGATATGTTCCACAACATACACCTTTGATTTAAAATTAGATGTTAGGGATTTCAATGCCTTTTGTACTATTGTTGATTCTTCCAAATTGTCTCCTAGACCTATAATGACATTTACCACTTCATCTAATCTTAATAGATAAGATGTAATGTTTTTTTCCTCTTTCATTCTCAGACTCTCAAACTGCTTCAGTGGGACTATAAATTTTTGAACTTGACTTTGGTGTTTCCTTCATATATTGTCTAAAATTTTTATAAAAACCATTTGGCTATGTCATAATGTATGAACTTTAAAAATTATGCCTCTGATATACCACACAAAATGGCATTCATTTCCTTAGAGTTGGTCTCACTTTCCTTCTTGACTACTGCATTAGTTGGTGGTGTAAAAGGTAGAGTGAATCTATCAATAATAGATTGCCATGTGTTATAGCATAAATAAATTAGGTAGGTATTCATTATAGTTCCCCAAAATTCATAGTTATTCCCATTGAAGAGAGTATCCTTATTGGTTGATAAACTTCCTTGTACTTGATGACTAGACATGATTGTGCTTTTAGGATCTCCTTTAAGCTATTTAAGCATGTGTCAAAGTATTAGGCTATAATACCAATTTTTGGAAACATAATCATTGAGAGGGGGTGAATTATTTTTTAAGACTTTATTTCACATTTAATTTAACATTCCTTAAATCATCAAAGAAATACAAAGATATAAAAATGCATAAATATTCATTCAGTTGAGAATACCACAAGAAAACACACATATGAGTGGGAAACCCTCAAGGGGAATAAAACACCCCCTTATATCTACAAATTGACTATAGTAATATAAAATAAAATGTAAAATTATATTGAGGACCAACTCAACTTAGAGCACTAACCTGAATGAAGTCAATCACCCACTTGACTAGGATTTAACAAGCACCTACTTACAAAGAAGAACCAAATCCCTAATTGACTCAACACCAAATCAATCAACTCATAAATTTAATCACCTCACCTATACTCTAATATTATGGTCTCATTTCAATACCTCCTTATACTCTACCAAGCAATATTTTAATTATTATGTTTTCTAACTACTAAATAGGCCTAAACTACCTTATATATATGTAAGTCTCATGGTCACACACCACTTGTTCATCCCCACACCTTAAAAATTTTAGGTCATCCATTTAATAGGTCTTATAACATCTTATTAGTATGATTAAAAAATCATTGGACCCATTTTGGTCTACAACTACTCAATTAGGCTTCATTTCCCTTTTATGCCTCATGGAGACCTAAGTGCATTATATATTTTGGTTAAAGAGTTTTAACACAATGATATTATTGAAAATTTAGAAACAAAACATAATATTTTACAACTTTAATATTCTTTTAATCCTTTGGCTAAAGATTTTTAACATAATGATCTCCCTAAAAATTATCTTAGTCACTTCATCAATGTTAAACAATCTCCTACTGAATCAGCTATGACTTTATCAAAATATTGAAATATTTAGCTCATAAATCCCACCATAACATGATTGATAATAACTTATTCAAACTCTTTATCTCCAATTTTACTCCTACCCTCCAATATAAGGTTCAAACCTTTGCTCCCTAAACACTTAATTAATCTCTTAACCCCACTAAGCAACCAAGACTTTCCTATGAAGCAATTCAAACCTAATACTAAAATCCTTAAATTATCTTTCTAAAAATTTAATTATATCAATAGTAATTATTTTCAAACTAGAAAGGGAGTTTCCAAAACTAATTTTACTTCGCATTCTCATACAACTCTTACAGTTCAGAAAATGAAACAATTTTTACCACCCAAGAAACCTTTCATCTATCCCAATGTTCCTCCTAAGTGGTATGATCCCAATCTATTTTTATTTTTCCATGCCAACATTGGAAATTATCATGAATCTTGTATATGGACTAATAAATTTTTTATTTCTTATATGCTTGGTGACTCATTCAATCATAAAGCTATGATCAATCTTTGTCATCAAGAATACACTATTTCTTCCCAAAAACAATAAACTTTTAAAGATTTTACCTCTAATAACCAAAAATATTCTTTAAATAATCCATAAAATAGCAAGGATGTTTATGCCATTCACATTCATTATGACCAATAATATAATAAATATAAATATGTCAACAATACTAAGGTCAATTATCATAATAAACTAGCTCATAAAGATCTCGTACCAAACATAAAAATCCATTATTAGAAGAATAACTTATTAAAGATACTACCACCACTAATGTTGATTCAGAAGAACCTAAGGAACAACTCCCTCCTTCAGATCCTCCAACCACATTATACCTTCCTAAACTAATTTTTGTACTAAACCTCTTGCTATTTATTCTAAATCTAATTGGAATTTTCTTGAAGAACTTAACACTATGCCGTGTAAGATTCCTCTTATGGAGTTGGTTCATACTTCACCCTATCATCCTAGATTCCTCATGTAACAACTTCTAGAAATTGAATATCCATCCTCCATAGATAAAGAACCACCTTCTATTGATTCTCAACTTATTAATGCCAATACCATTGAAACTATGTGTCCCTCTTCTAAACCTTCCTTTGAATTTATTAAAGAGGACATGATTAATGATGAAATTATATTTCATTTTGATGATCTACCACTCTTCATTAAACTAGCCATTAATACCACTCTTATTCATAAATTCATATTTGATGAAGGTTCTGGTATTAATGTCACATATTTATGGCTTATACAATAGCCTAGTTATAACAAGGATCATCTAAAGAAAAACCATCTCACTTATCATGGTTTTAATAAGACTAATCAAAATCCACTTGGTTGTATTTGGCTTCCAATCACCATATGACCTAAGACTGTTCAAACCAACCTTATGGTCCTTGATCTCCCTTTATCTTACAATATCCTTCTTGGTCATCCATGGAATCATCAAATGAGGGCGACTGTTTCTTTTTTTAATCAATGTATTAAATTATTACATAATGTAAAATGATATAAACATTAAGCTAACCCCAATCCATGGAGAATCTAATTATCTAATCCTAAATCTCCATATTGTATTCTTATAATTCCAAAGATTAACAGTGTTCTTTCACCCAATTTCATGAACATTAATCCTAATTTACAAGTTACTCTTTTGGATTCTAATGATGATTATCCCAATTATTTACAACATACTTAAAATACTACCAAGTTTCCTCCCTATATTTCATAATGGCTTCCTCCTTCTCTCTTACCAAGAGATCATATTGTTCCTCTCATGAATGAGATTACTAATTTTCACCCTCCATGCAATTATAAAGAGCATTATTTACTATAATATGCATTCAATTATAATGATTTTAAAGTGGATAAATTATTTCAAGATCCTCTAATCATGTCTCCTCGTACATTCAATAATATTGGGATTTGATCCTCTTAAACTCCCTTTTATTCTCAGTCATGTATGATTTTCTCTCAGTCATGTATTGAGAGATGTCAACTAGAAGGGGACATTACAGTCCACCCCTCCTAAAATTGCTTGTCCTCAAGCAATCTCAACTCAAGATGCTACAAAATCTCCTCACTCTCCCACGTAGCATCCTCCACTGGAAAATATCTCCACTTCACTAGATATTCCCCGATGGTCCTCTTGCATAGTTGTCTCTCTCTGTACTCTAGGATAGACTCAGGTACTAGAATCAACTTTCCCTCATCATCCAAGGGAGGCAATACTGCTGATGATTTTCCCTAAATATTGATATATGGGCTCATGTAATCTATAGATAAGTTGATGTAGAATATTAAGGACCATATTACAGATATTACCAGACCTTATACCATTCCTCCCATAGGTTATTATTTAAATAAGGCTCCCCCTTCTTCTCCCATAACAACACCTCCTATGGTCCATTCACCACCTTCTGTCCCTCCACCTATTGTTCCTTCTCTACTCGGGGACCGTCCTTCACTTGTGGATCCTTTTCCACAAGTGATTCTTGCATCTCCCATAGATCCCATTCTGTAATATCCCAAATGAGCTCTGCCCTAACTTACTAATTTTTAAAACTTGAATTCTGCCCTAATTTTTGCACTTCAATTTTTTGCTCAAAACCCTAGGTTCTGATTTGACTTTTCTGCCCAACATTAATATAAAAAATTATCTCAAATCCATGATTTTAATTGGGATGTGCATACCATTTCAGTGAATCATATATAGATATTGAATGTCATGTACCTCCTCTCAATCCTACTCTATTGATACTCTTTGGGTGGTAGAGAAAATTATGCCTTCCTAATATTCTAAAGTTATTACACCTTTGAATCCAATCCTTCTCCCATCACCAAATCAATTGACATATCAATCTCTTCTACTCCATTTACTTCTACTCTTGAAATTACACTAGATGCCAAAGCAACCAATGTTCTTCAAATACACTCTGAGTATGATCGTCATGGTATTCAAATTTTATGTATTGAAGTAGGTGTTGAGTATTATGGTCCTATCCATACTTTTCCTAATGATGAAGCTATCCTTGAGTTTTTTTATGCCTAAGAACTTCATCTTCCTTGATAGTATCATAAACTTGGAAATTTTAAGACTAAAACACCTTGCTTCAATAAATTTGTTTCTAGCATTGATCCTAAAAAAGATCCAATTTTTTCCTTACCCAATGAACCATACCAATTTCAATATTATAATTACATTCTTATTGAAGAAACCACTCACATTTAATATGGTACTCCATCTTATCCTCAAACAATCACAATTTATTGAGATATTTCACCTACTAAACATGATAATTTTAGCATATTCTTTGATAAATATCATGAAGATTTCACTTGGTATTATGAGGACATTCCTAGAATTAACCCTAGTATTATGGTGTATAACATCATTACTTATCCTGATGCCAAGCATATGTATCAAAAATAATGAAAATTTCCACCCAAAGTTTTAAATTTATGTCATAAAGAAATCATCAAATTACTCAATGGTAAATTTATTAAACTAGTGGATTATTCTAAATGGGTTTCCAACATTATTCCCATTTTGAAGAAAGTCACTATGGTCATTCACATTTGTATTGATTTCCACAATCTTATTCTTGCTTATCCTAATTACAACTTACCATTTGCTTTAATAGATGTCATCATTGATTCCACAACTGGTTACAAAATGTTATCTCTTATGGATGCTTTCTTGGGATATAATTAGATTCATATCACTCTCAAGGACAAACATAAGACCAATTTAACCATATATAATGGTGTGCCTATTGTTATGTCAAAATACCCTTTAGCTTAAAAAATGTTAGAGCCACTTACCAATGAGTGATGAATCACATTTGTCATGATCTCATTCAAAAAATTATTGAAACCTCTATGGATGATCTTATTGCTAAATATAAACATCATAAAAACCATATTTCTAATCTTGATATCATCTTTGACCATCTTATTAAATATAAAGTTAGACTTAATCCTTACAAATGTGTCTTTGGAGTCACATCTAGAAATTTTTTGGGATTCTTAGTCTCTCTCCATAGAATAAATGTTGACCCCACCAGAATTAGTGCTATTATCAACATGCCCATTCCCCATTCTATTCCTAACATTTATACTTATTTAGGCAAGCTTATGGAAATTAGATGATTCATATTTAAAATGGCATATCAAATTTACTCTATCAATTCCCTTCTCAAGAAAGGTACCACTTTAGAATGGACAGATCCATGTCAAAAGGCCTTTGATAATATGAAAGAGTTAATTCTTCATCCACCTACATTTCATCCTCCTTCCAAAATTAAACCTTTGATTCTATATACTTCTTACAAACCTATTTTTATTGGGGCAGTTTTTTTCCAACAAGATGATATGGGAATAGATTATGTTATCTTCTACATTAGTTGAGGCCTTATTGATTATGAAACACATTATACCAAAATTGAGCATAATTTCCTTGCTATCTATTTTGTAGCTAAAAAGATCCATCACTACATGATTTACCAAACTACTTATGTCATTGTTAATTTTGAGCCCCTTCATCATTTTTTATCCAAATAATTTCTTTTTGGAGATAGAATTAGTAAATGGATGGTCTTATTTATATAATTTGATCTCTACATTATCACTAAAAAAACTATCGAAGGGCAAGTCATGGATGACCAAATTGCCATAGCTCCCATTCCATCCACTTCATCTCTTCAAGATGATCTTCTAGATGATAATATCCTATACATTTAAGGTCTTAATCAAATTATTTCTCTCAAATATTAGTTTCATAGATTTACCACTGATCTTGAATCCAATCAACTTGATGAGTCTTCCACTCCCTTTGGTACTAATAAATCAAAAGTATTTATTGAGGAGATATCTAACATTAATGTTGACTTGCATGAGGATACTTGGACTTTTCACTTTGATAGTGCTAAATGCCTTCAAGGAGATAGGGTAGGTTGCATTCTCACAAGTACTTTTAGTAAAATCATTCTTTTAGCATTTCATTTCACCTTTTATGTCACCAATAATATGGTTGAATATGATGTTATTATCTTAGGCATGAGAGTTGATATTGACTTAGACATTCAATTCATTGATGCATTAGGTTATTCATAACTTATCTTCCATCAAGTTAGTGGTGATTATCAATGTAAAAGTGAAAACCTTATCACCTATCATCAAATTGTAACCATTATTTCTAAGGATTTTATCACTTTCACTATTGAGCCTATTCCTAGAGATCAAAAATCCTTTGTTGATTCTCTTGCCTCTTTAGCCTCTCTATTTCATCCTCATCAAGTTCTTTCTAATCCTTATTTAATTATATAAATAAGAAAATCTTCATCTTCAAATCAATCACTAGATTTACTTATGTATCATATTTAGGTTGTTGCCATTAGACAAAGGCCATGGTATATAAATATCATTCAATTATTGAAACATCAAACTTATCCTTTTAATTTATACTTTTTTGAAAAGACATGCATTTGTAAACATGCTTTCAAATATGTATTTCAACACAACATCCCTTATTATCACAACACTAAAGGTACCTTACTCCATTATGTTATGCAAGATGAGGTCTCTCCTCTTCTTGAATAATCACATAGTGGCATTTGTGGTGATCATTGTAGTGGACATGCTACAACATGTAAATGCATATGTATGGGTTAATTTTGGCCTACTCTTGAAAAGAATTAAATTGAATATGGTAATAATTGTAATCCTTATTAGCTTCATGATGATCTAATCCATCCACCTCCAATAAAACTTCAAACTATTGAATCTCTTTTTCCATTTTCTACATGGGTATTTGATCTCATTAGTAAACTTACTCACTCCAAAGATGGGCATGTTTTTATCATCACCGCTATCAAATATTTTACCAAATGGGTAAAATATATGTATCTTATTAACATCACTACTCTTACCATTTGTTATTTTATTCTTAACTAAATTATTTTCCACTTTGGTGTTCCCTATAACATAATTTTAGACAATGGTGGTAATTTCAAAAACAAACATTTTAAACATCTTTGCAAAAATTCAAGATCAATCAAAAAATTTCCATGCCTTATCATTTGAAATGCAATTGTCAAGCTAAGGCCACCAATAAAATTCTCAAAAAAAAAATTCAAATGATAATTCATGAAACCCACATAGATTAGAATATTCATCTTTACCTTGCAGTTTGGGCTTATCATAATAGCATATGTACTACCACTAGGGTAACTCCTTTTTCTCTAGTCTATGGTTCTAAGTTAGTTCTTCCTTTAGAAGTTGAGCTTACCTCTCTTTGTATATATTTTCATGGTATTAGTTCTAATGAATAATTTAATGAAGCTTTCCTTCATACCCTTGATCTTATTATTGAATTTAATCTTTCAACCTTGCAACATAACTTCTAATACAAGGCTCATATTGATAGATAACATAACAAATGTGTTAAAGTCCACTCTTTTAATGTTGGGGATATTTTCCATAAATTATACTACACCCATGATAAAGAAGGTAAATATACTGAAAAATTATGGGGCCCATATTTAGTTAAAGACATTATTGGTCCAAGCACTTACCACCTTCAAACTAATGAAGGCCATGTTTTCAAAGAGCCCACCAACACTCAATTCCTTAAAAATAACTTTGCCTAAACATTTCCTTCTTTTCATTCTTTTTATCTACATCAATCTAAGACTTTTTTTAGGTTACCTAAGCATGAGTCTCTCCATTTGTATCAAGTTCCATCTCCTTTCACAAACCTTTACTTCTCCCTTTTAATCTTTTAGTTTCTTGATGTACCATGGATAGGACCCAATGTCCCTCACAAAATTACTATCCTTTTGCTTATCTATTTTTGATTTATCTTTCATCTTGATTATTAGCACCCTTTTCATTTCTCTTTTGTGAATTTTTAGTGTAATAATGTGGATAAGACCTTTCCCTCCTCATAAAATTATCACCTTTTCATGTTCTTGGTCCTTGTTCATGTTCTTGATCTTCAATAGTAGGTATAACATCATTACTTATCTTGATGCCAAGTATGTGCATCAAAGATATAAAAACATTGTGTCCAAAGTTTCAACTTGATGTCATAAGTAAATCATCAAATTACTTGATGCTAAATTTATTAAACTAGTGGATAATTCTGAATGGATTTCCATCATTGTTCCCATTCAAAAGAAATTCACTATGTTCATTTGCATTTGTATTAATTTCTACAATCTTAATCTTGCTTATCCCCATGACAAATTCTCATTACCTTCAATAGATGTGATCATTTATTCCATGGATGGTTAAAAAATGTTATCTCTTATGGATGGTTTCTTGGGATATAATCAAATTCTTATTGCTCCTGATGACCAACATAAGACTACTTTCACCATATAATGGGGCACCTATTACTATGTTAAAATGCCATTTGGCCTCAAAAGTTCTAGATCCACTTACCAACGAGTGATAACTCACATTTTTCATGATCTCATTCACAAAATTATTGAAACCTATGTGGATTATCTTATTTATAAATATAAACATCATAAAAATCATGTTTCTAATCTCGTTATCATCTTTGACCATCATCTTAAATATAAATTTAGACTTAATCCTTAAAAATGTGTCTTTGGAGTCACATATAAAACATTTTTAGGATTCTTAGTCTCTCTTCATGGCAACAATGTTGACCCTATATAACTTAGTGCTACTATCAACATGCCAATTGCTCATTCTATTCTAAAAATTCATACTTATTTAGGAAAGCTTAGGGAAATTAGATGATTCATCCTCAAAATGGCATATCAAATTCACTCCATCAATTCCATTATTAATAAAGGTACCACTTTAGAATGGATGCATCCATGTCAAAAGGCCTTTGATAACATGAGAGAGTCATTACTTCAACAACCTACACTTCATCCCCCTTCCAACAATAAACCTTTGATTCTATATACTTATTCCACACCTATTTTAGTTGGGGAAATGCTTGCCCAACAAGATGATATGAGAAGATAATATGATATCTACTATATTAGCCAAAGCCTAATCAATTATGAAACATGTTATACCAAAATTGAGGTGATTGCCTCACTATCTATTTTGTAGCTAAAAAAGCTTTGTCACTACATGATTTACCAAACTACTTATGTCATTATTCATTCTGACCCCCTTCATCATTTTTTATCCAAATCATTTATTCTTAGAGATATAATTGGTAAATGGATGGTCTTACTTATATAATTTGATCTCTGTATCATCACTCAAAAATTTATCAAAGTACAAGTCATAGTTGACCAACTTGCTATTACTCCCATTTTAGCCACTTCTTCTCTTCAAGATGATATTCTAGATGATAATATACTTTAAATTGAAGGTCTTAATCAAGATGTTTCTCTCAAAGATTATTTTCATATCTTTACATTGATCTTTAAGTCAATCAACTAGATGAATCTTCCACTCCTTCTAGTACTACTAAATCAAAAGTAGTTATCGAGGATCTCCCTAAAATTAATGTTGACTTACATGAGGATACATATACACTTCACTTTGGTAGTGTTAAATGCATTCAAGGAGTTGGAGTACGTTACATTCTCACAACTCCTCTAGATAAAATCATTCCTTTAGAATTTTCCTTCACCTTTGATGTCACCAATAATATGGTTGAATATGAAGCTCTTATCTTAGGCATGAAAGATAATCTTGACTTAGAAATTCAATAAATTCATGATTTAGGTAATTAACAACTTATTTACCATTAAATTAGTGGTGATTATCAATGTAAAAGTGAAAACCTTATCATCTATCATCAAATTACAACCACTCTTGCTAAGGATTTTATCTCTTTCACTATTGAGCCTATTCCTAGAGATCAAAATTCCATTGTTGATTATTTTGCCTCTTTATCCTCTCTATTTCATCCTCATCAAGTTATTTTTGATCCTTCTTTTATTATACAAATAAAAAAATATCCATCTTTAACTCAATCACCAAATTTGCTTATCTTTCATATGGAGGTTGTTACCTATAGACAAAGCCCATGGTATAAAGATATTATTCAATTCTTGGAACATCAAACTTGTCTTCCTAATTTATACTCTCATGAAAAGACATACATTCATAAACAATATTTCAAGTATGTATATAGACATAACATCCTTTACTATCATAACACTAAATATACCTTTCTCTAGTATGTTATACAAAGATGAGGTCCCTCTTCTTCTTGAAAAAACACATGGGGCCATTTATGGAAGTAACTATAGAAGACATGCTAAAACATGCAAATGCCTATGTATGGATTAATTTTGGCCTATTATTGAAAAGGATGCAATCAAATATTCTAAAAAGTGTAATCCTAATCAGCTTAACAATGATTTAATCCATTCACCTCCTACCAAAGTTTAAACTATCAAATATCCTTGGCCATTTTCTAAATGGGGATTTCATCTCATTTTTAAAATTCCTCACTCTTAAGATGGGGATATATTTATCATCACCACTATTGAATATTTTACCAAATGGGTAGAATTTGTGCCCCTCATTAACATCACCAGTCTTACCATTTCCAAATTTCTTCTTAACCAACTTGTTTCCTACTTTGGTTTTATCCATACCATCATTTCAAATAATGGTGGTAATTTCAAAACAAACATGTTAAACATCTTTACAAAAAATTCAATATCAATCATAAATTTTCCATGCCTTATCATTTTCAATGTAATGGTCAAGCTGAGGCCACTAATACAATTATCAACAAAATTATTCATAAGACAATTAGTGAAACTTGCAAAGATTATCATATTCATATTTACCTTGCACTTTGGGATTATTGTAATAGCATGTGTACACCTACTGGGGCAGCTCCAATTTTTTTAATCTATGGTTCTGAGTTAGTTCTTATTTTAGAAGTTGAGCTTACCTCTCTTCATATATATCTTCATGGTATCATTCTTGATGATTAATTGCATGAATATCACATTCATGCCCTTAATCTTGTTAGTGAATGTCATCTTTCTACCTTGCAACATAAATTCCAATACAAGTCTTGAATTGCTAGGTAACATAATAAATGTGTTAAAGTATATTCTTGTAATGTTGGTCATGTTGTCCTTAAATTAGACTACACCCATGATAAAGAAGGTAAATAAACATAAAAATAGTGGATCCCATATTTAGTTAAATACATTCTTGATCCAAGCACCTAGCACCTTCAAACCAATGAAGGCCATGTTTTCAAAGATCCCACCAACACTCAATTCCTTAAAATGTTCTTTGCCTAAACATTTTCTTCTTTTCATGCTTTCTATCTACATCTATCTAACAATTTTTATAGGTTAACTAAGCATGGGTCTCTCCCTCTATAGCAAGTTCCCTCTCTTTTCACAAACATTTAGTCCTCCCTTTTGGTCTTTTGGTTTCTTGATGTACCATATTCTTCTTTATCTTCTTTCATTTTCTCTTGTTTTTTGTGCTCCTTGGGTTTGTCTTTTGTGGGTTGCTTTGTAAGACCATGGATAGGACCTGGTAAACCTCACAAAACCACCATTGTTTATCTATTTTTCACATATTTTTTCTTTCCAATGTTATTTTGGCATCCCTTAGTTTTTATTTTGTGATTTGCTTTGTAAGATGATGGATAAGACCTAGTGTCCCCCACAAAATTACCATATTTTTATTTATCTCTTTTCATTTTATTTTTCATCTTACTTCTTGGTACCCCTTGGGTTTCCATTTTATGAATTTTTATTGTAAAAATGTGGATAATACCTTGCACTCATAAAATTATCATCTTTTCATGTTCTTGATCCTTATTCTCAAACTTTAGCTTTAGCTTCTTTTGCTAGATGAAATCGGCATAATAATCTATATTAGCATGTTTTCCTCCATTTCCCTTATTCTTATTATAATGATTCACACCTTACTATCATTGTATCCCTCTTTTCCCTTTGTCACATTAATTTTTATTCTAAGTATTCAAATTTTTCCATGTGTCATTCTTATTTATTTCCTCTTCCTTTCATCTCTACATTGGATAAAACAAGGTCAAAGTCAAGGTAGCACTTATATTTCACCTAGATTTATGAGACTCTGAGACCCCATGCTATTTGAAGCTCTCTCTTAGAAACCTATTCCCAAGTATTCAAATTAAAGTAATCTTTAGCACCCATGTTTAATTTTCAAAATCTATATGGAGGAGGAATAGAAGAAGCCATCAAAAAAGTTAAAAGCCAAATCATTTGAAAACAAAAGGTAATGATATATAAAAGGAAACATACAAATTTCAAAATTAAAAATTCACCCCAAAAGATGTGATTACAAGAATATTTTCTATCTCAAATTTAATCTCAAACACCATAATTGGCCTCTCATAGAGTTGAGGTCCTTTAGAATTCATTAGACTAGTAGATTATAATAGGGGAAATCAAAGAACTATATGGTGATACCTACTTTATCATGCAAGTACCAAATCTTCAAAATATATTGATGGATTTATAAGGGGTATTGAAGAATAGGGAACATGTCATGAGGAGGTAGGTCCATTTTAATTTTCATGCATTTATCCTTTATGGGATGATATGTATACTCAATTTGTTGACCTAAGACTTGTGTCACTAAAATAAATTATTCATAGTCCTTAAGATTGACATTCCTCTTGTTTTTATAAACCTAATTTGAGTGTCTTGACTTTGATGAAGAGTTTTTCTACCTTGGTTTTTCCTTCATTCTCACCTCTACCCATTTCATTTCCTCCCTTGATAGACAAATTGTGATTACAAATTTGTTTTCCCTTATTATTTAATTCTTTATTCATCTCATAAAAACATGATAGTACTACTTTGTTTCAATTTTATCTATCCTTAGAGTGAAACAACATGTTTCAGAAACTATGGATTCTCCTTTCTTTTTCACCATAGTTTTACATTTATACACTTAATTTACTTGTATTTTACCATTTATTATAGTTTTAATATACTTATTTTATGGATACCTGAGTTCATAACCTTTTGTCTATTATTGAGTGAGGTTGGCTTGTTACTTCTCACTCAACAATGTTGTTTTCCCTTTTACTACACCTTTTACCATTGTTGAGTGAGATATGGATTGTTACTACTCACTCGTCAATGTTATTTTACCATTTTTTTTCATTTAAAATTCATTTATTTTTATTTTACCATCTTGTTTGACATGTATCCTTGGTTTGAATTGGTGAGTTTGCCTTTAACTTAAATATAGCTTGTTTTATTTTTTCTATCTTTAGTACCCTTGGATTTTTAGTTGCCTAATTTACTTTTGTTGTTTGACTTGGTCACTTGATCTAGCATAATAGCTATCACCCCAAATTACCAAATTTCCCAAGTATGTTAGATCCTCATAGAACTAAATATCTTGGCTTTTCTTACGTTTATTTGTTTTTACTCTTTAGTTTTTTTATTCTTGGGTTTGTCAAAAGCAATCTCTACACCCTACACAATCAAAACTAACATCATAGAAGACAACCATCCCTTGATAAAGGTAAGTCAATGTATGCATTACACTTAATTTTTAATTATTTAATTTTTAGGTTAGTTTCCCTTTTTTATTCATTTACTTTTAGTTAATTTTGCTTTAAAATACTACAATTTTTGTAGCATCAGTGTTGTGTGTTACTATGTTCTTTCTCGAAGCACCATCCCATGGTAAACCTTAGTGACATGGGATGAGATTCAAGTGGGGAATATGTATACACTATATTTTAAAACTTTTATAATAAAATGACGCTTTACATCTTTCAAAAACCTATCGAGACTTAATATCTCTATGTGCACACCCTAAGGGGTGCACCAAGAGAGGGGTGGGCAGACCTTTGGTGCTTTATAGGATTTTTTTCACTTATTGCCATATTATTACCAATATAACTAGATATTAAAACCATTCCCTAAGATATTACTCCTCCCTTTAATATTCCTCCAATATTTTCCTCTATTTATCCCTACTTTTCTTATTTTAACCCCCTTTTGGTCAATTGATTATACTAGGTTGATTGGGTTGACCTAGTATAGTTTAGGATTATTTTTCACTTTCTTATCTTGTTATCATTTTGATCGACCTAGCTTAAACCTAGTGAATTGTCCCCAAAAATACATTAGGTTTACTAGGTTGACCCTTTACAGCTAAAATTGCTGGAAGGATTTAGGGTAAGATCCACCTATATATACAAGATCATTTCATCATTATTTCATATGTGCAATCAAGAGTTATTATTTTCTCATGCTTTTTCACAATGTGCTCTTCCTCCATTATGCTTGAGGAGACTTAACTTCAGTTTATTATTTGGAGAATCTAGTCTTGTGGATAAGTACTAGGTACTTTGGCCTTAGTGATCCTTACAAACCACAAAAACCTCTTGTAAAGCACCTTTGGCCAAGGGAGAGATTAAATCTTAATGGGATCACATTCAGGTAAGTATATTATAAAAATTTTATCTTCTCTTTTAATAGATAGAATTAACATAATTGTTGGCTCGAATAATAATATCTTTCATATCTCATGTATTAGGGTGTTGCTCATACTTATTTTAATTGAATTTCACTATGCATATTTGTTTTATTATTTCTAAGTCCGCACTTTATGACACAAGTTTTGGTGTGCACTAGATTAGATTTACTTTCTTGTTATTAGAATAGGTGAATATTCTAAACCTTAGGAATCCATTAGGGTTTTTGTGTGATTGTGTAAGATTGTAGGCTTTGGAACCCTTACTATCATGATATCTCGTGACAAGTGATTCCATAATCAAGTCTAGTAGATCCCCATAATGGTCATGATCCCTCTTAACAAGTGTATTCCCACTTACATGTTTAGGTATGCTCTACCTTCTCTAAGACAATATTGATTTATAGATTTGATGCATTTTTTATTTCTTATAAGGACCATAGGATTACTTGAAACTACTTCTAAAGATGAATATGATGCAAACAATGTACTCTAATGGTTGAATTTGTGTCCCATAAGTTGGGCTAAAAATGTTATAAACATAGATAGAACCTTGATTGAAGGTTGACAGATTGCACTAAAACTCTTTCATACATAGACTAACATTAGAATGGTCTGAGGTGTGGGATACATGAACTCAAACTAGATCTCTAATTTTGATGAGGCTAGCTTTTTTGATGTATCACTTTACTCACTGCTAATAAAACCTACTAATTTTTGTGATGAAAAGGGTTATAAGGAAATTAAAAGGGAAATCTATTTTATTATTCTGATACATATTTATTTCTTATTTATCCACTCTATTTGAGCTCTTAAAACATTGATAAGATAAGTAAATATATGAATTTACAACTCTAAATGATTCTTATGCATCAATATTTCATATAAAAGTTTCATCAAGTGATATAGGTATTTGGGAAATGATTGAATAGGCCTAATTCCAGGAACTAACTATTCAATTACATCCATTATTATCTCAATCAAATGATAAACATGACATGCATAAGTTAGCATACTAGTATTTAGGTGAGATCAGGACCTGAGAAGGGAGAAAATACTCACAAATGTTCAAATAAAATAACATAATAAAACTATACCATAATATGTAAATATAAAAATATTTATTTTATTATCTCTTAAGGTTATAAAGCTTAGTCCTTGTAGAGTTAAATCATGCCCAAGAGAGGGATCCTAAAAAAGGCTTACAAGCTTGAATATGCAGAAAATAAAGAAGAAGCTCTAGCCATTATGGCATAAAGTTGAGAAGAGAAGGTCAAATCCAAATTAAATCAGGTAAATTTTTATTAAAATCTTTATCAATATTCTTTAATATCTCTCTTTATCTTTAAAATCCTTGCATGAAGCTCATTTTGGTGTTGAAATGAAGATGATGGGACTTTTGACTTGATAAATATCTCCTTTTTCATGAATATATTCCAAAAATTTATTGATTAATACAATTTTAATATGATAACAATATATTTAAGGGTCATTCTTCATGCATTAGTGTTAAAACATGCATGAAATTGGTCAACTAGTCAACTTGATTGATTGGCAATACAAGACTCATTAACTCCATATGAACCATTTGATTTTTTGAATTTTCACTTATGGACTTGAAAATTCATAATTTATTCACTTGAAAATCAGATAAGTGGAATTTAAAATCAATATTAGCTCCTTTATTAGTCATTCAATGCCAACTTTACTTTGATTGATTGATCAATTAGGTCTACTAGGCTAATTAAGCCTAATAGCCTATCTTATTGCATGTGATTAACTTATAGAATATATAAAAACTATAAATACTAAAAAAATAATGATATTTATACATGTAAAAACTCACAGCATGATATAGGTGTTTTTGATGAAGAAACTCTTGCCACTGAGTCAAACTAGTTGACTAAGTCAAAATTGCTTAATTTCCTATAGAGTGGCTATTTTTGATGAGATAGTAAGGAAACTTCCAAGTAGATTTATTAATAAATTATGATTTTATGATGAATAAAAATTATTAGACTTTAACATACATGTATTTTATTTCATGTAAACTACATTGTAACTCATTTTTCATGTTTTTTTCTTAAAAAAACTAATTTTTGAGCCAATTTGTATATTTTCATACAAAAAAATAGAATTTATAGGATCACATATGAGTATACTTGAATTTTTAAGAGTATTAATGTTTATCCATGATTTTTTTATGGAAATAAAATAAAATCTTATCAAGACTGGTCATTATGAGGGTTTGGGAGGGTTTTAGAGCTAAATATTGTTAATGATGATTCATGAAGCAAAGACCTCCAAATCAAAAAACTCATAAAATTAATTTGTATTAAATATATACCCTCAAAATAAATAAACATATTGGGTTCCCATGAAAAATTTATGAAAATATATCACGTGAAGGAAATTTTCTTGTAGGGTTTTGTTTACATTTTGGACTACTTACGCTCTTAGTGATTGTTCATAAAGAATATCCCATAAAAAAACCTAAATTTTTCATGAATTATAATAAAAAAGGGTTACTAAAATAATTTTAATATATTTTGGAAAAACTCTTCATGTGGCAAAAGATACGAGCATTTGATCAGGTGGCTTGAATGGGTATCTAGAACTACACAATTTGAATTTCCTCCTTAGGTTGAAAATTAATCCTCAATTTATTCTCCATACTATAAATAATCATGTGACTTATAAAATTTCAAAAAATCACTCTATATGTGTATTATTACTTGATAGGTCCAAAATTGGCTTTTGCCCTATAGGCCTGATTACTTGTTTTACCCCTCAAGGGCATGGTTTGCATATAATTTGGAGTTTAAAAAAACTTTAAAGGTCTTATAAATATTTATTATCATCCTCCCATGATTTTCAAACATTCAAATGAGCTTATAAACCTTTTTAGAACCTCAAAACCCCCTTAGACCTCATCTTACTCCATTGTGCTTATTTTTTAACTAATAAAGGACTGTGTCAAAATAGTGAAAATTTCCACTTATGAAATGGTATTTAAAATGATATGTAAAATTCCTCAACTCATGATTACCATCTGGACCAAGTTTAAAGTCCTAGTTCCATGTAGATGCTAAAAAGCCTCAAAATTATCTCAAAAATGTCTCTTATGCGTTGACTGAGTGTATACTTGACTATATAGATGAATATTGCAGGTGTTTTCATGAGTAATAGATGTTTCAAATATAAAATTCACATTCATATATTACCTTAAAGTCATATTAACTAAATTTAAACCATCATTCACCCTTCTTCAATCATCTTTTGTCCTTAAACAAGGTCTTTAGGCCTCATATAATCAACTTCCATACAAAAGTCTTGTACTATCTCATTATAAGCTTGGAAATGCTTAAGTATATCTTTTTAGGGTCTTGATAATGTCAAATTTTCATTTATTTTCATATGAAATCTCATATGAAACCATAACTTGACCTAGAGGTACCTTGAGTTATGCTTGGTAGTAGAAGACTATGAGGGCATTGTTACTCTTGGCTATAGGTATAAGTTTTTTGAGTGTATTACTTTAGATTTTATTTGAAAACCTTTACTAAAACTATCTATAACTCCTCATGTCATTTTAAATTTTTTAAAATGAACCACTATGTTTTCAACCTACCTAGCCTTGAGAATATTCCTTTAGCCATATGATGGTTGTAGGTGTTGTGCTAGGGTTGAGAATGACTATGTTAAATCCCTTGAGAGTCATGTAAAAAATATAATTCTTTAACCTTTTTAATTCCACATCTCACCTTATATTATTTAAAACATCATGAATTTATTCAAGATGAACCATTATGCTACTAGGTGCATTCTTAGTTTGATAGGTGGACCATGTTCCATGATAGCTATCGATGAAGTAGTCTTTAGGCATGACTATAGAACTAGGTGTTTTTTATCCCTTGACACTATGAAATTTATCCCACAAAATTTTAATGATGATGAAACCTCCATGAATCACTATCATTGGAAACAAATCTTTTAGACACCATTATGTTTAAATACCCTTATACATGGCTGCAAGCCTATATAAAGCATGGTTATAGGTCTTTATTCTCCATGTCAAGTGCTTATTGAACTCAATGATGTGCATGATTTAGTTATTATTGAGATTTTTCTTCTCCATGATCAAGGTGCTTAATTTATTTCAAGGACACAGTAAGGACCATTAGATAGACCTAAACCCAAAATTGTCATCAATCTTGATTGTAGCATGTTAGTCTATAGTACTAGGCCTTTAGGTGAGTGATTAGTATAAAATATGACTTAAACATGAGTTTTTAAACCTATTAGGACTTCCTTATATTTATTTATTATTATTACTTTTGTGGATATAATGATCACTTTTAGTACTTGAAACAAAAATTCATATCTTACTTGATTGTACTGCCTATTGTAGGTCCATATCAGTGTATGAACTATCAACTAGGCCCTTATGTTCTTGGAAAGTGTGAGAAAAACCTAATATATAATTTACTATTTCTATCATCATGATTATCTCATTACCTTCTTTAAAATGTTCAAAAATATTGACGTACATTCAAGTACCATTCACCTATTTAACTGTAGCCTTTCTTGATAGTTATAGGTGTAGGTTCTTATGAGGTGACTTTTGATTGTAACATGTCTTTGAAGGTTCATCATCTATATGTTATGATGATCTTAAGACAACATTTCTCTGTATGGTTCCTTTAAACCACTATATTTTACATGAAACCTTCCTTATAGAACATTAGAGTCCATCCTATTAGCCAAACTACAAAAAAGCTCTTAGGTGCTCTTAGGAGAATGTAGGTGCTCATTTCATGGAAATGGATGTCATTTAGGCTTTGAGAACTTTTATCTTCTCCTTGCCCATCAGTTTAATTCCTTTATTTTGGAAAACTACTATACCTACCATCACTTTTAAGACAATCTTTATCTTTCTATATATACTTGTTTGTAATAATATGATGTCCTTTGTATGGATAATGACAGTCTTAGAGGTATTTTTGAAGTCTTAAAAATAAGTAATAAAATATCAAAAGTTTTACATTTGTCTAAAAGGTATCTCTAAATAAAATAACTAGTCTTAAGGGTATCAAACCTTGAAAACTTCCCTTTACTAATGTTTACCTAGTTGATGGTAGCATGTTGACTAAAGCTAGTTGTAGGAGACATTTTGATGCCTTAGCCCTATTCAAGGCTTGATATGTATTATCCTTTTACCTTTCCTTTTGAAAATATTAAACTAATTTTGACAATGTATTGGCTATTATAAACTACCTCAAATAACCTAGAGACTTGTTGACTTATTTATGAATAAACTTGTTATAGGTAAGATCTCATTAAGGCCTATAGGTGTGCTTTATGAAAGCATGTAGGTTTGAGAATGATATCACTACTCCTTGATACAGTCTATCTTTCTTTAGAGATATTATTGAATTACACCCTCTCTAAATTTTTTTTGGACTTATTGAAACATGTTTGATCTCTTCTCATCCAATCTTAGTTGTAGATTACCCTTTTATAGGATCTGAGATTGTTTAGACCTTAAGAAGGTCATCGATTATGAACTGGATCATTATACTCCCATGGATTGGAGATTAAGGTGATTATTTTGAGATTAACCTCTAATAATTTATCTTTATCAACATGCTTTGGCCTTTGTACTTCATAACAAAACTTATAACTATATTATTACCTTATTGAAGGTCCTTTCCATGGCTGCATATGATGTTTTATAGGTGCATATATATCCTTATCTTGTTGGTATTTGTCTTTGATCAACTCTTGTCTCTCTCTATTAATTAAAAAAAGGAATGGAGATGGTTGAAATGGTGGTTAGGTGACAAAATATTATGGAAACACATGGATGGAGATGGATAAGAAGTCAAAACATAGTCAGAAGACATTATATGATAGTGAGGTTGATGGTGAGTGAGATGTAGTTGAGAAAAGAGCACTTGTGAGCATGACAAGGGAAACTTGAAGTGTAATATGGAATAATAGACATATATTCCTCACATCATATCAATTTAGAGGTCATGGAGCACAAGATGTTAAAACTATAACCTAGTACTTTACTGAAACCTTAAAAGATGCTAACAAACCTTAAATAATGAAAACTTAGATTTATTGGTAATGCTTGAGAGCATATGAATGGTATTTTTATATGAAACTTGGATATATTATAATAATTTTTTTTGAAGGACACAAAAAAAATGAAGGATACCTTATAAACACAAATTTGATAAAACTTGATGCTGCCTTCTCTTCACTTGACTGTACAATTCTTTTTTGAATCTCATAGACTACAGATTTGGAATTCTCTTATCAATACTCCCTTTTTTGACCCTCACAAATGTGAAAATTACCTAGATAATGTCATGGGAAGGTATATTAGGTTCCTAAAAAGCTCAAAAAACTAGAATTTTCCTAAAATTATACCCTGGTGAGGAGAAATTAAATAAAATTGATTGCCTTCCTATTTACAACACTACAAAATTTACCCTAATTTCACATGGATGATTCATGAGGGAGAAGAGACCAATTATAGAACAATTTAATCCATTAGGAATCCATTTTACTCTACTTTCTTTTCCCAAAATTTTAGACCTATACCTTCACTCTCTAATCTATATCAAAAACAAACCTAAAGGTAGGTCTCTATGTATAAAGAAGTCACTTGACAAGAAGATAATGATTTAGGGATTTTATTGTATCCAATTTCCCTAAAATTCTTTATTAAGCTCTTTTATGCTTTTCTCTTCCTGGTTTAGACCTCCATCATACAAAATTTGGTATAGATCCATGCTTTTCCTTGTAAAATGAATGAAATAACTTCTTTTTGGCCTTTTATTAGAAACTTATGATATGAACCACCAAATTAAGTCCATGAAGAGAATACCATGATTATATTACAAGAAAAAAATAATAAATAAAGTATTTCCATGCTTTTAAGCCAATAAATTGGCACATGTGAGCTAGAAAAAGGCCTTTTTCACACCTATAATTACCTTAAATGACCTTTTAAAGTCATAAAACATTTGACTTAAGCTAAATTAATATATTTGAATACATATAAAGGTATTTTGACAAGTTTTATGACCTTTTGAGACCATTTTTATCATTTAGAAATAGAAAATTTTCCTTTTTAGGCCTAAATACTCAGCTTTAGACCAGTTTAAACATGCTCAACAGTACCAAGAAAAGTTTTGGATTGTAGGGGTTGGTATTTGGCCTTGGAAGGACAAATTACCAATAATTACATGGGGCTCAAATTTCAAAATATAATTCATTTTGGTGTAATAAAATGAACTTTCACACTTAATGACATACTCCTAAGATTTTTTCATTTTATGCTTGTTTGTTGAAAGTTGTTTATTTTAGCAAAATGAGTGATGCATGTATGTTCCCCCATACCCTTTAGGGAAATCAAGTGACAAAAAGTACTCATTGTTTTCCTTTGTCTCTTTAGTCCAAAATCACGAAAATAAAGTTGTTAAGTCCCTCCCCAAATCCATATGGTTTGGGTGACCCCAAAATGACCATAAATTCTTTTCACTTATCTTTATTTCCATGCATTTTATATTATGAGCGAGATTTCATCACCTATTCATGGGTTATTTAGGGAAAAATTAATCATGGAATTCATCTCCTAGCCTCATTTTAACCCCACTCTATAGTGGGGTATATAAATTGAGCTAGTGAATCAATAGGATGATAGTTTGAGTGGTTAAACTAAATCTATTAATGACTGTTTCCCTAAAAAAGTATGATTAACTCAGACATCATACTACATTGAGAAAGTGAAATATCTAGTGATTGTGAAAAGGATAAGACATTTTCACAATAAGCTATTTTATGAAGATATAATTGACGTGAGTATCTCTTGTGCTAGCCATACTTGGGACCATCTAAAAACAAGTGAAAATTTATAGTTTAGAACAACCCCACTTATGTTAGACATGATATTGATGAAAGGTGAGTATACAAAAGTTCCATGTTATAGTAAAAAATCTTGGGAGAAGAGGGGGCCTAAAAACCCTACTTTTCATGGGATTTTACTTTTTGGATTAACAACTAAAATCCTCTCAAGAGCAAGTGTATTGATGGAATATGACAATATTATGTAACGTTGTTAGTTTTAGGATTCATGACATTACACTTAGGTGTTTGAGTAATTTTATTCTTTATTGAATGGTTTTGAGTCTAAAATATCTATTTTATTTGTTATACCACATAAAAATGAGTCCTTTTTTTACATCACTCCATTGTTTGAGGAGGTGTTACAATGCCCATTTGACATCACACATGTGCCTTAGTCTTTTTATAAACCTTGGTTTGTATGTGTCACTTTATTGAAAAAGGTGTTATTTCCCTACCAAATTCATTTAGAACCTTATGAATGTAAGTCTTGAAACACACCATTGATCATATATTTTGACCATGGTAATCTCATTACACTTCTTGATTCATTTCAAAGACTTGTTTTCCTTATGTCAAAATTCCTATTTGGAACCAAAACCGAGTCTGCCTTTTGGATCTATACCTAGTTCCATTATATTGTCCATTCTTATCTATCTCGTTATTTGTTTAAATAAGTCTAGCTATCCTAAGTTGAGTTTGAAATTGGTCTTATCAAGTTCAAATCCAAACATTGATTGATTTCTATGTATTATATGTGTAATTTTGGCCTAGACATCAATATTTATCTTTTGGGTTGTAAATCTTAGGTTGATTCATTATTCAATTTGAAAAATATTATTTGTACCTAGATTTGGGAGAAATAACTTATCTCCATATGCCTATAATTTCATGCCTTATACCAATTGAGGAAGTTCATGTTTAAATCAAAATGCCTAGTTTATGACAAAGTGTTTCTAATTTGTTAGATCAAGTATCTTACCTTGTTCTATTTAAATTCTAGATTTTGTGCCTTTTTAAAAATACCTAGCACCTACATGTTTTGAGCCTAGATTTTATGCCTTCTCTGAAAGACCTAAAAAATTTTATTTTCTTATATTAGACTTGTCTGAAACACTTTATACCTAGAGTTTGGAATTCCTATTTTTATTTCATCCAATTGAACTTTTTTGTGAGAAATTTGACATTAGACACTTGGACGTAGACTATTTTGTACCAAGTTTTAGCATAGACCTTTTGGAGATACAACTCCACTTTTCAACCAAGTTAGACCTAGTTTAAACCATTTGTCCTTTAGAAATTATTTTTAAGAGTTTATATATCTCTAGACATTTTTCATAAAACATTCATCATTAATTTTAATATGTCTCACTATACATGTAGAGGATCCATGTAGAATCTACGATATGATAATGTGGCCACTGTTGACTAGTTTTTACCCAATAGGTGCTTGGTTCGAGCTTCAGGTTCATCAAATTTGGTTCAATCAGCTAAGTTCAATGCATATTTCAATCGGCATAGTTCAAACGGTTCAACGACCTTTAGTTCAACAAAAGTTCATTTCTTAGTTTAAACACCTTGATTCAATAGCGTTGAACCATTAGACTATTGAACCAATTTTGGTTCAATGGCTTGGTTTAATGGGCTTGGTTCAAAGTGAGTGGTTCAATGCTCGGTTCAATTGGATGGTTCAATCATTTGGTTCAACTAGATGGTTTAGCAGCTTCAAGTTCATTGGCTTTGGTTCACTTGGCACTGGTGCACAATGATTGAACCACTTGAACCATTGAACCATTTTGGTTCAATAGCTTGGTTCAAGGGTATGCCCAAAAGGTCAAGGGGTAGCTCAAGTCCAGAAGCCCTTGTGAAGGGCATGGAACACTTCAAAGGGATGTTTTAAATTTCAAAATTTCAACTAAGGCAAAGTCCCAAATTCCTTCAGACTTTTTGTCTAAAGGAATTCCTTCGAACAAAAAGTCCAAAGGAATTTGGGCCATAGTTTAAAGCAAATGCTGGGAAAAATATCCGTAGACAAAAGTCCATGAGAAAATATCTGCAGACAAAAGTTTGTGGGAAATTGTCTACGGAAAAAAGTCTGTGGAAACCTGGGAAACAATCTGGAAGAGCATAGCGACCCACCGAAAGACCCCAAAGGGAAAGTGCCTTTGTGGGGAACTCTCATCCAAGTAAAGGGGACACTTTCCAAAGGATGAAGGGTTACCTTCCCTTCAGGAAGGTGCTAGGAAGGGACTTCAATCAAAAAGACTCGCATAAAGGACTGAGGAGGAATAAACTTGTAGAGAAGCCATCAAAAGACCCGATGACATTTTGCCAAGGACGATGACACCCTGAAAGCCATCAACCTTAAGAAAGTGAATTAGCCATTGGTTTTCAAAGTGATGACAGCCACATGAGCGTCAAAATTAACATAATGAAATAGTTGTTTGCTTTCAAACTAAAAGGATGCCAACCATGAAAGGAGGCCCAGAAATGCAGTGACCCACCAGAAGATCACCCCCGAGGGCCAAAGGAGCTAGAAAGAGAAAACCTAGGGAAAAGACAAAGTGCTAGGCATGGAGTAGGTAGGTTGTCCAAGTGGTGAAGGGGAGCATCGATTCAAGAAGTGACTCTAGTAGGTGAAATATTGGCTACAAATTGACCATTAGAAGATGTGAATGGCCAATCATGCGACCCTTTTTCTTCATTTCATATTTATGAGTAGACAAGCTACATAGGTGCCTTCAAGAAGTAACCTCAGTTAATGAAGAAACAACAAGGCCATGTCAAAAAGGGCCTGAAGTCAAAGCCAAGGTCGACACAACATTTATTTTAGGCAGCCCGCTCTTCCCAATGAGGGGACACAAATGGGCCACTTGTAAAAAGGGGCACAAAAAGGCCTCCTTTCTTCTCCTATATATTGAGAACTTGTCATTTGAGAGAGATCTTCGACATTTGTAAGGTGTAGCCTTGGAAAAATTTCACTTGAATTAATAAATGCATTTTACCTCTATCTTGGATAGATATTTTTATGTATGTCTTGAGTGTTAGTTTGTGTTTAGCCATTGTTTCTTGATGCTTTCATAGGTCCAACACCAACATATATGTTGTCTACAAGGTGCCATTTCTACAATTGGAAAGGAGAGTTCTATTTGGGAGTAATAAATAGAAGAAATTACTTACAATGTGCATTTCACAGCACCTTGGTGAATCTCTTTCTTTTGTATTGTCATGAAAGCCTCCCTATCAAGTTTCTTATAGCCTAGTCCTTCTACCAATTTGAAGCGTATGTGTGTGTCTGATTTTAGTGTGAATGTGGGAATATCAAATTATTTTGGTGCATCACCTCTTTAGATTAGTTTGTTTTCCTACAATCTTTCTCCATTTTCATCCCCCCCATTATATATCTGTATATACATATGTGTTAGCACTTGTTGGAATGAATATGATTCATCAAAGGGATCTAGCCCTTATCTAGAGACTCTCCCCTCTAGCTTCACCAGTCCCACAGGTGAGAGGGGAGTTTCCATAGTTGTGTGAAGAAGGTTAGAGCTCAACCTCCTACCAAGGGTGCAATCTTCTGTGTCAATAGTTTTGGCATGCTCGGTGGGACACAGTTTGAAAGCTCAATAAAGTTTTAGGATTGATGTTGGTCTTGTTATAGAAAATCAATATTTCTAGCATCTGGTGACTCCACTGGTAAGAGCTTCAGTTTTCCAATCAAGACTAGTTTCTTAACTTTCTATGCCTAAAGTCACCACAAGGTCTACTTCTAAAGGGGTTCCCTTCAATTTCATTAAGTTGCCTTTGAACTCAGAAAAAAGACTAAGGTTTGAGAGGACCCATACTTATTAAACAAGCCACCCTCCTAGACCTATTGTAAGGGATGCATACATAGTATAGCCACAGTTACAACCCATCCCAGCTATGGCATTGCCCTTTGTGGCTTTTTATGGTCAGAGCCCCTTGAATCTCCCACATTATGATCCAATCCTAGGAACAGCCCTAAAAAATGTGCCTTATTTCGATGGAGAGCGACCCATTATAGTCATTGAGCACATTAGGAATATTGCTAACCTCTGCAATATTCACAATGTCATGAAGGAAAATATTGCCATCAGATTACTGGCATTGTCTCTCAAAGGCAAGGTTCTTGACTAGTACGAGACCTTGCCTATAAATTCAATCCATTCCTAGAATGAATTGGGTACTCATTGATAGAACATTTTGGGGAAAAGAGTGATGGCCTCTTGCTTGCTAAGTAGTTGATGACCATAAAAAGAGCCCCACATGAATATATGTAGGATTTCAACATGAAGTTTCAAAAGACTTGGGATAGAATCCCCATCCTGGTAAGACCAAATCCCAGCTATGCTTTCTTATATTATTTAAAGGCATTAAATAGTGATATTGTAGTAATGATATAATCCATGGGAGGGCATATATTGCCAACTGCTTATGACATAGCCATAGCAGCTAAAAATTGCTTAGTACAGGCTGGGAAAATAGCCCCTAGACCTAACATGCCTCTTTTCCCAAAAATGCTACCTCCAATTTAGGCTATCGCTCCCACATTAGCTCCTCTACCTACCATAGAGAAACTAGCTATTGTTCCATCCAATGAGCTTCATGAAGTTAAGAGTCTATTGCAGAGCATGTCTAATGAACTTGTAGCTCTTAAAAGGCAGCAAGCTCAAAGTAACAGACCAAATTAGGGATACCAACATTATGGTCAAGCCCCTAGACCCCCTTTCCAAAACTATAATCAAGGATAGGGTCAGCTTACTCAATATAGGCCATTTCAAAACTACAACCCAGGCCCCCCTTCATCATCTAAAGTCATGGTACCTGTTCAGAACAATCTAGTGCAAGAACAGCTATGTTGTTCGACCATGGGATATGGTTAGGAACAGGCTGTTTATACAAATGACATGATGGGTTATTTTCAAAATGCAGACAATTAGGTAGCCACTCAACCCCAAGTCTTCAAGCCTTCAATGCAACCCAACACGAGTAGCAATCAAGCCCAACCTGATTCTACCCTCATGAATCATCTGGAAGGGGAATTTTATTTAGTGAATTATGTGGGCACTGCAGACAATCAAGCTGATTGTGTTTTAGCTAACACAAGATTTGAGATAAGAGCATTGGGAGAAGCCCAAGTTACTACCCAATCGATAGTTGCACCCTCTCCATTATACTCAAATCAAAAGGCCCCAAACTTCAAATAGCTATTGGTACCTTCAGCCCCTCAGCCTGTAACTTAGGTTGGAATTAGCCCCAAGGAAAAATTGAAGGGAGGTAGTCCTCAAGTCAATATAGTGGACCAAATGAAGAAGCTACATATGACCATCTCCTTATGTGATTCATTGTCTCTACTATGACAAAAGGACATGCTACAAAAGGAATTACATGAGCTAGATCGATGAGCTATCCCAATGAGCACCGATAATGTATTAATGATGAATGGATAGCCTTCCACATCAAGTTAGGTAAAGAAGGAAGAGAAAATTCCCCCTTTTTATGTGTCCTTGGTTATAGGGGATTTCTTGGTGCACAACTGCATCATTGATAGTGAGGCTTGTACCTCAGTGATGCCCAAGTGCATACCTGACAAGATGGGGCTGAAATATGAAGAGATGAATAAGGGAGTCCTACAACTAGATAAGACACCTACAAAAATAGTTGGGGTTTTGAAGGGTTTAAGCTTGACATTGCATGCTTGCCCAACCTTCTCAATTCTGCATGATATAGTGGTAGTAAATGTTCCTCCTTATTTCACAATTTGCTTTTCCAGGGACTTCACGTCAAAGATAGGTGGCTATCTAGCAACGAATTGCTCCTATTTAGTTTTTAGAACCATGTATGGGACCAAGGTAAAGATTGAATTTGAGCTGCTTTATAAGGACCATCTAGAACCATATTCACCCAAGGTAGTGAATGTTAGTTACACCATTATTGACCCTAAAGAGTCCCAGACAGACCAATCTCCATATTCTACTCTTGAAAGAGTTGCAGACCTACTCTTAGATGAGTGGCGAAATGACAACTTCGAGCATGACCCTTACAAGTTCATAGAGGAGGCAGGCCTTGGAGTCTAGTGCATACACGAAGAGGGTGCCTTCATACCAAATATAATGAAGGCAAGTTAAGAGGACCTAGGTCTATGGCAGCTGTACTTTGATGGTTCTAGAAGTAGGCTAGGAGCTGGTGGTGTAGTGATGTTAGTCTCCCCTTCAAAAGAGAGATACTTTTTAGCTTTTCATTTCCAATTCTCTTACATAAGTAATGTTGCAGAATATGAGTCCCTTATTCATGGCCTGGAATGGGCAAGAAAAAGAGGGATCAAGGAGTTGTAAGTTTTGAGAGATAGTGAGCTAATTGTAAATTAAGTGAAAGGCTAGAATTTGACCAAGAATTCCTTGCTAAAGTCCTACAAGCATAGGGTCTGGGACTTGGTGGAAGATTTCCTCACTTTCAATATCACCTCTAATCCTAGAGAGCAGAACAAATAGGTGGATAGGCTAGTAGCAATTGGTGCTCAGTTCAATATTTCCAAGGAGATAAGTCGAGACTATGGTTCATGCTACTTGAAGGTGGTAGTTCATCCCTCCATCCCTGAAAACATTGCAAAATGGAAAGTTTTTGAAAATGACAAGCAAATAGCTTTCTTCTTGTAAGAGGAAGCTAAGTTCACAACACAAAACTAGGTGAAGCTACAGTAGCAATATGGCAACCAGATTATTCAATTGAAGAACAATAAGCTCCTTAAAGGTTTGGTCACTCTTGAGAGCATCTTCAATGGAGATGAGCAATTGAGAAATGACAAGGCATGCATCATAACTAAGGAGGAGAATTATGAAAGGGTTGAGATCTTTAAGGACAAGCTGCTTGCACTTGGAAAAGTTTGCATGGTTTAGGAAAAGCAAGCTTTTATTTTGTTGTGTCAGGAGTTTGTTGATGTTTTTGTGTGGGATTATAGTGATTTCAAGGGCTTCGACCCAAGACTCACCTAGCACACCATCGAATTAGAAGAAGGCACCAAGCTAGTCATGTAAAAGTAGAGACCTATCAACCTAATGATTGAGCCTCTCATGTAGAAGGAACTAGCCAAATTGATTGAGTCTGAGATTATATTTCCAATCAAGCATTCCTCTTGGCTAGCCAATCTTGTTCTTGTTAGAAAGAAGAATGGGGAGATCAGGTTATGTGTTGATTTTAGGGACCTTAATAAAGTCTCTTTAAAAGATCATTATCCCCTCTTGAGCATGGAGTGGATCCTTCAAAAGGTAATGGGTAGTGAGCATTTCTCCCTCCTAGATGGTTATTTAGGGTATAATCATATTCTGGTGTAAGGTTGTGACCAGCACAAAACAACCTTCACTACTAAATGGCGAACATTTGCCTACAAGAAAATGCCATTCAGGCTGGCTAATGTTGGTGCTACCTTTCAGTGAGCCATGAACATGGATTTTGGAGGCTTGATAAACAATAATGTGCTGGTATACCTTGATGATGTGACGGTGTTCTCCAAAGAAGCAAGCCAACACATGCAACACCTCAGGCAGATTTTCAAAAGGTGTAGGGAATTCAACATCTCTCTTAATCTAAAGAAATGCATGTTTGCTATTCATGAGGGAAAACTCCTTGGCCAAATCATGTCCAAGGAGGGATTATCTATTGACCCTAAGAGAGTTTGTTCTATCCTGGAGATGTCCCTACCTAAGCACAAGAAAGGTCTACAGAGTTTCTTTGGTAGGATAAAATTTATTCAGAGATTCATTCTGAATTTCACAAAGATAGTCAAGCCACTAATCTCTATGCTGAGGAAGGGTGAGGAGTTCAAGTGGAAAACACAAAGGAAGGACATCTTTAAAGCCATCAAATAGGCCATAACCTAGGCTCCTACTTTGATCAGCCCCAACTTCAATAAAGACTTCAACCTCTACACTTTTAGCAATGAAGAGGTGATCTTCATCATGCTTATCCAAACAAATGGTGATGACCTAGAGAAACCACTTGATTTTTTTAGCCAAGGGCTAGAGGATTTTGAATTTAGATACATGTATGTAGAGAAGCAAGTCTTGGCAGTAGTGTAGAGCCTGAAGAAGTTTAGGCATATGTTATCTAATAGTAAGATTCACCTCATGGTTCCACATCCTGGCATCAAGGATTTCTTGACCAATCAAGACCTAAATGAGAAGAGGGTGGGGTGGATCACCAAGGTGATGGAGTATGACATAGACATCAAGATCACCAAGCTAGTGAGGGGAAGAGGCCTGTGCAAACACCTTGCTTTGGACTTCAAGCAAAAATGGGAAGACAAATTACTAATTCATGATGTAGCTATGGTAGAAGAACCAGCTATCATAAAGGACTGGACATCAGACCTGAGGTGTTTCCTTCTCACTGGTGAGTACTCATAGAGTCTTGATAAGACTGGAAGAAGGTGCTTTAGGCTCCAGTCTCTCCCTTATGTTCTAGTTGATGGAGTATTATTTAGGAAGGATCTCTCTAGGGTTCTTCTAAGATGTATTGATCCAAACTAGGCTGATAAAGTACTATTTGAGTTCCATGATGGGCCAATAGGTGGTCATTTCACTCCTAGAGCTACTACAGCAAGGATAATGAGAGCTAGCTATTTCTAGCCTACTCTTTTCAGGGACACCCATGCCTAGGTAAGAAAGTGCCAGAAGTGTGCACTTTTCGATGGGAAACAATGGTTGGCTACCATGCCTCTACAACCTATTCAGGTGGAATAGCCATTCATGCAATGGGGCCTAGAATTCATAGGGATGATTAATCCTCCCTCTAGTGCTAGACACGAGTGGGTCCTGACCACCACAGACTATTTCACAAGGTGGGTGGAAGCTATTGCTCTGAAGGAGGCAAATGAAAGTGCAGTCCTAGAATTTTATGAGGACTTAGTGACAAGATTTGGGGTCCCAGCCACCATAATCTCAAACAATGCCTTGGCTTTTTTGGAAACCAAAACAAGTGAATGGGCGCTAAGGTATGTTATATATCTCATCACTTCATCCAATTATTACCCATAGGGGAATGGGTTGGCTAAGTCCACCAACAAAAACTTGATCAGGATCATCAAGAGGACCATGGAAGAAAATCAGAGGACCTAGCATGCCAAGCTGAAAATAGCTCTATGGGCCAACTGAATCACTCCAAAGAGAGAAATCAAAAATTCTCCATATGCGCTCGTATATAGAAGGGAAGCTAGGCTTCTCATCTCACTTGAGTTGCCAGCATTGGACCTTGCTCGCTAGCTATAATTAGAAGAAGGAAGTAGCATGGAGGTTAGGCTATGTGAGTTGATGAAGCACCAAGAGACAAGGGACCGGGCTATGGCTTCTATGACCAGTTGCCAATAGAAAACAAAGAGACACTTTGACAAGAAATCTTCATCAAAATATTTCTTTGAAGGAGAGATTGTCTTGAAATGGGATGAAGACCGAGCTAAGCCTAGAAAATATGCAAAATTTGATGCCCTATGGAGTGGACCATACATAATCACTCAGTTCAAGTAGCATAATGCATTCCAACTCTCCATGTTGGATGGTGAAGAATTGCATATCCTAGTTAATGCGATATATCTTAAGCATTGCCACTGACCCCCTTTTTATCATGCATATATTTCCCTTGTGTTTCCTACTTTCCCTAAGTGTTGTTTCACAAGTAGTAGTTTTCTTAGCTTTGTGTGTGTTTTTATTTTCCTCTTGGAGGTATTCTGCATAACTAGTTCTAAGATTTATCAGAGTTATTGCTAGCTTTTTAAGTTACCATCTAACTCTAGGCCCAATGGACTACAAGGCAATTGGTCTCCAAGCATAGCAGGCATGCTTCCCCTGGGAGTCACCAATTTGTTGACCAATTTTTTCCCAATAGGTGCTTGGTTCAAGCTTTAGGTTCTTTAGCTTTGGTTCAATTAGCTAAGTTCAATGCAGATTTCAATTGGCATAGTTCAAATGGTTTAGCAACCTTTAGTTTAACAAAAGTTCATCGCTCAGTTCAAACACCTCGATTCAACAGTGTTGAACCATTGAACTGTTGAACCAATTTCATTTTAATGGGCTTGGTTCAAAGTGATTGGTTCAATTCTTAGTTCAATCACATGGTTCAATCATTTGGTTCAACTATATGGTTTAGCAGCTTCAAGTTCTTCGGCTTTGGTTCACTTGGCACTGGTGCGTAATGATTGAACCGCTTAAACCATTGAACCATTTTGGTTTAATGGCTTGGTTCAAGGGTATGCCCAAAAGGTCAAGGGGCAGCTCAGGTACAAAATCCCTTGTGAATGGCATGGAACACTTCAATGGAACACTTCAAAGGGATGTTTTAACTTTTAGAATTTCAACTAAGGTAATGTCCCAAATTCCTTCAGGACAAAAATTCAAAAGGAATTTGGGCCACAGTTCAAAGCAAAGGCCAAGCAAAATATCTGCAGACAAAAGTCTGTAGGAAAACATCTGTGGACAAAAGTCTGTGAGAAAATATCCATGAACAAAAGTCTATGGGAACTCGAGAAACAATTCAGAGGACCATAGTGACCTATCGAAGGACCCCAAAGGGCAGGTGCCCTTGTGGGGAACTCTCAGCCAAGTAAAGGGGACACTTTCCAAAGGCCAGAGGGTTACCTTCCCTTTGAGAAGGTGCTAGGAAGGGACTTCAAGCAAAAAGACTCACAAAAAGGACCGAGGAGGAAAAAGCTTGTAGAGAAGCCATTGAAAGACCCGATGACATTTTGCCAGGGATGATGATGCCCTGAAAGCCATCAACCTTAAGAAAGTGAATTAGCCATTGGTTTTCAAAGTGATGATAGCCGCATGAGCATCAAAATTAACATAATTAAATAGTTGTTTGTTTTCAAATGAAAAGGATGCCAACCATGAAAGGAGGCCCAAAAATGTAGCGACCCACCAGAATATCACCCTCGAGGGCCAAAGGAGCAAGAAAGAGACAAAATAGGGAAAAGACAAAGTGTTAGGCATGGAGTAGGTAGGTTGTCCAAGTGGTGAAGGGGAGGGTCGATTCAAGAAGTGACTCCAGCAGTCAAAATAGTGGCTACAAATTGACCATTAGAAGATGTGAATGGCCAATCGTGCGACCCTTTTTCTTCTTTTCATATTTATGAGTAGACAAGCTACATAGGTGCCTTCAAGAAGTAACCTTAGTTAATGAGGAAACAACATGGCCATGTTCAAAATGGCTTGAAGTCAAAGCCAAGGTCAACACAACATTTATTTTAGGTAGCCTGCTCTTCCTAATGAGGGGACGCAAATGGGCCACTTGTAAAAAGGGGCACCAAAAGGCCTCCTTTCTTCTCTTATATATTGAGAACTTGTCATTTGAGAGAGATCTTTGACATTTGTAAGGCGTAGCCCTGGCCAAATTTCACCTGAATCAATAAATGCATTTTACCTCTATCTTGGATAGATATTTTTGTGTATGTCTTGATTGTTAGTTTGTGTTTAGCCATTATTTCTTGATGCTTTCACAGGTCCAACACCAACATATCTATTGTCTATAAGGTGTCATTTCTACAACTGGAAAGGAGAGTTCTATTTGGGAGTAATAAATAGAAGAAATTACTTACAATGTGCATTTCAAAGCACCTTGGTGAATCTCTTTCTTTTGTATTGTCATGAAAGCCTCCCTGTCAAGTTTCTTGTAGCCTGGTCCTTCTACCAATTTGAAGCGTATGTGTGTGTTTGTCTGATTTTAGTGTGAATGTGAGAAGGTCGAATTATTTTGGTGCATCACCTCTTTAGATTAGTTTGTTTTCTTGTAATCTTTCTCCCTTTTCATCCCCCCCATTATATATTTGTATATACATATGTGTTAGCACTTGCTAGAATGAATATGATGCATTAAAGGGAGATAGCCCTTATCTAGAGACTCTCCCCTCCAGTTTCACCAGTACCACAGGTGAGAGGGGAGTTTCCATAATTGTGTAAAGAAGGCAGGGGCTTGGCCTCCTACCAAGGGTGCAATCTTCTACGTCAATAGTCACACAAGAATACTTTTTTCAAGACCCCTATGTTGATGATGTAGTTTGTGAGATGGATCCATATCCTCCTTAAAACACTCCATTAGGGGAACAAAACCAAGATCTTTTATCTCAATATTTAGTTATCATGCCTCCATACTCCAAATAAGACCAAGATCAAACAATATAGTACCTAGATAGCTTACAATCAATTGTATACCAAGTTCAACAATAACTGTACTACATTACAATGCCATTGACTTATGACCCCTATTTCTTTGATTGTCACTTAATTTCAAATAAGGATGAAGTTTAATCAGAGATGCATAGGTCAGGTCTAAGTTTCTAATATAATTCCCCCACAAAAATTTTCCATGTCTAGTTAGAGTTCCTTACAACATACCTTACAACAAAACTAATGAGCATGCCTCTTCTAGAAATAATCAAGATTTAGGGATGATATTGTACAAATACACATGGATGCTTGTCATAGGAAAAACATCATATAGGACCACTTTATACAAATTCAAATAGGATACTAGAATTATTTAAACTAAGTGTATAATTTCAATAACATGGCTATGTCTAACACTCCTCTCATTGAGTTAGCTCCTTCAACAGGAGTCTTATTTGAATTTACATGGCAAGATAATTTAGGTATAGACCCATTCATGAAAATCACTTTAGTTGGAGACATGTTTAATGCTCTCAATATTGAAGAAGTGTTTATTTATTCTATGGATATAAATGTACCAAACATAGTATATAACATGAAAGTGTTGGAAGCACAATCAATGAAAACAAGGGGTGAATTAGTGTTTAAAACATTATTTCACATATATTTTAATATTCATTAAATAATCAAAGTAATATAAAGATATAATAATGCATAAAGAGTCATTCACATGAGCATACCATAAGAAAACACACATATGAGTGGGAAACCCTAAAGGGAAAGAAAACACACTGTGATATATGAAAATGGACTATAGTCCTATAAAACAAAAGATGAAATTATGTTTAACACAAAATGAACTTAGATCACCAATCCCAATGAATTCAAGCATCCACTTGAATAGGCTTTAACAACCACCTATTTATAAGGAAGTGCCAAATCCATAGGGGACTTAGCACCAACTCAACCACCTTATCAATTTAATCACCACAACTCTGATCTAATATTATGGTCTCATTTCAAGACCTCTTTTTACTCTACAAAGTAATATTGTATTCACTATTTTTTCTAACTACCAAATAGACCTAAATTGCCTTGTATATATACAAGTCTTATGGTCACACACAACTTGGTCAACCACAAACATTAAAAATCTTAGTTTTTCCATGGAATAGGTCTTAAAAAATATTATTAAAATGATTCAAAATAACTTTGGACCCCCTTTTGGTCTGCAACAATTCAATTAGGCCTTAATTCTCTTTTAGGCCTCATAGACACCTAATTAGATTAGGTCTATCTTCTTAGTGTCAAAGATTGATTATCTTGGGCCTTGATGGCCTTGTACAATAATTCAAACAATTCAATCACTTATAAAAATACATATAATTACCTCCTCCATGTTTTATTATACCTATGTCTTTGTTCATACCATGAAATCTCCTTTAAGACCAACTGCTCTATTAGGCCTATGTACCTCAAAAGTCTGTCTTGAAAAAATGAAGATAAAAAACTCTTAAGATAATATTATAAAAAATGAAATGTTTATATAGGTTATCAATGACCTCAGGGTCATCACCAAATGTTTTTAGCACTTTCACTCAGGAGATAAAGGCTTAAGAACATCTCTGTAACTCACTCACTCAAAACTACCAATTTGTCTCAAAGACTAGTAATGATGACTTAGACCTCAAATACATGTGTATAAAATTTCCATGAATATTGATGAATTTAAAGGTTAATATGATATATAAATACCATTATAATATAGAAATATCATATGTTCTAATGGTAAATATTGGTCTTGTAGACTAATTTCTTGACCATATATCACACAGTCTTATCTGCATTAGATAGGTCATTTTGTGAGCAAATTTTTCACAACACTCACTAGCCTCCAAAACATATTAAAATAATGAAAATTACTTAAAATTAATAAATAAACTCTTCATGCAATTTTTTCATTAATAACACTTGCTCATACCATCAAATACATCTTCTCATCTTTGCTTAGATTTTGCACTATTTACAGGATATTTAGTCATATCACAAACTTTAAGAGGGTATTTCAAGATATAAAGTTACCTACATGCCTTAAGTAACTCAAACTTATTATTATACACCTTCAACCAACATCAAGAAACTCATCTATGTTCCTCAAAAGAAGCCTACAGTTGCCAAGCTTGGTCATCAATGCATATCAATAAGATTTGACTCAATTGTGTGAGGTAATCTTATTTATAAGTAATCTCATCATGGTTTTTTAATATAAAATGGATTTTCATGTTTTAGCTTTAGGTATGTTGGTTTATAGTCCTTACAGTCACTATGGCCTAATTTTGGAGGCCTAATTGTATATGTTTTGGCTATTGAAGGGTTTTTGGAAAGTGAGTGTGTAGTAATAAAGATAGGCTTGTTTTGAAAGAGACTTCCACATGAGAAAACATGGAAGAAGAGGGTTTTCAATTTTCACACAAGCATAGAGTTAATGAAAATTCCATATAGGCCTATGCTATAGTAAACGAAGTCCTAATAGCTAAAGGCATTGACTTTCAAAGGCTAATCAATCATCAATGGATGTATAGGCTTTTGATGCATCAAATATCATGAAGTTTTAAGTGTTGAAGTCATCACAAGCATGAAAAAGTTTCAAGAAGGGTATACCAAGTCTACATGAGGACTTTCAACCATGTATCCATACATCCAAGTAAATTCATGCTATAGACAAGGGTTTGGGTAGTCTACAATAAATTTTCAAGGGACAAAGAGTGGTGTAGTCATTGATATTAGGTTTTACATTTTCAAGTAAGAATATCAAAGGTAAAATGCATGTTAAGTTTCAAATAAATATTTAAGAGGATAAATTCACCTATAGAAAATGCCAATTGTAACCCTATAGCCCCCATATCAAGTCTAAGCCAACCAAGGTAAGAGGGTAGAGGTTCTATAAGTGAGTTGATGCCAATAGTATGAGACTGAGTTCTTAATAGTAGAATCATCAAGGGGATGTATATGAAAACTTTGATGATAATGAAGATATTAAGGAGGATACCAAACTTGTGAGGATTTGATAGGGGTTAGTACATTACAATTTCAAACTTTAACTAGTCCTAAGCATGCTATATCAAGGTTAACTTCATGATCTTAAAGAGACTGGAAAATATTAAAGTATTATAAGATTTTTTTGAGATTACTTTTGAAAATTCATAACATCCTCATGCTTTTTTCACTTTAAATTAACTCTTTAGAGACTCACCTTTAGGCCTCATTCTATACACTAGGTATCACATAGTCAAAAATAGAGTTAGGAGGAAATGTTTCAAAAGGGGTTTGGTTTCCAAAGAGAAATTGAGGAAATTGTCAGTATATAGTTTTCCATGAGGGTGTTGGAACTATTTTTAGGATTTAAAATTATTTTAGGCTTTTAAATTATCCACGATTCACCTACAACCATTTCAACAAGTAACTTACAGTAATCTAAGGAATCATCCACATCCTAGTAAGGGTTTAAATAGTAAAAGAGGTTTCTATAGGAGATATAGTCTCCTTAGGGTGTGTTGAAGATTAAAAAGTATAATCATGGAATTAAGAGAATTATAAACCCCTTGTTACCTATCACCAAGCTCTCTAGGGTCTCAAGCATAGTCCTCAATCCATACAGGGGCTAGTGGATATGAATACACAATCAGGTTTTTAATAAGGGTTTGTGAATAAGAGGAAGAGGGTGGTTTTATAATGTTGATACCATCAAGGTATATTTAAATTTTTAAAATAAAATGATGATTAATCAAAAGGGTAAGCTTAATTTCAACATACTCACTTATAACCACTTCAAAGGAAACCTATAGCCATCATAAGACTAGGGGCTTTCCTTCAAGCTATCAAATATGGGTTTTAAGAAAGTGAAGTGATGTTTTATATGTGGTTAAGGTCAAAGGGAGTATGATAATGGTTAGGTAAGTTTATTAGCAAGGGCTCTTCAAGAATAGTCCATAGTAAGTTATCTATAAAGAAGCAGGCCTTATCCTACTTAAACACAATGAAGGACCTCTCAATGATAGTAAGAACAAGAGTGGGTAGAGGCTTCTAGAATTTTTTAATGTCCAAAACATGGGAGGTTTGATTAGGATAATAATGAAAATATCATCCATGTTTCATGAAGAAACTCTCAGAGGACCACCCATACAGTCAAGTATGTCAGCCATATATAGAATAATGTTGTTCAAAAGCTTTAAAACATGGTTTGATAGTCATAATATTTTCAGTGGCATGTGACAATGGTTTTTACATGATTTAAATTTCTCCAAGGAACCATGAAGGTGATAATATTATAAATACATTCATTACTTATCATATCTCACCTATAATTGTGCTTACACAATCATAAACCTAGTTGGCCTAGTAAGGATTGGACAAGTAATCTAAGTCTCTAAAGAAATCACATGCTTAATTGATTATTAAATGGGCTTAAAAGATGAAATATAAGTATATAATTTCATATTAATGGTTTTATATGGATATATATAGTCTTTGAACTCTATCAAACATCTACAACCAAGCTTATGCAAACAGTCACCCTCTAAGACTAGTTCATGTGGTTTGAGGGTTGATGGTTTATTTAAGGGATACCTAGTACAAAGAAGACATAAAAATAGTGATATGTGGGAAATAATGAATTTAATTAGTATACATATAAAATTTCCAACCTCAAGGGGGTACATAGTATAGGTACATTGTATGGACTTTTTATAGTATAGTGGACTATAAACTTGGTCTTGAGTCATTTTGCTTTGAGGGATATATGTGAAAAGAGTATATATAGTATGAAAAAACCTTATTGGAGATTAAATGGCCACTAAATTGATCAAACCTGACCATTTTTCACCTACATCAGCATGTCATAGTCATTTGAGAAGCCTAAATGCCTTGTTGGAGGTTTTGACATGCTTAAAATAGGGGTAGAGATTATTTTCAAGATAATGCAAGGAATATTGTAGTAAATAAAGATAATTTTTTACATTTAAATCATCTAAAATCCTTGAAAAACCTTCAAAACATGAAAACTTAGTCAATTTTGTAGATAGTCCATGCACAGAGGTCAAATTTGAGGGAAAACTGAGGATTCTGAGAGCTATAGGTGAAATTTTGACCTCAAATTTTGTACATAGGGTAATAATTAGTTTAAAAACATTTTTTAAAAGTTTCATATCAATTATATGAGTGAATATACTTGTTTTTTGTCTCAGACCTTAGCCTATTCATTTGAGGTCACCATTGGAGTAGGCATCATTCTAGAGTGCTGCAAAGGCTTCTAAGCCTAGATAAAAGATTTAAAAGAAAGGTATGATTTTTTAAAATCATAATAATACCTACAAATATTTTTAAAACTCCAAATTTTATGCAAACCATGCTCATATAGGCTTTTACAAGTAATTAGGCAGATGGGCCAAAAAGGTATTTTTGGATTTTTCAAGAAAAAAAAGGAATTTTAGAGTGTTTCGATAGCATGTTAAAGGTCCCATAATTAATTTTTAAATATTTTTGAGGATATTAAGGATATATTTTCATTTTGGTAAAGTTTTTAACTTTTTATAGTTCTAGCCACCCTTCTAAACCTCATGTTTAGATGCTCATTTTGTTCACCGCATGTAGAGTTTGGCCAAAAAATATTATTATGTTTTGAGGAACCATAAAAAATTATAATTATTGAAAAATTTATATAATTTTAGGAGATGTGCTTTATGAATAATTGCTAAGAGCGTAGGTAGCCTAGAATGTAAGATAAACCCCACACACAAATTTCATTTGCATGTTAAATTTTCATATCTTTTTCATGGTCACCCAATATTTTAAGGGATGTTAAGGGGGTAAATGTGATATATATAAATAGAAAATTTTCAAGATTTTGAGGCCTATACTTCATGAATCATTGTTGTGAAGATTCAACTTTAAAACCCTCCTACACCCCTAAAAAACTAGTTTTGAGAAAAATGGGTTTTATTGACATAAAATCATCATTTATTAACATAAAACATTTTAAAACTCAAGATAACTCAGAGAGGATTCCATAAATTACAATTTTATGCATGGAGGTATACATATGAGGGCAAAAATCATGTTTTTTCTAGAAAAAAGCATGTGAAATGAAATTTAGAGTAGTTTAATGAAATATAATCAATTGAGATCAAATCCTAATAATTTTTATTCATCCTAAAAATTCCATTTTATCATAAATAATCCAATAATTATCCCTACAACTTGATCAAAATGGCCAGTCTATTAGAAAAAGGCACAAATAAGGCCTAGTCAACCTTATTGACTGAATGTCAAGGGTTTTCTCATCAAAATCACATATTTGATGATGAATAAAGTTTTTACAGGTTTAATTAATTTATTTTTTAATTTTTTATGGCTTCTTATTTTAGGTTTAATGGTGTCTAGTGCATAGATTAGCCTTTAGGCCTTTTGGGTCAAAATGGCTTAGTTGATCAACTTGTCAAGTTTGATTTTGGTGTTAGATGGCTATTCAAAGATTTATATTTTGATATTCAAATCCAATTTGATTCTATTACATGGATATTTCATGTTCATCTCATTATTAAAATGTACCTTTTCATGCAATATGCAGTGAGTTGGAGTTGACTAGTTTTGCACTTTTGTTGACTAGTTAACAAGTCATGCATCTATTCTTGGTTAACTTATCATCCAAGATTTTCAATAACTTAAAAATTATTTAAATATTTTGTTATACATTGACTTGTCAAACAAGGTCATACCATCTCCCTTCTATGCCAAATTTGAAAGATCATGCAAATTTTGTGGAGTTTGAGGATTTTTAATGAAGTGTTTAAACAATGTAAAAGGAGTTAATCTTAAGTTAGTCAACCAAGACTAACCCTTCTCCATTTTCAATGCCACTTTGTATTATGTTATATTTTTGAAATATTTATTGGATTCTTCAAGCCATTTATTTATTATTCCTAAAGCTAAAGTAGAAATTGTAATCTGGACCATACATCAATAAAGGAGATTTTTATTTTGCATATGAGTCTGACAGATAATAGAGTGTAATTGATTGTGTATCAGAATATAATTAATATTATATCTCCTTTTGTAAGGTCCATTACTCACCTATTACTTTCTATCTCACCTTCTATAGGTTATTTGAAGAGGTAAAAAAGGAATTTTGTAATCCAAAGTTTTATTAATCCTTCATCTAACATATTTATGCTTAAAGACAATATATGAATTTTATTGATTCACATGTGTGCATTAATATCAATAGCTTCTAGAGGATATTAAAAACTTAGGTGCATCACCCAAATAGATAGGTTTTCCTTTCAATTTTTCCTTCCTATTTTCATCCCAAAATCACAATAAATCATATTCAACTGATAAATATTAAGGGAACCATCCCTCCCTAGAGTTTATTCTCATTATAGAGTGACCCACACTCTGTTAAGTTATAATTATATTAGCTATATTGAGGGTGTGTTTTACACATCTTCAATCAAGGTGCACTCCAGAGTGATAACACCTAGATAATTAAATAAATTGCATATTAGGGTTTCAATTTATTTGAATATAAATTTGAATTGTTACAAAGAAATTCTAGATTTAAAAACCCTAACCCTATATTATTTTAAGGTTTTTATTCTTTTTTTATTATTTTCATTTGATTTTATAAGTTTTTTAGAATTTATATATTCTATTTTAGTATCTCTATTCTAATTTGTTTACTATATGCCAACTAAAAAAGTAATATATCTTCCATTGAGAAGAAGTACTAGACTAGGTCGTAATCCTATAGATCAGATTCAAATTCCTATTATTTGAGCCTACAACATGGACAAGGAAACTATCATAAATCCAACTATTAATCCTTCACACTTTGATTATGTGGATTTCAATGATAATGCATCCAAATATGAATAATGTAACTAAGAACAAGATGAGGTACACATTGAGAATCATGACACTCTCCATCCACTTAACAATAATGACATCATTATGAATAAAGATGAGGTATTATAGGTATTTAGATGTATAATTTTGGAATATCACCTTGATAATGCATAAATCCTACAATCAATATTGGAAATCAAGAATAAAATAAACCATAGTCAATCTTCAACTCCCCCAATTAGTAATGTAGTTACACCTATAGTGGGGCCAACTCAACCAAATTAGATAACACAACCTAATATTGTTATTAAACAACCATCAATGACAACTACACCATTTGTGGCTAGTTCCTCCACTCCATATGTATAATCTCTTAATCATGACATTGATACTCTATAGTTTAAACTATTACATCTTGAGAAGGGAGCCACTAAGCCATCACATTCCTTGGATTCCAACATTCTATTACATACACCTTTGGCCAATCACATAGAGATAAATCCCTTTACATCTAGTTTCATAGCACTGAAGCTTACATTATATGATGGAAACGGTGACCTAGAGCATAATGTTAGATCTCCTCACATAGCATGCTTGGACTATGTGTCCAATGATTGGATTTTTATGAAGTTATTTCTACATAGTCTCAAGGATTATACCCTAAAATGAGTCTATGATTTACCAAATCAATATATCATAGAATTAAATCCTTTAGCTAACATGTTTCTATCACACTTCTATATCAACATTAGTGATAATATATCATATGCATAAGTGGCATAGTTAAAACAAAAGTCAAATGAGCCTATCGTAGATTATGTCTTATGATACAAGATAATATTAACAAAATTGACTAGCCCCATGGTAGACAAATAAATTTAGGACATATTTACACAAGTATCTTACCAACATTACATAAATCTATCTTATTCAATAAGTTTCCTACATCTACCAATTTATGCCACAAAATCAAGGAAAGAAAGGTTAAGCTCTTATTAATGAGAAAAATCAATTACATAAATGGATCAAAATCAAATATTAATAATTAAAACAAATTTCCATACAAGGTTATGGGCCATAGATAATAAAAGTGATCAAAATTCCATAGTCAATATAGCTTTTGAGTGATCTCCTAAATTCATTTTATTTACTCCTCAATGTAGAGTGTTCACTAATCTTCTAAAATCACCAACATGGTTTATAAAACAACCCTTGGAATACAATGTAATATGTATCCCTCCCATTAAAGTGGTTCATATAACATGACCTCTTCTAAATAACTATGATTCAAATGCATTCTAGGAGCATTATAGGGTACTAGGTCACATGACAAATAGATGAATTAGCCTAAATTATAGGATACAAGATCTAATTGAGGCTAATATTATTAATGTGGGCACATACATAGAGATACCAAAACAACAAAAAATAGAGGCTAATGCACTAAATATATTTTTATATCCTTTCCCAAATCATATAATAAATGAGGTAGGGGTCCAATTAGGTGTTCATTATACATACCAGGCACACCACCACTAAATTATTATCACACAGTTACAGAAGAGGCACTTCCCTTGCATAAAATTATTGGCATATATCATACTATATTTACACCTATACCATTTGTTACATTTTTAGAGTAGGATATTATGGATGATGACATGGATTTAAATTCTCTCTTCATATGAGTATGCATAAACCCCCATCCTATTTAGAGTGTTATGGTTAAAAATAGGTTAAGCATAAGAATGTACACTAACACTCTTAAAACACTTGGGTTACATAGATAAGGATATATTCCCCATAAATATAGTCATTAGTGGTTTTATTGGCTAAATTCAAATCTCCATCTAGGATATTGTGTTTCCATTATAGGTACCCATATCCACTCGATTCCTAGTAGTACCTAATATATGTATATTCAATATATTATTAAGTAGGCCATAATTACAATAATTATGAGCTATCCCATCTATATTAAACTTATGCATAAATTATATACATGCCAATTAGGTGGTTAAGGTTGAGAGTGTCCCATATGAGTATATTCTACCCATCCCATAGGTAGTTCCAACATAGTTTATAGTCACACTTTCATAAACACTAGTTACAACTCCAACACCCTTACTAGATATTGCATGGATATCATCTAAATTAGAGAGTACATATATTATGTATACATCATATATTTTAGTAGATATAATACTATTTTTACTCTTATGGTATCGACACGTATGCATACTCTTCCATAGAGACCATTACTAGAGAGACCCTTGCATTAGAAATATGTCATAGATTCTAGGGGACCTACCTCTACTTAGTTTATGTCGATATAATTTTTATTAGGTTTTAGGGGTTCTCAACATGGGACACCTATGTCACCTATAGCTTATTCTTATACCAAGGGGTTCCTAAGACCCATATAGTTCACATGGCATCATGGCTAATACCATAGCTTTGTAGTATCACTACATAGGTAGACTTAGACACAAATTACTCTACATAGTAGATTATGGGATCATAGTTACCCTTTCACATAACATGCATGATCACAATTCCCTTATTTGATAAAGGTCATGGTGATAGTGAGTCTCTCATGAGACTCATTGGTTAGTATGGTTCCTACTCTTATAAATAATTCCCTCTGTCTCACTCTTTATACATAGTTTATTTTAATTTACATATGCATATATTATTTATAAAAAATAAAAAATAATATAACATGTTAAAATATGAAAACATTCAAATATTACTCAAAAAACATAAAATGTATAGATTATATTCATTACTATGTTTACGTCTACTACTTTACATCTATTACATATGGATAACTATATTAGTATAGTTAATTATATCATATACATATGTTTCACTTGTTATTTTTGAGTGATTGAAGATTACATAGAGGAATCTAGTCCACTACATTGATCCAAACTTACTATCATCTACCCATTGGGGGCATATACACCGATCCATGTTTAATCATTTTGATACATCTACCCACTTGTGGGCATCTCCTACATAGTTGTTATTACTAGGTTATATCCTTACATGTTATACATTCTAGTTTATGCATTGATATATATTAAAATTTATCATTTCTACTCATTACTCATATTTTTTGTCAACTATCACTAGTTATAATCAACATATGTACATCTTAACATTTACACAAATTTGTACTACATAGTTATAAATGATTTTATTTATAACTTTCCTAGTATAGACTTGATTATGTTTCCTATGCTTATTACACTTTGTGGGCATTTGAATATGCCACTATTCTTTGGGTCTATTCCACTTTTATGTTTGCATTCCTTGGACATGTGCCCATATCCCTTGTGTGTGATTTCTTGATTGTATATGTAGACATTTGAACATGTCTTTCTATGTGAATCTAAGTCAAAATTGCCTATTGCTTGCATATGTGGACATTTAAACATGTCCTTATATGTATTTTATTCTCAAATTTAGTGACATGTGCCCATCTCCCTTATGTTATAAATCCTTGGTCTAATTTTGTTTGACTCATGTGTTTTGTATGTATACTTTCATGTATGTGTCTTCACCATGAAACTTGTCTTTTCTTATTAAATACACACTAGTTTTTGATGCCATGAGGGACCTCATGTATCTACCCTTCCTACTTAGGTGTCATGATGGATATCATGCCAAATCCCCGAGGTAACTACTCAAATATATTGTTATACACATTTATCACATATATAATGACACCCTTGTATAAGATAGATTATAACATACATTTTAAATTACTTATGCTTAGATACTTTTACATTTTGATGTTATGTTTTCACATTATATTAGAATATCACATAGTTATCATATATGCTCTAAATAACACATTTTGTAGATATCATTTTTTTAGGACAATTATTACACATGTTACATAACTAACCTCCAAATAAGAGGAATTCATAGGGGTTTTCCAAAGAGTTCAAGCTCATACATTTTTATTAATAGATTATTTTTAGCACATAGGATCAGTTTGAGAAATTAGACACATGTCATACATAATAAAAATAGGGACTCAAAAAGTAGTTTAGATTACCTAAATTTTAGATCAGATAGGCATTATCACCTATATTAAGACACTAGAAGCACAAGGCACTACTATCCATTACAGGGCACTACTATCTAGTAGCCTTAGATTTAGGGTAGTCAATATTAGCTAGACTAGTACACCAAGCATAATACAAATTTATAAAAATAAAATCATAAGTTTGATAATTATGTTTAGATTTTTATCATATACACACATTTCAGCTCAAATTCATACATTTTATTAGATTTGGAGGCATCATGCATGGCATGATCACTCCCATATTTAGTTCAGATACATAGATCTAATTATTACATATCTAGTCTAGAATTTGTATACTTAGATATTAGATTGGGGTCATGTGTGTGGCACATAGTTTCTATATTATACATTACACATAAGTTGATCAAATTTAATGTCAAACTCCATGTCATTATCTATGTTGTATACACATGCTATCATATTCTAGGTTGTCATGATATTCATGAATTACTCCATCTATAGTGGTTGCCATTCTTAAGTGGCTCAGAGTTGATTCATATACCTAAGTAGCTATAGAGATGACATACATAATTAGATACTTTCATCACTTTGGATAGTTTAATTTTAGATGCATCTACTTCACACAGGTTGGAAATGATGGAGTCATAGCTTACTTTAGTTCTTAATCCACCCACATGAGAGGGTTAGAAACACATATAGTCTTATCCAAGCTATTCACAAGTCATGATCCACCGAGTATGGGGTGATGATGGATTCAAAATTGGATTAAGTTCTTCAGCCACCCACTTTTGAGGATTGAACAAACTATCAACTCAGTCATTCAATTATTTGATCACTATGTACACTCACACACATAGGTTATCATCAAGTTCATACATTAGTTTGCATACCAAATGAGGTGTACTCATTCCTTTCCTTTTTACCATCTCTTTACTCAATTACTTCTTTATTCAACATAGTCTTTTGATTTTAACAATATCTTAAGGATTGATTTTTGCATGTTTCATTATAGGTCATCACTTTGGATCATGTTTCATATATGCATTCATAGATTCACATACTCAAATTTAATTACATGGGAATAACTTCATATGTAAGTATAGGTACACTTATTTTTCATTTATACTATTCATTTCACTTTGATGCATTTCTAGCATAAGGGGGTGGGGAATATAATCACCTAAAAGAGGTAATTAGATGTTAAGAGTATTTCTTGAGATAGCCTATTCCTCTCTTAGACCTATACCTATCTTAGATCCTTTATCACAAATTTTCATCCATTATTTAGATCATATTCATCTTATGTCAGCTCAAATGTAGTTCAAGAATAGCTTTCCCAGATCCTAACCTAGTGTGCCCAGTAGTCTACTAGTTAGACACTAGGACCACATTAAGGACACTAGAGACACATGGCACTAGTGTCCCCAACTTAGAAATAGTGTCCCTTATCCTAACTCTACTGAATAGATATATTTTTAAACATGTACCCATCTTAAGATCAGCCTAATTACATTTTATTATCCATAAAATCTACAAATATCTAAAAATACAAGACTATTTGACCTCTATCTAGTAGATGGAAAATAGATGCAAAAGGCTATATAATTAAGAAACAAGTTGATAAAAATTATGATATTTTATCCCTATTATATCCTAATTATACATAATACCATCTACAACTACACTAAGCCCATATTTCAAAGATTTTAAATCTCAAGCACACTCAAAGCATTCAAGACCACTCTCATTCTATCATTCACTTGCAATTGTACCAAGAACTAGGTGGGTCTTGGTGCAAGAAATATATTGGCTTGATCCCTCCTTAGAGTATTGGTATGCAGGCAACTCTCTTCATAGTGGGGTGTTGAAGATATCTAACTATCCTACTAATGAACACACATTTTTATATCATACCATACATACAAGGACGATTAAGGTTTACACACTGAATAAAATTTTATAGGAATAATATAGAGTTATATATTTCATGTTCATAAGAACAAAAACCAAAAATATAAGCACAAGTACTCCAAAAAAATAGGAATAGTCATGCAAAGAGGACACTAACACCATTTTGAGGACACTAGAGTAGCATGATGCTACTGTCTAGGTGGGGTAGAACTATCTAGTGAGTAATCATACCTAGGGACCCTATTGTTGATACTCAAATCTATTTAGAACCCAAATCTTATTTGATAGTCTTTTTTAGATAAGTATCTATTTATGTTCTTTTATTACAATTTTTATAAATTCTAAAGAAATAAAAAGCTATAACAAATCAATGGTTAATTATTTTATATTATTTAACTAATTTAGGCATCTCAACCCTTTAATCTAACTTAGGATTTTTATAGACAAAAACCTAAAAGGTTAAAACATAAGGCATCCTTTAAAATCAAATTTCCAAAGGGAAAGATGGTTATATCAACACACAATTGTACTCCTAACCTTGATATTATTAATTTCAATCATTTAAAATTATTTTAGTTTTTAGATTTCATACATTTATTAAAAATTTCAACATGCCCCTGGTTAAAGGTCAATCATTAGCAAAGCACTCAAGTTAGGCTCACAAAAATACAAGGTGTGTATACACACCCATGTGTGCATTTATTTCCTTTAAAATAACAATTTCATTACTAGATTAAAGGGGGGAATGTATAATAATAAAACATGATTTATCTAATACTTCAATCATGTACACTTAGGAAAATATCTATCATGGCTATACATTTTAGTTTTAGACCTACCCACTACTAAAAATCTAGTGTTCACTATCTCTTTGTGATTAAATTGCTTATCTCTTAGTCTAACCACTATCATTTTGATGACCATCCATTTTACACTATGAAAATATATTAAACACTACTAGTTTTGGACCTATACCTATTTTATAGCTTCCTAGACACTTACATCCTAGACATATAATCATGTCGACACAAGTGTCCACTTTTCATAAAAAGTGTCTAGTGCCCAAAATTCATCCAATTTACAAATGAAATGTATATTAAAGTTTGACTTAAGTGGTTTCATGTGATATATTTCTAAAATTGACTAGTATATATATTAGTACAACCCTCATTCATTCCTCACTTATCAAACATCAGACAATCATAAGGAAACTTACCAAAAAGCACTCAATCAAGCATTCAAGTGAGTAAACCTACCCTATTCATCCATATTAATATATTACTCATAGGAACAATATTACCACATGTATGAATCATTTAAACAGTAGTTCATGAGCCATATTTAATAAGTTATAGGCTAGGTCACTTCATGTCTTTGCTTATCATGCATTGCATTCTTATGCACACATAATCTAACATATAGGGGTGAACTACATAAGTCTGAGGCCCTCTTTAGATTATTGGATATGTAGGAGAAACCCATTGAAAAATGGGTCCTCCTTTGGGAAGCTCAAAATTATGAGCCCACTAAGTCATTTTACCATAATCACTATAAGGGTGAAGAAGCTAGGGTTTGATCATTTGATAAAGAGTGACAACTTATGCATGTGATATGTACACATAAAAATAAATTTGAAAAATACCTAAAAGGCTCTAGTTAGTCACATCCATAACCAGCCAGTATTCTATACATGACACTTGTGTCAAAATTAGTCACCTACATCAACGTAACTATCTAGAGCGGATGTAAGCATTCTAAGACATGAAAAGAATATTATTATAATCTAATGAATATTTTAGGATAATATTCTAGTCCAATTTTAGCCTATTCCAAATCATACTTATAAGATAATACTAATCCAACTAAGTATTATTTGATTCCAATTTATTACAATATCTATCAGTTATTATACTTTAGTAGTTTTAGTAATCTCAGTTGTATAAATTTAGAAAACTATTTGTATGAATTTTAAATTAATTGGTTTGATCTTGAGGTTAGTTCAATATGATTTTATAAAATCTAATTTAATACCCCTTAATCCTAGATATCTCCTTATCTAAATTTAAGGTTAAATAGTTACATCCTTAGTACCATATATAAATTAAAAGTTTCAAAATCAAATCATGGCCATAATAAGTGAATTTTTATTTTATCTTTTGATCTGGATCATGATGTTCATCATCACATTTTATGTTACTTTTTGAGGTGTTATTTGGATTCAGTATATATTTACATGCATCAAATTCAAAATTAATAAAAAAGTTGAAATGAATAATATACAATCTTAATCCTTCCTCAATTCATAATATTACAATATCTAATTTGAGCTACTATCTATCACCACCATGCATCAAATAGTGTGTATTAATTCTTTTATTCCTCTTACTTCTAGACCTCAAAGTTTTGTCACTTACTGTCTTGATCCTATTCTTCATCCATAGATTATAAGATATTCCACTACTCATTGTCAACACTAGATGAGGTCAAGCTCTTCATCCTCCATGAAAAAATGAAGGTGGTTAACATGTTCCTATTTAACCCCATCCACCTATCTCAAGGGAATCCACTCCATATAAGGGGTATAAATTCATTAATTAACTACAAAATAACCTTTCTAAAATTTATATTTTAGAGTTTTTAAAGATATCAACAATATAAAAAATATATCTTGTATGAAATACTCTTGATACTAATACAAAACAATCATAATTTAATTCTATCATGAATACATTAAAGGATATCAATAATGTCATCACTTTTGATAAGGATGAGTTACATCCTAAACATATTATAAATTAGGATATTTTACTATTCATTAAATTTCATGTGCATAAAAAGATAGTCAAGTGTGTGTTCAGTGAAAATGTTTTAGGGTTGAATATTTAAAAATATTATTTATTAAAGCAATTGGGTATCAATATGAAAAACATTTAAAAAACAAAATATAAGATCAAGGGTTTTGATAATATTCCTCATCAAATACTTAGAACTATCACATTGGATTTTCTAGTAGGTCCCAAGATGGTGCTTACTATTATTCAAGTCATATATAACCATATACATTACAACTTAATATTGGGATGAGATTGGATTCATGTGATGATGTAAATCATACATTCCATATTTGCATTAAATTAATATATGACATACATGAGCATACAATCAAAACAAGTGTTACCCCTTTCATATATTGAAAAGTGACTCAATCATAATATGAGGATCAATATATTATACCATGTACAAACCCATCCCACTTGATCAGATGCATGCATATTACCTAGGTGATTCAAATACATAAAATTAAAAATCACCAACCATGAGCATTAAATAAAATGCATATAGATCATTTCAAGTTACCGTGGAGGAAAAAAGAGAAAATCATAGGTGTTTCATTTTTTGTCAATTATGAAGATCCTAATTACATAGTTACATACTAGTATGATAGTGAAAAATATTATATGATAGATCTAATAGATGACACATTCCATAAGATAAATTTAAATCTTATCAACCTAGATGAGTACTTATCTCATACTCTATTCACACCTATAGGTGTTGGATCATATTGAGATGATTCATATAGAATAGAGATGAAAAAATCAAAGACTACTATGGAGACACAATTTTGCTAAGATAAAGGAAAGTCTATAATTCAAGATAACAAACATAATTTGAGTAAAAAATCTTATTATAGTATTAATTCAAAATAATAGAAAAATCAAAATCAATATTTATGTATAAAGGTTACATCAATTAAAGAATGATTACACAAACTCACAATGTTGATAATTATGTAATCTATGTTACATGTTCTAAGGAGTAAGTTAAAGTATAAAAAAAGGAACATTTTCATAATTAATGGTTAAAAAGGGAACAATTATGAAAAGATAGGTTATTGAAAATAACAAATTTAAAATAAATGGTTTAAAAAAGAAAAATAATATGAAGGTTAAAATGGAACACTATGAACAATTACAAAGGGAACAATTAGATAATCAAAGGGAACAAATTGAAAAGGATCATATAATAAAAGAGAAGTTACAAAAACAAACTCAAAATGAGAAATAAAACATTCTTAATAAAGGGTTCCTCACAAAGGAATATTAAAATCAAGATACATTGAAAAAGGTTAATGCCATAAATGTGGTTCCAAAGGATGTAACTAAAAAGTGTTCTTCATATCTAAAGCATTTAATTCTCAATCTTCACATCAATGGATATAAATGTACCAATTTTAATGTTGCATATTTTCATGAAGACAATATAAGTATCATGACACTTCTTAAATATCCTTGGTATGACATTAAACATTTGGATAATATTACTAGGCATAAGTGTTGTATGGCATCTATTAAGTTTTTAGTAACACTTTGAGTCTAAACATGTTCTATTATATTTCATGAAAACCCTACCTTGGATAAATACAATGTAAAACTAGGAAAATAATGGATTGAGGAATGGGGGAAATATTGGGTAAAGATCATGACTATGTCACATTTGATCATGAAGTTGTAATAGTTAAAAATTAAATAGAGAAAAATGTGTAGAAAAAGAACATAAAATTAAAATATCTCTTCAAATAATATTATATTAAATATAATTAATATAATCACAATAGAGGCACATGATAAATTACTTATAAAATCATAAAATTCAATACCATAATATGGTGTAGTTATTTTTTCATATACAAATGCAAAAAATGATAAGAGTAGCATATTGAAATTTTAGGACCAAGGAGATGACTATAATTGTAATTATGAAAAATATTGGCGCAATAATATAGATGACACATGACCTACATATCAAGATCTTATCTCAATTAGTGGCTTAACGCAAAATTCAGTAGGTGATTACATATATTATGTAATAACTCCATGGTACCATCTTGTTGATCAAATCATTGGTTAGATTTTCCTTTCACACATTTTTAAAAAATGTAAAAAAAATAAAAAAAAATATAAAAATATTGACTATTTCAAAAATAAAAAAATATTTGAATATTTAAAAAATATTTTAATATTTAAAAAATATAAATTAATTCAAAATATTATAAAAAATAAAAAATCAAGAATTTAGCATGACATGATAAGCTAGTTTACTTATTTACATATGTTTTTTTATCACATACTTTTGTATATATAATACTATTTTTCATACACACATTCATTTCTAAAGGTATATGAGTGTGATGTAGTACATACATATTATACATGGATTCTTATATGCCAGACTCCCTTCTACCCAATGGCCATGTTTATGTTGGAGGCATCTTATTCAATAGGTTATATTAGAACAAGTTATATCTATCTATGACCTCTCCACCATGTTAATATACATATATTATAAATGTATTTCTAATTACTCATGCCATACATCATTGTACATGGATATGATATTTTGATATGATGTGATAATTATACATATGGATGGTGTAGACTAGTTTTCACTTGTTATATGTTCTTTCAATGTTGTTACTTCCTTTAATGATAGGCTAGACACTATTTTATTATTGTGTGTCTCCACTTGAACCTATGTGTGAAACATATTTATGTTCTTTGTTTTTATCATTCTTAATGTCTTTTTCATGTGTCCTTTGGCCTTATTTTTAATAATTTGTTCAACATGTTCATTTCCTTTGCATGTCTCCCTTGATCTTATGTTTGTAACCATGTGACATTATATGTTATGTTTTATTATTGGTTCAATTATCCATATCATGAAATTTTTATTTTTAGTATTATTCAAGTATGGTTGATTTATTATGTCCCTCATTACTACATCTATCTATACATGACACTTAAATTCATCACATTACATATGTCTCATGCAGTGTTAATGACATACACTATGATATGATAACAAAATCTCCAAATGTTTACATGATTATACATGATTCTATCTTTATAACATAATAAAATTAACTCTTTTTTTGAGATAAGTGACTTATAGGCTACATTCCTCATTTCAAAATGGGGGCACTATAATGGATTTGTCTTTGAGATTAAATTTTCCATGAATAGAAAAATCATATTTCATAATAATTTATAGGTTTAAAATATTTAAATCAAAAATTAGATACATGATTTTTATTGACACATCGATATAGATTATGGGGGCACATGACATGCATATGTACTTAATTTACATAGAATTGAGTATAGTATCATGCATACTTGGTTGAATATGCAAGGTAAATTACTTACAATAACAAGAATTTCAGGTTTTACATATAGTTACAATTGAAATATAGATGCATCACGTTATATATCATTTAACATATATTTATGGTGAATGATACTAATTCATTCATACACATACAATATTGAAATTCAAAATTAATTATACTAGTTCATGTACACATGCAATAAAATACAATCTGCATATTTTATGGCAAATGGATATTATTTCACTTCATATCTATTGACATTATTATCATGATTGGGTCATGAATATTCTTCAATATCTTTAGATTAGGAAAATATAATCTAGATCCATCTATAGTGTTGTGATTATTTATGTTATGGGTAATGTACATATGAGTCTAGAGATACTCAATGGCCTTGGAATTACTTTTATAGAATCCATTATGGGGTTATAATTTATGTTATAGGTGATGTAAATTTAATTCTAGTGACACTCAATTGACTTGGCATCACTAATATAAAAACCATTTTGGTTCTACCTTATTTTTGGGTTAGCGCATTGGGTAATTTTCAAATTCATAATGATTGGATCATGCATCTTTATAACTCAAGGGAATCATTAGTTTCTCACAATTGGGACTTGATCACTCTCCATTCACCAATGTTTTAACGTGAGGAACCATCTCTCCAAGTGTTTTGATGAGGGAGAAAATTTATTAAATGATACAATAGGGAAGCATAATTTTTAAAGTTAAAGGGTGAATGGTTTCATCTCCATACAATTTTACTCTTCTTGATCTCCTTTAAACTTTTAAATTTTATAGTTTATTTTATTAAAAAAAAATATGAAAAATGATTAATTCATGTGATGTTGCAAGATTTTATAAAATGAGTGCCATGAAAAAATTGAGTTTATATCAAAAGATAAAGTGTGATATACATAATTGCATATTTGTTTGTCCTTTACTCTATAAATTTCATTACTAAAATAAAAGTGTGTACTGTACATCCCTAAATCTAGTCACATACACTTGACAATGTTAATTATTGACATATCTTAAGCCACTTAACTTAAATTTAAATACATGACTCTTATTTACCTTTCTTCTAGACATTTATCTATAAGTGGGACTGACCCATATATTTTTCATGACTACTAAACAAAAAATTCCAAGTCAATGCTTAAAATACCTTATATCATGCTTAGACTACTCCTAGTCTCAAGACTACTATCCCTAATTTTATCAAAAAAATACATTATCATATAATTATATACTTAGTGTGGCCTTATCCTAATGACACTTAATGATAATTTTCCATGAATTTTAAAATTAATTATAGTCATCCCACATGATTTTTAAGTTGACTAAATTAAATTATTCAAAAGGTTCACCATAAATACAAATCAAAGGTTATTCATTAAGGGATGAGATATCTATTTGGCATATATCTATTACACTATTTCAAATTGAAAAAATATGCTATATTATTCCCAAATTAAATATTAATCACTAGTATTGGTCTCAAATTAAGTTTAAATCACTCCAAATAAATTCAAGAGTTAACATTATTAATTATCAAATCCAAATTTATAGTTACATAAATACAGTCAAGGATCACCATTGCGTAATCACACTAGGTTAGATAAATACATATGGCTTGATTCCCTGCTTAGAGTATCTATATATGTAGGCACTGTTTAATCATCAATTAGGGTGATTATACTTAGATCAACCCATTTATCCCTTATATTTTTAGGTATATATCTCTCACAACTACTCTTAGGGTTTCTAAGGCAAAGAAAAGGAAAATAAAATATTTATGCATGGTACTGATATAATTGAACTATATTATCCCTCTTAGTAAAGATAGAGTTATGGGGTAGAGTAGTTATATTTCCATCATTTTCAAAATGTAAAAAATCCATAGTTAATAGAAAGGACCACATTATGAGTTGTCTAAGAAATACATACTTGTTTAGACACAACTACAAATTCTTCCTCCAAATCTAAGCTATCACAGTCCTATTTCATTATATTCCTCACAATCAACCACCTACTATAATCAAACAAAAAATAGAAAATATAAATATATAATTATTGGTTATACTTATTATATTTATCATATACCACTTGCTAAATGATTTCAATTATAAATTATACTTTACATTTAGATTTATGTTTAAATGTATTATATTATAATCTCAATAATATTTCACCATTTTATACCTATTAAATACTATTAAATTAAAAGTAGGGTAAAATATTGGGATAGATCAAGGAGATCTTACATATTAATGACAAAAAAACATGTTGGCTATATTCATAGATATATAAATGGATAAGAGAGAATGTGGGTAAGATTTAAAAGTGTACTCAAAAGTCATGCATGTCAAAATGGGTCAAAAATGATGTTGTCAAGTTTCTAATATAAAATTTAGTTGTATAAAAATTCCCCCTTTTACTATAGCATTAAAAATGATATATTAAGAGGATAACATCAATAATATTGATATATGTGTTTAATCGTACTTAGTTATACTAGGTATGCCCTAAATATCTAGATTTATTCATGAAAAAACTAAAAGGAAACATGTAGAAATAAATGTCCACCCATGATATAAAATATGAAATAATATAGATAATCAAACTATTTGTAACTAAAAATTCAAGGAAAAAATACACCTATGGGTATTAAAACTAAGATACCCTCTATTGAACTCATTTGGAGGATGTTATGGAGTTTTTATGCTTCAAAGTGATGTCACAGTTAGAACCATGATTGAGAAGTATTCATGACTCAATCCTCATTTAGTCTCAAAAGTGTTAGTTGATTGAAACAAAATATTAACTTCACCACTCTAAATATCATCATAAGTCTTTTGGTGGAACCCAAAAATATGTTCATATGTAAAAGGTGGAGCCAAAAAAATAGACTCATATACAAATTTAATCTTTTTTTATTATGGGTAAAATTAGGTTTTTTGAATCAAGGACCTAACCCTAAAAAATTTAAAAGCACAATGGCTTAAAGAGATAGATTTAACAACAATATATTTTAAGAATCATCAATCTTATCCATAATATATCTAAATAACAATGTGAATGATAATAATAGTTCCCCCAATGTGAAATCTACAAAACAAATCAAAATTTGTTGCATCTAAATCTCTCATTCAATTTTATTTCTATGATCTGAGAGACATGTTTAAATGTTATAATTAATCTTTCCCCCTTCCCATCCTATTGTTTAGTTTCTTCTATTCACCCCCTTCCTCAAGATTTGGCAATATAGGGATTGAAATTTATAGCGTATCCACTAAATTTTGTACCAACAAAGGATTTGTCAAGTGTTATCCTACAATAGGAGTCTGAAACAAAAAAATATTCCCTAGGGGATTATAAAAATTATTGTCTTTTAGCATAGACGCCATATTAGGTTCCTCATTTTTTTGAGTTTGCTTCAATCCTAACTTTTTATCTTATATTTCACCCTTTTTAAACATAGTTGAAGTCAGATACTCTACACAAGGTTCCATATTACTCTAAGAATGATTCAATTCATCTAAAGGGGTTTCTAGAACAAAATTTGGACCCTCACTTTGATACTCTATCTCATTAACATATTGAATGGTAACATGCTCAATCCTATCATCCCTCCACTAAAAACTAGAATGTTTGATCTTAGCTCATGAAAAATCATTAACTAGATGGATAGTTTGAAAAAATATTCTACATCTAAAAGGTATACCTTCAAAATCTAAGGTTTAAACCAAGATTTACCTGAATTTAAACTCTACATGAGCAAGGAAATCCTTAGACACATCTAAATTTACCAAGATATAGGAAAAATTATTATGTCCCTTTCTTTAGTAACATCATCAACCCACTAAAATTCCCAAATAGTATTTCCTAAAGACATAAGAACACTATTGTACTAAAATTGTAGTGGGAGGTTAGGTAGTTTAATCTAAATTAGTTTAGTGGTGAAGGTTTTAGTATCAAGGTTAAAATCTATATGCCAAGGGTTAATTATAATAATATGATTATCCCAAATCCAAAAAAACTCATTGAAAATAACATATTTATCTTTAATAAAATAAAAAACCAAGATGAAAATCCTTCTTGCATAAGGGCAAATATCAATAGTACCTTCAACTAAATTTTGGCCTTGATTTGAAATCCAACCATGGAGAGTTGAAAGAGTAGGATATGAGCCATTATATTGGTAGATCACACCCATCAATGAGAGCCTTTCTTCCTTCATTGAGATAATTTAAATATCCTCCTCTTCAAACTAGATAATAATTATGGTTTTTGTAGGATCAAAAGATAGAGCCTATCTTTTTCCCATATCCTTAACAAAGGAGGGGTGCCTAGTTACCCCATTCAACCAGTTCCTTTCAAATACATTATTCTAAGAGGGACCCTAGATTCTATTAACATCAGATCATAATATCCCCCTCTTTTGTTCCCTTTTGTCACCCTCATTTTATTTTTTTATGTCCTCCTTTCTTTGCAAATTGAATCTTTAAATCAACCACTACAAATGGATTTTATACCAAAAGTGCTTATTTAGTACCATATTACTCATCATTATTATAAATATAAAAATTTTTGCCTTGAAAAAATTCATGACCTTCATCTAATCCATATATACATCAATGTGATATATAAGGGCATAATATGTATGTCAAAATACTCAAAAATGATAAATTTGATAGAATTACTCAATTTGATCCATGTAACCTAGTAAATTCACTTAATTATAACCCATTTAATACGTTTCATCAAGTCATACAATATGTCATATGTCTCTTAACATCCTTTAAAAATCCCTACATATGTCTCAATACATCAATCTATCCCAATACGAATCACATAATCTAATGCCAAATTTATATTGTATATCTATCAAGGAATGAATCTCTATGAAAAGATGACAAGTATGTCAAATTTAAAGGTTAGGGATAAAGAATTTTAATCTCTCATCTCAATATAAAATATTTATACACATCATATTATGTATAAAAATGTATTGATGTGAACCATGTGCACTAACGTGACTATATATGTTATCACTCAAGCACATATGAAACATGTAATCTAAGTCATAAAATTATCATGTAAAGTAGATATAAAAATTATTAATGTGGTAAAAATAATTTTAGTAATAATAGCTCAACAATAAGCCACATAAAATGTGCATGATCAAAATCATGGAATCAAAAACAATAGAATAATGTGTGACAGTAATCAAGGAGCCAAAATTTTAAAAACCATATTAGAATCACATACATATGCACACAATTCCATGATCATGATGCACACAATAACTCAAGACATTAATCAGCTCTGAATTGACATGGACACATCATGGCCATGACATGGAATAGAGGATCCTTGATATAATTGAGGCATGATTCAATATAACAAAATCAAAGTAGTTATAAAAAAACCCAAAATGGCATTAAATGTAACAACCATCAAAGGTCAAACATATAAAACTCAATTTAAGACAAAAATTACATAAAAAATTTAATACACAATCAATGATCACACCATGTAACCATAATTAACATAAAACATACAGCACTAGTGTACACAATCAATCCATGTCATTATTGAATATGGAAAAGGATAATATCCATATGGAATATAAACCTAAAGATTATTCACAAGATAAAGTCATGTATAATTAGACTAAGTATCTCAATATGATCAATATAATGGAAATTTAACGATACAACTTGTAAATCATACCAAGATGACCCTAGTATAGGCATGCCCCCAAAGTGGAAAGTTAACCCCTAGTCGTAAGGAATTCCTTTCATATTTATGTCTATGTATCATATGTAACTTGTATGTCTTGCATCCCATTCATGTATACCATGTAAATTTTGTGCCTAGATAATTCATATGTAATATACCATGTATATATGATAAATAATGTAGACCAATTATATAACTAACAAAACCTGACATGCCCTAATTCTTTTTTAATAATTTCAAGTTTTTGATATGAATTATGTGAAACTCATAGTCCTAATATCTCATTCAAGGGACGTGAGAAAACATATGTAAAATATTTTTATAAGGTGATCATCTTTAGATATATAATCTCATAAAATTACCATATGTCATCATCATTACCATCATCATACTATTATACATATATCATATTCATCCTTCCTATATTTTATTCGTGCATGTTTCATGTTATTAAATTGTATATGAGGGCTCATTATTTTTATTTTAAACTAATACTATTTCACTTACCCTTGCATATATAATCTTTTGGTTCTCATTAATTTTATTATTTTGAATTTTAATTATATTGACTTCAAAAATAAATGTGATACATTTATTTGGAATATTGAGTGTAGCTTGAATTTATTCTAACCACTATTTTCCAAGTGTATATAGTAATTATTTTCTATTAAGTGTCAAAAAAATAAATTAATCCACAACTTTTTTCCCACAAGCAATTGCTAATGTTATATGACTTATCAATTTTTCATAATATATAATGTGTTACAATTCATATATATTATGACCTAAGTGTTTTAAAAATGGAATGTTACATTTATTTTAACCTGTTCATTATTTATTTAAATGTATTTCAAATAATTACCCTTAATGCATACATTAATATTTAATGGTTCCCTTCATAGATGCTTATATTCTCCATGTATTTTTTTCCCTATGTCGAGTCTTGTTAGAAACCATTATTTATGGTTTTTGTTATATTTATATTATCATGGTGATCTATTCATCCTTAAAATTCTAATTTTTTTATATAATTATAAAAAATATATGTTTCATTCCAAATTATCATATGATAACTAAAAAATTAATTCCTTTTTTGATGTGATAATCAACCCACAACTTAATGTCAAGTGGAAGGTAGAGCAATAAAATTCTTGTAAATTAACATATATCATATGGTTTATCTTGTAAATTAAGTACCTAAAATTTTATATATGTTTATTTATCCATGAGATCACATTTTTAATGAATTTTATACAAACATTCAATATTCACCTTTGATACATCATGCAACGTGGTGTGCCTCTTGTGGACTAGTCATACTATATCTAACAAACTGTTGTCTCAATGGAGATTTTATTGTGAGAGATTATTTTCATGAATTGATATTGTAAAAATTATTTACACTCATATCATCATGATTTCTTGGAAGGTGTGCCTTACCTTTATCTATTTTAACAAAACTCACCATGTTTGAATCATATCAATACTCTCATGGACCAATAGATTTAAAATTTATATTAGATAAATACTCATCTATGCTTGATAGAATTTAATTATCATCATCATCACTATCCTCTTATATAAATGTCCAACCTATATCTTCTAAATTGAATAATAAAGGAAGATCTGGTATATTGTCTTTTTATGTGTTAGAACTATTATGTGATTCCTTTGTTGCATCAATTTTTAGTGATATTATTAGAGCTAGTTATTTTTCATTAAATTTTATTCTCCTCAAATTTGTATATATGTATTATTTCCACTAGTATTAATTATGATGGAGGTATAATGTAAGAATTAATAATATTATATTGCCTCACTAGGTTATACTACTCTATAATATTTAAAATGTTGATTATCAGATATAAATGTATGAAAACATCTCTCATAGAAAAATTTTAGGCATCAATGTCAGGTAGATGGTATACCTTCCATTTCATGAGTTCATGGTCTACCTAAGAGTAGGTTTTAATGAAAATTATTTGACATAACATGAAACATAGTATTTAACATTTTAGGGCCCATTATCACATCCAAAGTAATTAATCTTAGAATTTAGTGAGGAATGTTATCAAATATTATATTCTCCTATACCTTCAGAATATAATATATATTAATACCAAATGTTTGTATTGTTTTAAATTTTTAGTCTTGACCCATTATCCACTAAAACATGCTTGAATCACTTATTTAAGATTCACACTTGAATGAATAATGGGAGATTATAATTTATTATATGTTGAGTAGGCAACTATTATTTCTCCAAATATATTATGTCTTCACTACTCTTCAATTTATTATCAATGAATGCAAAATAAGTAGTTTCCAAATCATTTATAAGGTTTTATCACATAAATACACATAATAAATGTCCTTTTAGATAGTGTATATATTGAGTAACTCTATTATCTAGAGCATAGTTATAGTATTCTTAAGTTGATCAATGATATCATACACTAGACACATTGGTTGGTGCCCTTGGAGGTGGTGGGGGATTAAGAGATAAATTTTGACTATTTCCATCCTATTTCATAATATGAATCACCCTACCTATTCATGTTGTGATATCATGGAGTATAGAATCCAATATAAGACTAGAGGAAATAATTGGGGCAAGATGGTGGTTATCACTACCTTGGGGTCTAGGGGGTGGATGAATGGAAGGAGTCATACATTCCCATTGATTTTGAGTAGTAATTAGAAGCATATTATATTATATATTTATAATAGTATATGCTACTAAGGATATATTATAACCATTTATTATTAATATATCATTAGTGTTATTATATATAAATATTACCAATTGCATTAGATGATTTTTAAAAAAATTACATATTTAAGGAAAATAACATGCAATTATGAAACTAATATCTTGAATCATAAAATATGAACTATGAATATCCATTATTAGCTATGTTATGATTTGGAATAAAATAAGGGGAAATAAGAAATTAGAACTAAAATACTAATAAAATATAAATTTGAAACCCTAAGAAGGAAATAAGAATCCATAAGGTAGACCTAGAGTTTGTTTGTGCTATAAAAAGGCTAAGTTAACTAGAATATATAAACTATTCTCTTTTTAGGAGATCTAAATATGATATTGAAATTAAAATTGCATAAGATATAACATGAAATAAATAAATATTAATAAATATCAGTTTCACTTACTAAATATATAAATGACAAATGGATAAGGAACTTATTTGATATTCTATTTTATATCTATTATTGTTTGTCTCTAAGATCCAAAATTGTTTTTAAATGGATATGTGACTAATTGGATTATTAAACAAAATGTTATAATATTATAGGATGATAATGAAAAAATTATAGACACCTAAGATGAGTTGTCCCATCCACTATCTATTGAAATTATCCTTTTTTTTAGTCTTTATACCTCAAATCATTATGCCTTCCTGTCTAGATGGTTTTATGTCTTGAATTTGATATTATGAATATACACTTAGTTTTCCTCATTTTCCTTATAAATATAGATCTTATTTAAACACTTTATTGAACTAAAATAATTGGGTAAAGGATGGGGTTTACAACCCCAAACACTCCTTGTTTAGTAGTTGATCATTTGCTACATTCCATTAAAGATGGATAAAACCACACATAGTTATACAATCTTTGTGTATGTGTGATCAATATTGTGTTGGTAGAATGTAATTTAACTCTTTAGATTTCAACAATTGAAAAATTAAAACTTACATATTTCACCTGTATTTAGACCTATATTATAGGACTATTTATTTGACAGGGTTTTTAGATTTGGATAATGCCTCAAGGGTGTGCAAATTGATTTATCAAGAATTTCGCTATTGAATAATAAATAGGTTTATATAGGAATGGAATTAGTATTGATTTGTATTTATAGATTAATATTTGGGTGATTCCCCCCATCACCCCCATAACTAACATGTGAGATGTGCATAAGTTGATCCAAGGGAGAGATCTAAATTTAAAAATTAGATGTTGAAGATCTCAAGACACTATCAATAACTCCCAACATTTGAATATTAATGAAATTATCTATGAAGGTAAAAACACTGATATGGTATATTATTATAATCTACTTATGATTATAGATCATTTTGGCATAGACTATGGAGATATTACATGTGAATGATGAGGAAATTATTTGGACAAGTTCATATATAGATAAGCAGATAATGTGAGAAAGATTAGAAAGTGTCTAAACAATTCATGCATGTAAATGTTAGGTCAAAAATAATGTTATCACATGTCTAATACAAATTTTATATGTCTACACTATCCAAATGAGAAAATATATATAAACATATTATAAAATAGGATAGAAAAACAAGTTAGTTAATGTGTCATTACGTAAAACAAATGATAACCATAAATAGTCTAACGTATTAAACCTATGCCCTCAAGCAGCATGTATCAATGGATTCAAGAAACTAGATAAGAAAACACAAACAATGCCTTCCCCAAGTGACTCTCCTCCAAGATCAGTCCATTAATCATGTTTGTGCCCATATTTGGTGCTCCAAGTCTTTGTCAATGTGGTAGGAAAAGATCTTCTAATGTCTCTTCTTATGCCAATATGTCTTAGCTCTTGATTGGGTGAAAATAAAAGAAGGTTTGAAACTTTCTAGTAATATTTTGGTATAGTTTGTTTTCACCTAAAAATTATTAATGTTTATGGTCATGGCTATTGTATTTTTAGTTTTCCAATTTACTCCAACCCATGTGTGATTAATCTTGGGTTAGGGTTATTGGTTCAAAATTTATTTATGTTTTGGAAGAATGGGGCATTAATAAGTTATGGATAGCCTTATTCCTAATATTTAATTCATTTATGTTGATATTTAAAACTTTTAACTTTGAGGTTAATGACATCATCATGACATCATACCTAGATATTTGTTGTATTATGATTTTATAACATTATATATTCATTTTTCAGAAATTTTTTGGCCGGGCATTCTGCATACACTCCTGGATCAGGGTTTGAAGTAGGGGGAAGAACTTTTGTAGATGTGGTGGCATTTGAAGCAGATCTACATGAAGCTATGCCTCATGTATCATTTGGGCCAACCTGTGTACTACCAGTAAGTGCTCTAAAACCCACTAGGGTAACTCTAGATCCTGAAATAGTTGACAAAATCTTTGAACGGGTAGAATATTTTTCCTCTCATGCTGCTATTTTTCATTTCCATGGCTTTTGGCCCTCTCTTGTTGATCTACATGGCTGGATCTCCAAGACCTACCTGCCACTTATTGAAGACAATGTTGAAATTTTCCCATGCGTTAAAGGCTTCTTTGTAGCTTTCTTCCAAAGACCTGAGGATAGAAGGATAATCTTGAGCAACAGTAATTTCTTATGGCACGGTAAATATCCTCTCATGGCCAAATGGTGGCATATGGATTTTAATCTGCTTACAGAAAACTTTAACAAGTTACCTATCTGGGTTTGGCTCCCAAATTTACCAATACATCTTTGGCATGAATTGGTTTTTAAAACCATTGGGAATGCTATAGGAGATTTTTTATTTGTGGATGAAAATACTTCGGATTGTTACCATTCAACCTGTGCACGCCTAATGGTGGAGGTGGATATTTCTAAGGGCCTACCAAAGGTGATTTGTCTAGACTCCCCAAGGGGCACTTGGACACAAATGTTGGATTATGAGGGCGTACCTTTTTGATGCAAAAAGTGTCACCTGATGGGTCATATTGCTACTCATTGTATGGCTAGGAAATCAAAGTCCAGATGACCACCTTCTTGGTGGTCTAAGGATTCCTTTGAACATTACATGGCTAAACAACCCATGGAAGATCTAGTTGAATCCAAGAATGAAGATAGTATCCATTCCGAGTCGATGATTGAGGAGGAGTCTCTGGTGAAATATTCCATTGAAGGTCCTGAGGAGACTGGGATTATTGATCATTCTAAGCCAGTTGTTGAGGAGGCTTTGGTCTCTTCCCCTATTTTGGAGGAACTACCTAGGAGCCAGATTGTGGCTGGTTTTCATAAGGATTTTGCTGAGACATTTGTGTCCCCTGGGCTTCATGGATCACTGTCTTCTGAGGCATGGATGACCGAGGCAACAAAGGTAGAGGATGGATGGACAGATGTTAAGAGGAAGAAATCTAAGCCTTTGGTCCCCCCTCTAGATATGAATCTTCGTTCGTGTAAAAAAATAATATTTAATACCTCATTTGTATGGGAGGTTGTAGGATGCTGATCCTGTCTATTGACGGTCTATTTTGTGTAGTGTCAGCTGCTACATCTGGTCTTTTCTATTGTTTTTAGGTTCCTGTTTACCCTGGTTTGGCTTGTTTTGGTTTTGGGTTTCTTTTTAGAAACTCAGCTATGCTTTAAGGTTTATCTCTTTGTTGTTGTAAAGGGTTTTGGGGTCCTTTCAAAACCTATTTTTACCTTAATCTAAAACATTATATATTCATTAAATTTCTATGGGTTTTTCACTTACCCTATTAATTTGTTTTACTTTTCTTAATGATTTTGATAAGTATTTTTTGATTCTTAGAAATTGATTTCTTGTTTAATTATAATGGTTGAAAATGTTAATTTTATTGGTCATAATTTGACTAAGCTAAATTATAGGAAGGGGAAAATTATGTATAAGGCAATAAACTAATTAGGGAGGTATATATTCAAATCAACACATGAACATGATGTGTGCAGATGAATTAGAGGATTTTAGTGATTGGGAATGTCAATTTGCTAAGTCACATTTTGACTCAAGACAAATTATAAGAAGTAATGATTCCATAAAGTGTATTTCCCTAATTAGGGATACATGAATGTAAATTGGTAATTGCACATGATGTGTGTAGATGAAATTGGGATGTTAAAGTGATTTTGGTCCAATTTGTGTGTTATTGAGGAAAGTTATTTAGATTTGTAATTTTGGTATGGGAGTGCTAGTAATTGGATGTCTATATTTTTACCATGTTTTAGAAGGCATGGAGAGACATTTAGTTAAAGAAACAAATTTTCAAAGAAAAAAGGGTCACCTAGAATGATTATAATTAGAATAATTTTTTTTCTAACTTTCTATGAGATTTTTCATGAGTTATAAACAAATGGGGTTATAAATATGCCATAAATAGTGTTTGGGTGATCCATGATGCCCCCTTGATGGGAGGACAAATTTTTTTAATTTTGATGGTTGGCCCTTGATTAGAAGGAAGCACGCAATTCATTAAAAGAGGCTAAAAATAGAGTAATTAAAAGAAAATGACTCAAAGAATAAATAAATGAGGCTAAAATGATCCTCTTATGAAGAATTGGTATAGTAATAAGTTCACCACTAGGAAGTGGGACATTGGTAGGTACCCTTTTGTATTTAATTTTGACTTGAATTACATTTATTAGCCCTAGAAGTAGGTGAAAAAGTGACATCAATGATATCGAAGAGATAAAAATGGTGATGTCAACAATGAAAATAGAGGGATCTCTTGGAAAATGAAAATATCACTAAGAAATTGGTGATATTATGAAACTAGATGGAAATTACAAGAATGGTGAATTCACTAATATCAATTGAGAACACTAGAATGGTGAAAGCATTGGTAAAATGGTGAGGTCGTAGGTCAAATTGTAAACTTGCAGTCAAATGACAAATTCATGAAAAAGACAATTGGGGAACAAAAATGGAAATGCCATGAGAAATATCAAGGTCATCTTATTAAATGGGGATCAACTTAGACATCAATGACATCATGGGATCAACGAGGAAAATAGCTAAGTCATACTATAAAATGGAAAATTCACTCTATATACTGGAAAAATCATCAAAGAAAATGGTGATCTTTCCATAAATGGCAAATGAACTAGAAAGGAGTGAAATCTAGGATAAAATAAGATTATTCAAAACCCAAAATTATAAGAAAATGGTAGATTAATCAATTGGTAAAAGGAAAAATAGATAAGTGACTAACTCAATTGTGTTTGGTTATGTTATTTAGTAGTGTGTAAGAGTTGTGATAACATTTAAATGATGATACCATGTTTTACACTACCCTAAAAAATGAAAAACAAGGTCATGGGGTTGGTGGATGTGATATATTTATGACATATAGCTCATATTCATATGATTCAAGTGGATCACACCTACTTTTTAGTGCTAGTAGAGTGTTGGAATTTAGAGACATCCACCTTCCATCTACTAACTGAAGAGGTGAAAGTGACTCTTGAGGATATTCATCAAATTTTATGATTACCACTTTGAGGGTGATAGATTTATTAAATGCTAGTGGGATGGATTTATATGAGGGAACATATATATTGATGTGTTGGAAGACTTGGCTTGGCCTCCAATTAATGTTTCAAGGGTACCACCACCTCCAACATAGGGCATAGTACCCTAAGAGGTACTAATTTTGATGGCTCTTCTCAGTAGCCTCCTACTACCTGGCAAGAGTGAATTATATTTTTAGATTGGGTTGATAGGCATAGTGTGTGACATGTTATACCATACTACACATTTTTCATGGGGCCTGGTCATATTGGTACAGCTATACAAATATTTATACATTATTTCATACCAAAGTGGATGTAATATTAGACATACCATACTCCTCTAGGTGTGGGAATGATAGCATATCACTATAGAGTGACCTATGGGATAGTTTTTTTAATGTCTATCAGAAAAAGACTATTTTGAATAATTTAGACTTATACCCACTAAAGTGGAGTGGAGATAATTTTCTCCAAAAATTATTTTTTTATGTTCCAAATAAATTGGACCATTTCAAACTATTCGGACATAGATCATTTTCAATTAATTGGACTATTTTGAATAATTTGGCCTTATACTCACTAAAGCAAAGTAAATAAAATTTTCTCCAAAAACTAAATTTCCTATATTCTAAATAAATTAGAGTGTTTAAAACCATTTTGGCATAGATCATTTCAATTAAATTTGGCCATTTTAAATAAAATTGACTTATACCCACTAAAGTGTAGTGAAGAGAATTTTCTCCAAAAATAAATTTGTTATATTTGAAATAAATTAGACTGTATAAAAGAATTGGGGCATAGATCATTTTGAATAAATAAGGCTATTTTGAATAATTTAGACTTATACCTATAAAATGGAATGAAGAAGATTTTATCTAAAAATAAATTTTGTTTATTCCAAATAAATTAGATTGTATCAAACCATTTGAGCATAGATAATTTTGATTAAATTGAGATATTTTAAATAATTTAAAATTATACCCACTAAAGTGGAGTGGAGAATATTTTATCCATAAATATGTTTTCTATATTCCAAATAAATTGAATTATTTCAAACCATTTAGGATAAGATAATTTTAAATAGATTGGACTATTTTGAACTCATGGCACCCTTTTGGACGTTCATATCGATCATTAATCCTTTGAAGTAGCTTATGTTGCTAGGACACATGGAACCATTTGACTGGCCAAATTATTGATGAAAATATATTAAACAATATAGTTCATCTACATAATAAAATATCTTGACAATTATTTGTTGTTCATTGGGGAACATCTTCATGAGCAAGTGTCAATATACCAATTCAATAATTTCAAAGAATCTTTAGCTATAGATCAAATTATACTTAACTAGATCAAAGTAATTCTAAATTAGAATCAATTATTTTGAAATTAATTGAACTATATTTGAAATAATTTAATCTTGATTTGTATGAAATTGATGATAATGTTTATTACTAGAATTCTAGTTTATAATCAATAAATATAATTGAAAGAATCAGGTGAAGTTACATCATTCTAAACATTGGTTCACAGTTGTTGGCATGGACTTTTTGCTTTATCCCAGGAATGTGATGATTGACATCATTTTGATTCTCCAATCCTTTTTATCTTTCTGGATTCCATTTCTAGTATATCTACTTGATGTAACATAACTCATTTTCAATTTTTGATTTGTAACGTAATTCTGAGAATTACAATCAATGAATGATGTGTTGGTAATTGAAAAATCAACTTCGAAGTTCCTTTAAAAATAAATTCATTTAATTTTTTTTATGTTTATATTGAATGGATTATAATATATTTTCCCCCAAATAAACATGAAATTTGAACTTGTGTAACCCATGGCTTGAATGCGTATCCTAAAATTATTGTCTTTTATCATTGACCAAATGCCAACATGAGAAAAAGACTATAGTGCCACCTTAAAAATTTCTTTGTAATGGTCTCAAATGTAGTATGACATATTTTCTATTTTATAATCTTCTTTTTTTATTGTATCATGAATTTGCATATCATTTATTTTGTGCACAACAAATAATATTAAGTCATCCAACCCCAAAATCAATAGTTTTTTAGAAGTCAGTTTTAGCTCCTCCTTTGAAAGGTTTGTAATTTTTAAACAAAGAAATGAATCATTTATTAAAAATATTATATTATAAGAAAAATAACATGATTTTTTTTAATAAAATGTTTTACATGTTACTAGACTAGTTATTGATGTAATTTTGATTTGCATTTCATATTCTAACATAAAAACATAGTGTATATCATTTGATTCATTTTTTTTGCATTTATTTAAATCTTATAAAGATTCATATAAACACATAAAAATAAATACATGCTCAGGCACATTGTAACTATAATAATCATTATACATGGATGTACCATTTCTATTGCTAGTTTTGTAACATACATATGCATATAGAAGTTTATATTGAATCCTTATAACTTGACCATGACTTTATCATATTCTGAAATAGTGGCATTTTACCATAAATTATTTCTCATAGACATTGATAGGAATTTACCATTGATCAACAAACATCTATATTCTTGTAGTAATGAACGTATCATTTATTCTTATGCATACCAATACATATCTATAGGTTTATGCAACCCATCACAATAAACAAAATAGGATTTACCCTTCTAAGTCATAGTTCACTATCACTAAGTTCAAATGAATATACACCTTAATAGTTGAACCTCCTTCATATACTTCTAATAAGACACATCAAATTAATTTTTTTAAAAATCAATAGAAATATAATTATTTCCATCACATTATATACTTTATTGTTTTTGTGTTGATAAAGAACACATGGATACTCTACATCAAAATTTATTTTATTGAAGACATAGTATAACACATATTATGTTATTTTAAACTGGGTGAATTATACATGTAAACAAAATTTTAATGGGTAAATTAAACATGTAAACAACATTTTAGTGGGTAAATATAATTATAATCAAGTCTACACAATAATAAAATGAACCCACACTTCCAAATCCCAAGTTGATCCAAGTCTATATTTTATTGTCTTCTACAATATCTTATCCATGAAGAAAAATTCAATTGTAATGTATTTAAATAAATAAAGATAATTAATATATTCTAGACTTGTATGAAATTGTATAATAATACATTTATTGAAAGGGGTTTTCACCTTTTTTTTCTTCTTTGGAGTTTGTATGGGTGCACTCTTTCATTAAAACTTTGGTTCTTTATTCTCTACAAGGTATTATATAATGTAGTAACTAGAAATTATCATCATAAATTGATTTTATATTTGTATTTTAAAATTGTGTCCTATTGTAGAGTTTTACCTTGTGTTGTTTTCATGGAGGCACTAACCTACAAAGCTGTGTCATGGGTTGTTGTGTTGGAGACACCAAGTTCTATAGCTATGTCGTGAATTGTTTTAATCAAGACATAAATAGATGAAGAAATATTCTATTAGTATTATGAATCATTTATAAATAAAAAATTATATAATTGAAAAAATATGCATGATCTTATGTTACCTTCTTCAACTTGTGATGTGTCATGTTCATTAATATGATCTTCTATTATTATTGTTTCTTTAGTTGCATGCAATGCCATTAGTGCTACATATCAAAAGATTTTTATGTTGTTAGGTTTGAAAAAAAAATGCATAAACACTAAAAGATTTTTCAGATGTTATATTTGGAAAATGAATCATGATTATAAAATAAATTAAAAATATTATGCACTTGGTAATGATAGAAGTGATTGTTCTTATATTGATTTCTCTAAATTTGTCAAATAAATTTGAAATTGAATATTAAAAATTATTTATTATTCAGTTTCTATAATGCAAGATAAATTAATTTACAATTTTATACAAGCGTGTACCAATATAACTCCTTTATATACCCATAACACATCACATGCATTCAAATCATTGAAAGTAGAGATAAGTTTCTCCCAAAACATGTTATCTAGTTAAGTTTTGAATGGCCTTCTTATTTTGTGCAAACCAATCATTTGAAATGTTGGTACATCTTTGTAGATATCAAAACCTTCCTCTAATCTACTTTTTTGTGAATGGAGGCTAAAACCTTGTAGTTGAAAATGAGTGAGATCCTTAAAAAATTTAATACCTGTAATATGTGTCCAATCGAATCCATAGCTATCTAGACCCATAGTATGACACCTGTATCTTGCATGCAATGGAATTCACCAACATGAAATTATTGAGAGAGGTCTGAATGACAAAATAATGTTCTAGTTTGTGGATGATGAATACATTGAAGGCCCAAATAATTTATTTATTCAATGCTTGAAGAAATAGGTGAAGATGTTCTTCCTTAAAAAATTTAGTGATATTCAAAAGATCAATAATTAGCAAATCAGCGTTTAGACCAAGAATGAATGTTTCACTAAAATATTCTAAAATGGATGGCCAAAGACATGGGGGCCTATAATGGTAGCTAAATCTGTTAGTATCTATCCTAGGAAGATAACTTATATGTAGATGATTTTTCAATATGCTTAATGAATCTTGAGATAGTGTTTCCCATCCTTTTTTAGTTTTTGAAATACCTTCATTCAAGACACACAAATTGTCAAACCTTTTCATAAATTTTTTATAATTCTCTATAACCTCTTTAGGTGTGATTGTTTTGTTTGATTATAGTGTCATATCATGGTTGCTAAAATAATCCACAATTTTTGATAATATGTTACTTCCAACTTTGCCTTTTTACACCAATTATCCATGTTATTATACCCACAGGTTTTCAAGAAGAAAAAAGACTCTTTTTCCAATAAATATGCTAGTTCTATTTTTTGTTTGTCTAAAATCCCTTAAATATTTCTATGTACTATTGTACCAATCAAATTTAAATTTTGTTTATCTAAACTAAGTAAAGTACCACTTTCAAAAAAATTAAGCACCTTATAAAAAAATCCCAAATGGGGTTATTCCATGAATAGAAGGCATTTTATCTCCTACAATTATTGTGCTAAATAGTTCATTTGTGTAACAAGTGTCTATCTTGTTCATGTGTTTGTTCCATCTTTTTCTTCCCTGTTTCAAGATTATTACAACCTCTTAGTTTGATAAGGCCACATATAGATCAAACTCTTTTTATAAATGAAGCCTTATAAATTGTTTTGTTGGATTCATTATATTGGTTACATATTTTGTACACAATATGGAATGGAGTACATGTTTTTAGAAATCTTTCCCTTCTAACAAACAAATTATTTCTCAATGATTGTGAATTGTATTCCTCCTTTGAAAGAATCATCTATTGTGTTGTAATTATATGTTGGCCATTTGCAATTTTGAATCATATGGTTTCTTTCTCCATCATATCTTATAGGACTTCTTTTGATTCAATAGTACATTCAAGGTTGTTTGGATCAAAATGAATTAACAAAGAATCCTTCATTGGAACCTCATTATGTTTTAAAAATGAATGAATTATATCATTCACCTCTCTTTCATTCATATTTATTATTTTTATATTAGTTTCTCCCAATTCACAGATCCCTATAGGAATGTTCAAGGAATTATTGCTAGAGAAAATATACGATGCAGAGAATTCACTATGTCTCATAAAAAATTTGTGTTAAAAAAAGTGTTATAAGCTTTTGTTCAATATTAATTTTATCCACTAGTGTGAGTACTTATATGACATATTTCAAATCTGCATACAAATATGTTTCCCTTGCTTATCTTGTTTTCTTCAATGTTTTTTCTTTCTTGATTGTAGGATATCTTCAATACATGTTGGCATGGTGGCAAGTAGAAGAATTTTTTACCCCTTGTTTCATGTTTTTATTTCAACATATGTTGTATTCTAATGACCAGATTATCTTTATCTATCAACCCAAATATTTGAATGTTTTCATAGTTATTCAAATGAAACCCAAATGTTTCACAAGAAGAAAAAAATTATTTTTTTTCAACTCCATTCTACTAGGTGTAAATTTATTAAAATTAGCTATAGCTTAATGAAGAATTACCTCTTATCCATTCCATAATTCTAGTTGGAATTGAAGTTCATTTTCAATTTCATCCTTATCATAGGCAATAATTATTCCAATCAAATAAGATTCTTTTCTTGATGTAGTGCTAAACAAGTATATATCTGCATGCATGTTTGGCAAACTAAACAATTCAAAATTCCAACCAACAAGATGAATTTTTTCACCATCATAAAATGGAAGATGTTGATATGGATTTAATTTTAGTTTTGGTATTTTAAATGATACATCCAAATTCTCTTGGATTGAGGCCTTCTTCTACCTTTTATCCAAATTCTCTTCAAGCAAGGCCTTCTTCTACCTTTTAAGTGTGAGAATTCCTTTTTCACCCAAAGACATTCTACAAAGCAATTAAAATGATTTAAATATTGATATTTTATAAAGTTATAGTTGCATATTACATTGGTTCATGGATATTTTTTGTCTTTGAGCAATGATTAAATGTCTATCAACAAATGTTAATTCTAAACTATACTAAAAAATATATATTAAATATTCATAATATATAAATTAAATCAAAATTAAAATAATAAGATATGAATAAAATAAAAATAAATAATGTTCACTAACTAATATAATTTTATGGGCAAAGGAATCCACAAACATTTGTTTCAAAGGAGAAATATGTTTCTAATATGTGTCAAAATGCCCATCAATAGGTACCTTCAAGGTATCTCCTAGGAGATACCTTTAAATCATGCACAAGAGTGAGTTTTTCTTATAATACATCTCATAAGAGATATCTTAAAATTAACCATGATGGTATTGTAAGTTTACTTTAAGACCCATAAGGAATCTCCAAGCAGACATCGAAAGCACTTTCCTTTACCTTGAAATCACAACTAGTTGATAACTTGAAGGACCTTATAATACTTAGGAGAGCATGAATTTTAGGTCCTCCTATGCACATAATCTCTCCACTTAAATGTAGTTTAGAATTTTTCCCTATTATGTTAATAGTTTTAGATCTAAATAATTACCTAGTTGTACCTCTGAAATTATCCTTTACCTTAATGGTCCTTTTAATATCTTCAAGGTATCTCTTAGGAAATAACTTCAAGTTAACCATGAAGGTATTAAAAGTAACTTGAAGGAATATCTTATTGGACACCTTGAGATTGAACTTGCCAAGTGTTATTGAGGTTTGTAATATCTTTAAGGGGTCTCCTAGGAGATACCTTCAAGTTACCCATAAAAGAATATCCTAGTGGATACTGTTGATGCATAAAACTCTCAATTTTGATGAAAGATTTCTTATGGAAAGATTTAAAGATGTGGGATGAAATTTAAATCTATGAAGCAACCTTCAGGATTCCCATGATGCTTAGAAGAAGTACTATAGTGACACATTTCTCCCTCTGAACTACCTCTAGAATTCTTGTTAGAAATGAGGCCCACTTCCCTCATTCAATGGTTCACCTTTAATTTAAATAAGAACTCCCTTATTTCTTAAGGATCACCATGATGACATGTGTCATCAGTGGAAGGGATTGAGACTTAGCTAAAAAATGAAGGGGAACTCAAGAAAGAGGAGGCTAATACACTAGCTGCTGAACTTCATCAAGCATGCTGATGATGTAAAGGCTAGCTATCCCAAAACTTCAAAATGTGGATTATGATACAAAAATACCTTGAGGTTGAACTTTCACAATATTATAGAGGTATATAAGGTATTTAATGAGATACCTTTCAAATAGGCATAAGAGTGGATTTCTTCTTTAAGGTATCTTCTAAAAGCAACCTTTGGCCCAAATCTTTGAGTTTTCCTATATCAAACTTTTTGAGACTACTTGAATTTGTTTATTTGTGTGTGTGAAACACCTACTCATAATAAACATTGGTTCTGAAAAAACTTATCCATGGATAATGCATCTTCAAGGTAAATCTTGAGACCATAGGGAATTTCTTTTCTACTCTACCCTTCCCCCTATTTTGGAAGCTTCTCAGAGTAAAAATTTCTAAAGGAGATAATTTTAAGTCACCCATTGAGATACCTTCATGTTACCCTCAAGGAAATAATTTTAACTAACCCATTAAGGTATTACAAGGTGCTTGAAGGAGTCTCATAGTAAAAGACATCAAAGTGGAACTTACCCATCATTATTGTGGTATAAAAAGGATTCATTGAGTAAATAGGTGTTTTAACTAAAGAAGATAGTTAAAAATACATTGATTATTATGTATAAAGTCTTATCTATCTTATATAGAGGTAAAGGTGTCTTAATTACAATATTCAATGTGAAAACATCAAAATCATAAACCTCATAAGATTCATTGAGTATTTCTTTAGGATTTTTTAAAGTACCCTAATGGATTTTTTGGAAAGACCCTTTGGACTTTTGTCACTTTGCCCTTTTGAAATGACCCTTCAGACTTTTATCATTAGACATTTTGTCCAACTCAGAAATCCTAAAATAATTCTCCATAATAATATTTCCAATGAATTTTTTGTAAAATAATGACCCCAAGGGTACATACTCTTTAGGATTTATGTAACTTACCCTTCAGGAGTTTTGACAAGGGAAATTGCCCTATAGAATATCCTTTTGTCCTTTTTGAAATGGCCCTTTTCCCTCCATACTTACCCTTTGGGAATTTGGTACTGAGCCCTTTACCTGATGAGAAGTGCCCTTCAAACCTTCTAAAGGGATTTTTGAAAGTACCCTTTAGGCTTTTTTAAAGTACCCTTCAAGATTTTTTAAATTACCCTTCGACCTTTTTAGAATGGAACTTTTCCCTCCAGACTTACCCTTTGATACTTTAGTCCTAGACCTTCCCCTAATGAGAATAGACTTTGGACCTTTTGAAAGTTCCCTTCAACCTTGTTTGAAAAGACCCTTCAATATTTTTGTCATCACCATTTTGGCCTATGAAATAATTCACCTGAGATAATTTCCCTTAGACATTGATTTCCTCAAACTTTTTTTATGCCACAGTCATTTTATCATGTTGAAAACTTTAATCTATTTTACCTAGTTTAAGCTTTTATATGTTTTTGAACCCTAACTTTAATATTTCCTATTGTCTATAAGAACTAATATCAGTCACTTCTAAGTGACATTTTCCAATTTAGAGATCATTCATGCATGTTTTATTTTTACATTATTCCCAATTCTCATTTAGATTAATGGACATGTTTTTAGATGATCATGGTTTTAACCCTTCTAATGTTACTATGAATTTTTTCTTGTGTTTTTATATTGTAGGTTCAATGGAATTTTTTTGGAAATGAACATGCTTAGGGTCTCTTTTTGGTTATAAATTATTCCTGACTCTCATTTAGATTAATGGACATGTTTTCAGATGATCATGGTTTTAGCCCTTCCAATGTTTCTATGAATTGTTTCTTGTGTTGCCTAAAGTCCATTTTATGGATTTCTATTTCAAGGAATAAGGGTAATTTTCCTTTACACAAAAGGTACCACTATGATATATTTCAAAGGCCCTTGTAATATCTTTAATGTATCTCCTAGGAGATACTTTTTAAACATTCAAAAGATTGGATTTACCCTTCAAGGTATCTCCTAGGAAACACATTTCAAATAGGGATAAGAGTGGATTTCTCCTTTAAGGAACAAGTGCAATTTTCCTTTACATGGAAGGCACTACTGGGTGATATTTTGAATGCCATTGTAATACTTTCAAGGTCAAACATGCAAAAAAGTGGATTTCCCATTGAAGGTATCTCCTAGTAGATACCTTTCAAATAGGCACAAGAGTGGATTTCTCCTTCAAGGAATAAGTGAAATTTTCCTTTACATGGAAAGCACTACTTGTAGCTATATAAAAAAGTGGTGAACAAGTGTAATCTCCTATTTTGGCACTACTAGGTGATATTTTGAAGGCCCTTATAATACTTTCAAGGTATCTCCTATGAGATACCTTTAAAACATGTAAAAGAGTGGATTTCCCCTTTAAGGTATCACCTAAGAGATACCTTTCAAATAGGTACAAGAGTGGATTTTTCCTTCAAGGAACAAGTGAAACTTTCATTTACATAGAAGGCACTACTAGGTGATATTTTATACCCTATAATACCTTTAATGTATCTCCTAAGAGATACCTTTCAAATGTGCACAAGAGTGGATTTCCCCTTCAATGTATCTCCTAGGAGATACATTTCAAACAGGGACAAGAGTGGATTTCTCCTTCAAGGAACAAGATCAATTTTAATTTACATAGAAGGTAGAATCTTTATAGGTGTGGGACAAAATTATAGTCTGTAAAATAACCTCTAGGATTTTAGAAGTTGTCTCTTCATTTAAGTTTGAAGAAAGGAAAACAAATAACATGTAAAGTAAATTTAACATAAGGTGATGCATCGATATATTTTAAACATTAATCTATAAGCACATAAAATATATTAGATTATTAAGCATTATAAATAATGAAGTAGCATAAAGCATGAGCTACAGTCTATTATGAAAGCAAAGACCCAAACTATAGAAGAAAAAAAAGAAACAATAGATAGAGATAATTCTCTAGTCTAAATAACATACATCACATCCTCTTCATTGTAGATGGAGAATAAAATATGGAAGGCCACAAAAGGCACATACAAAGCATCCAATCACATATGTGAGGTGTACCTATTAAGGTTACAAAATATAAAAATGCTAACTTCTACTATCCTAGTCTATTATAATGGATAAGAAATCAAGAATACCAAATATGATAAATAGCAAAAAATAATAACCAACCCCCTATAAAAGGGAAGAGCCTAGAATATATAGGCAATGCAACACCTTGGGTAAATGACACTTAGAGATTCTAACACTCATGCCCATGATGGTAACATTACAATTGAAAAAGTTTCTTGAGCTCATGAGTGTAGTTAGCTTCTATATCTTAGATATGGTACAAATATGTTGTTTTATTATAGATATTGAACTTAGGATAAGTGAGGTGGTGCCATGTGTATACTTCTAGAGCTATCCTGCTTATGCTATGTTTAATGGCTTTGGTCCCCCTTGGAATCATTAACTTACACTTTAAGCTAGGATTAAAGTGTTTCAAAAGTTTTACTCAAAATTACAGACCCACATTCTCATCCAATAACACTCCTTTAAGTTATAACAAATTGATACCACTCCTAAACAAGTACAAAGATGACACATGTCAAGATGGTGCTTCTCTAGAGGGGTTGGGGACTTCTTTGGTGAGATTGAGTGTGGAGTCACCATGTTTCTAAATTAGATGAAGGCTGGTACTTAGGTGAAAATTTGAAAAGGGCCCCCAAATAAGGAAGTGACCAAAAGGGAACCCACCAAAAGGTGCCAAGGAACTACTAACTTGCAAGCGAGCCTGAAGCTAAAAGTGAGCTACCACAAAATTGAAAAAGGTAGACTTCTAATCCATAGTTCTTGGAAACTCATAGGGGTGTCTTCCTATGGATGGGAGAACCCAAAAATTTGGTACTTAGAATAGTCAAATCAAAAAATTAAAAAATGAGAAGGTGTAGATACCTATAATTTTTGAAGGGCCACCTATAAGGGTGCTTATTCTTCCTCCTTTGGCTAGGTTTCCTTTTTTAGAGCCTCAAAGTCTCTATCTAAATATATTATCTCCTTAAAGGAGATGTTCACCAAGCTTTTGACCATATCTAGTGTTTTAAACTCTAGCTAGGTGAGTGGGTGAAATTTTTTTCCACCTCAGAGACATCAGGTGCTTGATTGAGAGCCTCGAAGATGGTCTCTTCATTCTTATTTTCCTCAAGTAGTTCCTCAATATGGTCCTTGGGGAGGATGTTTTTATCTATAATAAATGGGAGGGAAGTCACAATTATAATAACTACTCAATGCATCCCCACCTATCTCAGACCACATATTCTAAGGCATTAATGAATGCCTTGCACTTGTTGGCTACCTTACTACAACCAAGAAAGTTGTTGACCTTGGCCACCACTTACCTCTAGTCAATCACCCTTAATTCTTGTAGTATCAGTTGAGAAGCATTATAGAGATTTTGGATGAAGATCTCTAACTCTAATACATTAGGGGAGATGAATGTGATCACTTAGTCAATATATGTGCTCACTTGAGAGGCCAACTTCTATGCATCTACAATGAAATTTAGCATTATCTTCAAGTTTACTTATATGACCTTGATCCTTTCCCAATAGGATTTGTATAGTTTTCATACCATAGAGAGGATTTTTGAGGCCTATGAATGGGTGGTAAGGTCATTGGTTAGCTTCTTAATTTCTTGGTCCTTAACCAAGGATTCCTACTGTGCTTTTTTCTATAATTATTGATATGATTGATAAAAATTGGAGAGCTCTTGGTATATTTGAGCTACTTTAGTCTCCTTCTCTTACAACTCATTTTTTATAGCCAATTACAAGTTAACTTCCACTTTCAATCTCTCATTAGATATGTGGCTTTGTAGGCCAGACCTTGATTTATTGAGCTTCACATATTTAGCCTTAGCATCAACATAGAGGAATTTGATCATATATTTCACTTTTATAAGCTCTAAATTGGTCTTTTCTAGCTATCAAGTTACCTTTAGGTAGTCCATGGTAACATAATTTTATGTCCCTTTCATTATCTTGACTCTATCAGTAGGCTTAACTTGGTTGAGGTTGAGGCTAACAAATTGAATAGTAGAATCCCCCAACTACATTTATCCTTAGGTATTGACTACTTGGGGGGTCATATGAGAAACCATAATGGATTTATATGTAGGGTCATAAAATGACCTCATGTGAGTTTGAGCATAGGACTAATTTGTTCACCTACTTCTCATACTAATCTAACCATTGAATTCTCTCCCTTAAAAAGGGGATTCCTTATGGTAGGATGAATAAAATAATTACTTACTATTTTAAAGCAACAAGTGTCATTCCTCTAGAAGAATTTGGATCTATGGTGAGGGTGGAAGGTAAGAATAGTAGGAGACCATAGAGTGGGGGGAATGGTGAGTGTACCATGATCAATGATGATGTAGAAGTTGGAGGTGGTGGGGTGAGGAAAGGTATTTAGGAAGAGATCAAGACCATAAAGGAAAGAGATGCAATATTGATGGATGATTAGGTGGAAGAAGATGAGAGAGGAGCCAAGGTGGTGTTTATATAAGTAGAAAAGACTATTTAAACCTAAGGAGAGATGGTGGATGGAACTATGGAGGTGATGAGATAGGTGGAGGTGGAAAGGTGAGGACTTAAGAAGTAGATTTTCTTTTTCATAGGCTCAAGTGGAGGGTTGGATTTGGGTGCCTTGAGATACTTGTACTAGGATGAACCAATCATGAGGTACCTAGAGGGATAATATTATTTTTATGGAGCTAGAGAGCATTATTACAGGGGAGATGTCCATGAATAAGGCTTTTAAACCTCTAAGACCTCAGCCTATTTCTATAGTGGTGTGACTCTTGATACAAACCCTAGAGTATCTTCATCCTCTTATTCTTTTCCTTATCCTCCTATCATTATTTTAGGGGAGGATTATTCCTCTAATAAGCCCTCTTATTGATGATTCTCATCCTAAAGCTTATCAAAAATTCCATATATATCTTCTTTATTGAGCCTAGCATAGGGTGGGTTTATCTCGTACTTATATTTTATAAAGGTGGCCTTTTTCTCTTCACTCCATCCTAACTCAGTGAGCTTCCTCTTCATCACCTTTGACAATTTCTTAGTTAGGTTTTGATCCTAGACCTTCTCATAGAAGGAATCCCATGGTTTGAGGGTCTAGGTCCACATAATTTTGGGGAATGGCTTCTAGGTGTAACTAATTTTTTTGATAAGGCTAGGCTTGATGCATGGGGTCACTGAAAGTCTTCAAGTTTTTTGTGAATCTAGTTGTGTCACAGTTCCATTTATCATCTATTAGGTCTAGGCCAAGCTCTGTTAGCAAGGTTGTGAGTAGGCATTCTTAGTGCCTTTTACACATTGTAATGCCTCCTCTTATGAATGGGACATCATAAATGCCTTTCTTCTTCTTCCTTACCCCATAGATGAAATATACCATGGTGAGTTATCAAGCCAACTCTTAGGCTAGATTTTGATCTATCAACATACATGAAATCTAGAACAGTTCTCCTTGATAACTATGCACTTGAAGGAATGAGAAGTGGGATCCCCAAAACCAATCGACTAGGACCTTACTCTTAGTGAGCCACACCTACTAAATTTCAATCATTCTAAATGTAAGGGGATTCATGTTTAGGTCGATGAGAATAGGAGCCATAAAAATCTCTAAAAACTTGTAGTAGTCCCTAGTGATAGACATGACATAGATCCATAAAGTCACTAGGTTTACCATGTTGGGGATGACATCTATTTCATAGGAGTTAAGGTTGAGGTATGTGGAGACGAATTGGGAATTCTAAAATAGAATAAGATGTAGAAGGAAGGATGAGTACTGAAGGGTACACACTATTAAATTTTTTTCTAGCTCATCTCTTATGGAGATGATGATGGATTCTAAAAAATCCAACCTAAAATATTGTCCTTACTACATTGAGGTTATGAGGAAAAGTGCCCCTGGCTAGAAGTCAATGACATTAGCATTGTAATCCATTCCAAAGATGAAGGCCAACATGGATAGAGTATCTCTTAGGTACTACATGTGAAATATCTTGAAGGAAATGGGAATAAGAGGCATCTTTATTATTTTTATTTTGAGGAGAAATCCAAAGAAGTTTCCCTTTTCTTAGACTTGGGAATCCCAAATAGTTTAGAGGCTATCTACACTACAAATATTGGCCTTCGAGTGAATGGGGATCTAGAGCATCTCCTTGATGTTATCTACACCAATTTTTACCCTTAAATGGGTGTTGCCATTAATTGTGCCAGAGCAGGCATCATATATTTGCATGTAAAGGGTGATGATCTTTTGGTAGGGATGAACATAAGGTACCATGAAATTTACCAATGTACATTCCTTAAGCTATAGCTAAATGAGTTGTAGACATTTAAGCTATCCCTTGTAAGAATTCAAGATTAAGCACCCTCTTTCAGACTCTTGGGGTTCTTGGTGAACTTCAAGTTAAAGAGATTATTCGTGAAGTTAGTGACCAATGTTTGGTCCCTCTAGTCCCCCTTAGATGTATTTTTGGTGTTGGCACATTTTATTTTGTTGGAAAAAGGGCATAAGCATTGGATTTTCTTATTTCATATTTGAGGGAAAGTTCCCCCCACTACTCAACCCATACATTACTTGTTTGATCATATGTTGGTCATTTCTTTATGAAGATGTAGAAGCTTCCATTGATGAGGATTTTGCTCTAAAACCACTATCTAATTATGTTGAATGTTTGGATTAATATTTCTATATTTTGATACTTGAAACTATAGACTCAACCCTTCCTATTTCTTTTGATTCACTCAATGTTTTTTATGATCTCAATATGTTAAATGGTTGGCTTGGATGAGGCAATTATATTCATACATTGATGCCACTAGGTAGGCCCATGATGAGAACTTTTAAAATTAGGTACCCCCATAAATTATAAGGGTAGTGCACATGCTTAAAGGACCACTCACAAGATATTTGTGTTGATAATTATGGGGAGTTGCATAAAATGGGAATTTGGCATTAATGGAAGGTAAGGTGGGTAGATAACTATATTTCAAATAATGTTTTTTGAAGATTTGGGAAGACTAGGGAAGGGATGCATAGTGACTAGAAGAGTCACTTATGCCAATGCCACTTATTTGAAAATTAAACAAAAAAGTGAAAGGAAAGGAAGTAAGGGTAAACAATTATAATAAAAAGGAAACACATTATAGAAATAGAAATAAACTAATTATGTACAAGGGGAAAGATATGTAAGTCAGTTGAAATACTTCAAGTCAATCCCATTGACGGTGATTTCCAATGTTTTTCCCTCTTGATCTTATAATTCTTAATCATTCCCCCACCTATCACTGATGATTTGAAGTGGTACTTTCCAAAGAAAATCAAACTTTTCATGCTATCCTAACTTTGTAACCCACTGATCATATTTAAGAACTAAATATCTAAGTTTAAATCCTAGGTCTGACAACTTCATTTTGAATCATCACTTAAGCGCTTGTTCTCAAATGATCTTCACATTACTTACATATTCCCTTGCATCTTAGAGTTTAAGTAATACATCATTCCAAACCTAAATTACTCTATTTTATTTAATTTTAAAAGCCTTCAAGAGCTATTGTGTAGGCATTTATGATGATACTAGCATAATTATTTCTTTATCATATACAAGCTCATATGAAGAAGTCTTTATAACATATTTAGGGGTGATGTAATATACCCATAGGGCCATATTAACATGAAGGTTCCACTCCTTATACTTGTCATCAGAAAATCTTTTGATCAGTCTAATCATATTTTTATTAGTAGACTCTGCCAACCCATTCCCTTATGGGTAATAATTGGAGAAAACCTTCAGGATTTTACATCTACACTAATCTTCACCCTTAAATGGGTATTTACCATAATTACACTAGGGTCAATGAATATGTAGAAGTATCCATCGATAATTATTCTTCAAAACTACTCTCTATCTTATTGAAGGCATTAGATTAACAATCCCTGTTCACAAATTCTCTCAATTCTTAGCTCAGCTCTCTCTTCTCTTTATGCTCTCTACAATTGCTTAATGCTATCAAAATATCAATGTATATAAGCATTTGGCCAAATGAGGATATGGGTATTTATACTCTAATTCCCCTATGTGATACTTCTCTGTAGTAGGTTTTAGGTTTTACCTATGGTCGTAAATGCTTCATCTTTCTATCTTTGTTTCAGGGTTTCGGGGCCCCTTCAAAACCTATTTTTACCTTAATCTAAAACTATATTCCCTAGGAGTATTTATACTTTGAAATTAATTATGGGAGAGGTGAGTCAATAACTATCTTTTGAGGAATGCTTTTAAAACTTAAGAGGGATAGGGCAAGGGCATGTGGAAACTAGAGGTGTAATTATGCCAATAACACTTATTAGAGAGGAAAAATCAAATAATTTACCTTTCAAACATGCACAAGAGTGTATTTCCCCTTTAATGTATCTCCTAAGAGATACATTTCAAATTGGGATAAGAGTGGATTTCTCCTTCAAAGAACAAGTGCAATTTTGCTTTACATAGAAGGCACTAATGGGTGATATTTTAAAGGCCATTAAAATAAATTCAAGGTATATATTAGGATATACTTATCAAACATTTATAATATTGTATTTCCCCCTTCAAGGTATCTCTTAGGAGATACCTTTCAAATAGGTACAAGAGTGGATTTCTCCTTCAAGGAACAAGTGGAATTTTCCTTTGCATGAAAAGCACTATTGGGTGATATTTTGAAGGCCTTTGTAATACCTTTAATTTATCTCTTATGAGATACATTTAAAACATGTACAATATTGGGTTTCCCCTTCAAGTTATCTCCTAGGAGATACCTTTCAAATAGGCATAAGAGTGGATTTCTCCTTCAAGGAATAAGTAGAATTTTCCTTTGCACAGAAGGCACTACTAAGTGATATTTTGAAATCCTTTGTAATAATTTTAAGGTATATATTAGGATATATATTTAAAACATGCATAAGAGTCTATTTACCCTTCAAGGTATCTCCTAGGAGATACATTTCAAATAGGTACAAAAGTAGATTTTCCCTTCAAGAAATAAGTGTAATTTTCCTTTACATAGAAGGCACTATTGGGTGATATTTTGAAGGCCCTTGTAATACCTTAAAGGTATCTCCTAGAAAAAACCTTTAAAATATTCACAAGAGTGTATTTACCCTTCAAGTTATCTCATAGGAGATACCTTTCAAATAGACACAAGAGTGGATTTCTCCTTCAAGGAACAAGTGGGTTTTTCCTTTACATGGAGGCACTATTGGGTGATATTTTTTAGGCATTTGTAATATATTCAAGTTATTTCTTATGTGATAACATTAAAACATGCACAATATTTTATTTCCCCTTTAATGTATCTCCTTGGAGATACCTTTACAATAGGCACAAGAGTGGATTTCTCCTTCAAGGAACAAGTGGAATTTTCCTTTACATAGAAGGCACTACTAGGTGATATTTTTAAGGCCTTTGTAATACCTTCAAGGTATCTATTAGGAGATACACTTAAAAAATGAATAATATTGGATTTACACTTCAAGTTATTTCTTAAGAGATACATTTCAAATAGGCACAAGAGTTTATTTCTCCTTCAACAAACAAGTGGAATTTTCCTTTACACAAAAGGCAATACTAGGTGATATTTTGAAGGCCTTTATAATAACTTAAAATTATATCTTAAGATATATCTTCTAAAATTTCAAAAGAGTGAATTTCCCCTTCAAGGTATCTCTTTGGTGGTACCTTTCAAACATGCACAAGAGTATATTTCTCCTTCAAGGAACAAGTCAAATTTCCTTTACATAGAAGGAACTATTGGGTGATTTTTGAAGGCCCATATAATAAATTAAATGTATCTTGTAGGAGATACCATTAAAACATGTACAAGAGTGGATTTCCCCTTAAATTTATATCTTAGGAGATATATTTCAATTATTGACAAGAGTGGATTTCTCTTTCAAAGAACAAGTGCAATTTTTCTTTACATGGAAGGCACTACTAGGTGATATTTTGGAGGCCCTTATAACACCTTCAATGTATATACTAAGAGATAACTTTCAATCAGACACAAGATTTGATTTCCACTTTAAGGTATCTCTTAAACGATACCTTTCAAATAGGCACAAGAGAGGATTTATCCTTCAAGGAACAAGTGGAATTTTCCTTTACATGAAAGGCACTACTAGGTGATATTTTGAAATCCCTTACAATACCTTCAAGGTATCTCCTAGGAAATACCTTTCAAACATGCACAAAAGTGGATTTACCCTTAAATATATCTCCTAAGAGATACCTTTCAAATAGGCACAAGAGTGGATTCCCCATTCAAGGTATTAAAATGAAAAGGTACCACCTGAGAGCTTGATAAAAATTAAGGGCCTCCAAGTGGTGAGAAATAGATGAGTCATCATGCAAATATACCAATCAAAAGGTGAAATGAGTCCATATTTTAAGACAACTAGATAGCTTAGTCATATTCAGGCCATGTGAGTACTTAGTTGTATCTGAGATGGCATCCACATGTCAAAAGGTGGAAATATTTAGCTTTAAAGCTAAGAATGATGGGAAATCAAATTCAAATTAAAGATAAATTAAATTCTAGAGCAATTCATTTCTAAAAGCAATATTTCAAAATTTGACAAGCTTGCACATTAATATGGCATGAGCTAGGATCACCATCAGCATTATATTAATCAATATTCCCAAAAAGGTATTCTATGAATTCATCCTACATTAAGACAATATAAAATATCATCAATCAAAATTAGAAATCCATAGTTTAAGAGGGAATGTCTAGCACTACCAACTTAGAATAGGTCTTATTTATCTATTCATATAGGACAAACATAGTCTTTCAAGACACTAGTTTTAGTACCATTACATTGGCAATGAATGACAAACATTACAATGACTTATTCTACCATGTGGAGAGGTTTCCTCCCCATACATCTACCTTCCAAGGGATAACTCTAGCTCAGTTATTGCCTCCATCAATAGAGCCCCAAGTGGTTCTTTAGACAAGACATGGGCTAAGTTGCTGTAATTGGCTACAAATGCATACAAACAACACCATATATATCAGGTTATATACACACACACACACACACACACACACACACACACACACACACACACACACACACACACACACACACACACACACACACACACACACACACACACACACACACACACACACACACACACACACACACACACACACACACACACACACACACACACATATATAAACAAAGTCTGAATTGACTATAGTTTTGCTCTGAAGTCTGAAGGTTTAGCTCTGAAGACTAGTGACTTCGCTCAAAAGCCTAAAAGTTATGCTCTGAAGCCTAATAGATATGCTCCTAATATCAAAAAATAGGAATGGGAAGAATCCACCTCCATCATTGAGAATCAAAACAATGCCATTAGACCAATAATTCCATAATCCATAATTTGATGTGATGGTGTTTTCAAAAGCTCTCCAAAAAAATTGTTGTGATGATGTTTCAAAATGGTATTTTAAAACAAGATTGACATAAATATTTTTTAAATAGAGGGTATTTCAATAATATTTGGTATGACACATAATTAATTATGATTATTTCTTCTAGTACTACTAATAATGAACTTTATAACACATCATTACCAGTTGACCAAATAAAGCACCTTCCCATTATATCTCACATGATTCAAAGAGATAACCATAACTACCACCATCATTCTTGTAATAATTATATCATATAACCTCATTTTCTATCCATTTTTTCATTACCCCTACTAATAATTAATGTGACATATCTCTATCCTCTTGCTTCCCATGTTTCCTATGTGAATTTCAGCACTGTGTTTTTATAGTGTAGTCATATTTGCAATTCAATAGTGCTTTCTCTGAAGATGGGTGGGAGAAATAAAAAAAAGTGAACTAGAATCCTTAGATTCATTAATAAAAGATGAAGAAACTAGAGATGTATTTTAAATAATAGGTTGGTTGAATTTATTAAAAATGTTTCACATATTCCATGAAGAAATTGTGCATGAATTCTATGAGAATTTTGATGAAGATCAGGATATTATTAAAGGGAAGAAAATTATAGGAAATCCCCCTATAATTAGTGCTCTATCTAGGATTCTTAAGGATGGAGTAGTTAAAATTGAAAAGATTAGTTTTTCTAATCTAATTTATATGCTTATTGAAGGAAATGATCCACACCCCAGCTAAACCCCCCCAAGGAGTGGCTAAGTTAATTTTGAGAGAAAATCTTCCTCAACCTTGGAAAAATTTTGTTTTATAGAAATGAAATATCTCACTTCTGATGGCCAGTTTATAGTATTGTGTGGAGATGCTATGAGACTCATTCTTCACTAGAGGAAAGGAACTATTTGATAATAATATAAGATTGATCTTCCCTTTTTCCTTCATAATACTCTAATTAATGTTTCTTGAAAGATAAGATGAGGTACTAGGTTTATCCACCATTTTTGGTTGATTACACTCATTTATCACCATTATTTTCTTAGTAAACCAAGGGGTGAAAAGGCTTAGTCCTCTTTCCTTCAAAATTTTTATCTAGTTCCTACTAAAAATATAATGCGCCCTACCTCTCCTCCTTCCACTACAATTCATAGGGAAGAACCCATAGTTAAAATTTCAAAATATCCAACTATACCACCATTAGTTCCAAAGATACTACACTGGAGATCAAAGTAACAAATGGGACTTTGTTTAGACACCCCTCATCCTTCAACTAAAATATATTTCATTCATTAACTTATCTTGCAAGAAGAATAAGATGTGTAGACCACATAATAAGTTATAGTTGTAGAGGGAACCTAGTAGAATATGTTGTACCTCAAGAAGCAAAGCATTTAGTGTCCTCTAGTGCTAATAAGAGTAATTTATCCTTGATTGAAGAAGATACATCTTCTCAACATTTTGTAAATGAACAAAAAAATTGTAACACGCCATAGCTTTATCATGCCATGAGGAAACAAATAGAGTTAGATGTTCTCTATTAAATTTTGAAAAGTAATTACTTGATGATTTATAATTTGAAACAAAGGTGTGAAGAATCTATTAGTAGAGTTATAGAACAAGAAATAATTCTTCAAGAAATCCATGCTGAATAGACTAGGGTCCACAATGTAATGGTTTCATAGGCCCAAGAATTGGGTAATTTTTAAAATTCTATTGCTATCAAGAATGCTCAGATTATTGATTTGTATAATTCTTTTTCTATCTAAGACACTCAAATTACTAATTTGCAAAATCCTAATGTCGATAAGTGCAATCTGATTCATAATATGAGAGAAAGTATTTATGATATAAATATAATGATTTCCTAACATACTAATAAAATAATTGAGCTCACCACTTGGAATTATGAGTTACAAGCCTCTATTCATGCCATGAAAAGAGAAACATGAGGGATTATAGTTTAGACTGATGGTCCAAAAAGAGTTATTGCTTCTTTCCCTGTTCCATTAAATGAAATAATCTAAGCTTGGCATATCACCTAGAATAAAATTCAAAAATTGAAGGATGAAAATGCCAAACTTAAGGAGGAATCTTAGAATTAACTGATAGAATACTAATTTTAATTATAGAAAGCATAGGCTTTTATTCAACACATTTGTGTTATTCCTAAATAATTATTAACATGTAGGTAACCTTCATCAATTTATGTTCTTTTCTTACATGAGTAGTTTTATAAATGATAGATTCAATTAAATTCCCTTGATATTTAACATATAATTTAATATGAGAATGTATATATGGACATTTTTATAAAGAGAACTGAAGAAAGGTAGGATGCCATTTTTGAGTTCTATACTTTCAATTTCTTGTTTGGATATCAATTTGGTTTTTTGATAAATTTATTTGTTGGAGAGACATAATTGCATGCCTTTTTATGCACTCTAAGGAAACAAATGGCATGATAACAGGCCAATAATATATTTTTGGAATTACAAAGTATCACTGGGTTATGCATGAGACCATAATTTATAGAAGCAAAGAAACTTATTTCTTATTTTCAACCACTGTATCATATGCATATGAAGAATATATATCATGAGATATTGAGATCTAATATGGATGCTTTTAAAGTTTGTATAAACCACTATTATGTCAATGGTTTCAATTCAAGTCTTACCAGGTGGGAGACATTACCTATTGAGTTAAAGTATAGGGAAGTCCTTAACCCCACTAATATTAAATGGAGTCTAAGAAGAGCCAAAGTAGTTTGTCAGATAATCACTCGATGCTTAGAGGAAAGAGGTTTAGATGTTTGTATTGGGATGAGGTTTAGGCCTCCTATCATTATTTGTCCTCTATTTCCATGGTAGTATTTTAATGCTCAAGAAAAAGTTAAATTTGAAGCCTAGGTACATATAGTTGTCAGAGATCTTGGATTCTTGTCAAGGGGCCACCATGACTAGGGCCATCATTTTGAAGTTTATGATTTGAGTCAGAGGTTTGAATTAGTAAATTTGGATTAAGGATCAGTCATCTCACTTTTTTATGAGAGGACATGCAAAGGGTAAAGTGTGGGGAGAAATGATGAACATTTCATATAGCTCATCATAGTTATATAAACTATCCCTAAATTGTTACATTTGTTTATATATTGTATTGCATTTAATATTTGAAGTCTAATCTAAGTAGGATATGAAATCAATTTGTTCATTGTTTGTAAGTAATTTATTGCTAATTCTTTACCTTTTTATTGTGTCTAACTTGCATGAATAGTTCAGTTTTGAGTAAAAAAACACATCCCATGGATGGGGTAATTTTAAGTAGATGACCACATCCCAAAGATGGGGTAATTTTGAGTACAAAACAACAAGACAATGATGCGGTAATTTTTAGAAGTCAACACATAGTTTTTACAACTCTTTCATCTATAATTTTGAGGATTTAGTAAGCAAGCTCTGATGATTGAATGCTCCAAAGACACTTTAAAGATGGTTCAAAATTATTATAAATATGTTCTAAACATTCTCTAAAGACATACACATGATGCTCTGAATATCTGTATGGGTGATTATAGGATTCGTATCAAATGTTCCAAAGATATCTAGATGCATTCTGAAGACTACACAAATTATTTGTTGTACAAAACTTTTATTTGAAAATAAATAAGTAATTAATTAGATGAAAATGATAATAATGAATTTATTTTCCACCTAATACACTTATTATCATCCACATAGAAGGTATGCATTCCACTTAATTGGATCATGTCATCACACATGCATCTTTTCACCTCAAAGGGCATAATCATGACCTTTCAGACCCACATTCATTTCAAGTAAAGGGGATGCTAATATGATAAGGAGGCTTTGGTGGGAATTCCTAATAACAAAATTTATAGACATTTATTTATCTAGAATCCTAAGCCCTTGACTCACTCCCTCCAACCCTATAACTCTAAACAACATGGGTGACAATAGAAACTGGTTGGAGCCAACATCTTGAAAATATGTTTGAGAGAAAAAAAGGGCATGGAAAAAGATTAATAATAAAGGATTAATTAAGTATATATATTGCATCACATAGCATAACCCTCTAGTGGTCAGAGACTTTGTAGCTTCTTATATGAAAAGAAAGGTTTCCATGAGGGGGATTTCCATAAATGTTTCTAAGGAATTTATAGGAGATGCCATGGGCATGGCATGTACAATAACTAAATAATATAAGAATAAATCCAAGAAGCATGAATCCTTATAGTTCTTCTTTTGAACTAATGAATTTATGAAAACTAAGAAGAAGGGATTCCCCCACGTCAACCTACCCATGTACTAGCCAAAAGTCTGCTTATAAGTCATGAGGTACATGACCCTAGAAGGTAAGTACACCTTGATATTATTGTACCATTTCATGTTTCTCAATAATTTAATTAGTTTTAAGATTATTCTTCCATATTTTCTCCTAAAATCCTTAGAAATCGTAGTCTTCTTTCACCAAGTAAATGATATTAACCCAATCTTGCACCAAGGCCTCATCCTTCTATTGGTGAAACATGGTTGAACCCTACATGGTAAAAATGTCCCCCTAGAAGTATAATCCTCCAAAGAAGACTCCTTGGAGGACTCCCTAGAGGAGGATCCTTTTTTGAGATCCCTCCCTACCCCAAAATACTCCCCTCATATTAGTTTATCCAAATACCCTCTTAATGACCTTCCCATCAAAATGTTGTTCATACCTAAAACTAAAAACATTAATTTCAATACTCCTTCAACCTTTTATCATAAGGTCAAGGCCATTATAATAGTGGATCATAAGAAAAATAAATAAATGCTATAAAACTTTAATCTAAAGGTCTAACAAGTAGGTTTTGGTTTGGCTAAATTGATTTAGGATTGAAATGAGCTCCACCAAGTAGTGGAGGCCATGGTCTATATGTTATTTAAATTTACCTAAACCCCTCCACTTTCCCTATTCTTAAAATCCCCTAGGATTCCTAAATCCCCTCTGGGGTCCCCCCAAAGCATCCCTTCCCCTAGGTGAAAGGTAGGAAGTACCCGAGGATGATTTTCCCTGGTGAAAAAGCTAAAGGTCCAAGGAATTGTAATAGAGTAAAGGCCTTGAAAGATAAGTCCAACATCCCATAAAATTATAATAATGTTATGAAGGAAACCTAGGAGGGTCCCCCCAATTAACGTGTTTTTTCCATGTCTATTCTCATTTTTTACTATTAGCCTTTTTCTTTCGATCATTTGACCATTTGAGTCTTGGTTATAACTCTTTATCTCACTTTTTGTGGTTTTAGGTCCCTGTAAAACTTGGGTTTACCTTATCAAATAAAAAATGATATCTATTAACCAAATAAAAGGAGCAACCATACAAATATTTAGTCCCTGCTACTTCCCATCCCTCAAAAACTTCTCCCTAAATAATATATACTCCTATATAATAGGTGTAGATATTTTATAATCAATTTTTTAATATATAATAATTCATGTGACCCCTTTACCTAATAATATCAAATCATGAGGGAAAATTTCACCACCCCAAATAATAATGCTAGGTGTTATTCAATCATTCATTCATTAAAGTTTATGGCATAGCATGAGGGAAAAGTTTGCCACCTAAAAAAATAAATTTTCAACTTAGTATAAAATATAAATAGTTCAAATCAACCTAGAATAGACCAAAAATGACTTTTCAACTCAATCTAAAATAGAAACAATTCATAGTATCCCAAATAGAGCCAACAGACGAATAATGTGATGAGATAGAGACAGTGAAACTATTGAAACCCTCTCACATCATGACACTTTTTTACTCTAATTATTTTTTTAAAATTAGTAAAAAAATGTCTTATTTCTCCTCACATTCACCATTTGGGTCATTATTTAATACAAGTAAGTGCTATACAATCCTAATCTCTACCATTTCATTATCTTGACCATTTCATTATTTAATTATAGTTAATAAAAAAATGTTTATTTTCCCCTCACATTCACCATTTGGGTCCCTATTGAATATAAGTAAGCACTAAAAAATAATAATTTCCTCTATTTCATTATCTCCCATTTCATTATTTGCTTATAGTTAATAAAAAATGAATGCTCTCCCCTCAAATTCACCATTTAGGTCCCCATTAAATACAAGTAAGCCCTAAACAATCCTAATCTTTGTCATTTCATTATCTCGACCATTTAATTATTTCCTTATAGTTAATAAAAAATGTATGGTTTTCCCTCACATTCACCATTTGGGTCCCTATTGAATTCAAGTAAGCACTAAACAATCCTAATTTTTTCCATTTCATTATCTCGGCCATTTCATAACAAAAATCTAGGTCTATCTGAATCTTAGTGATTTCATAACTTAAAGAAACAAAAAATGAATAAAAGTTTCATGTCAATCTAAACAAATCACACATTTTAGATACAATAAAACAATACATTACATAGATTAAATACCTTACAAGAAGCACCTACAAAAATGATAATGAAAAATGGGGTCAATGCTTCCACCACTAATGCGACTGTTAACCTAATAGTCAATAAAAGAATTTTTTTCATCCTTCAAAAAGGAAAGAAAAATCAAGAGAAAATAATGGAAATAAGAAAATATAAACTTAACCCTAATTTTTAATTTCATAGGAATTTTTAATTCTATACCAGTTTAAAATTTTATATGAAAATTTGTAACATATAATTTTTTTTTAAAAATATTTATATATTTAAAAATATTAAAAATTTAAAGAATGTACATTATTTAATAAAAATATTTGAACATAAATATAATAAATAATAAACTCGGATAGTTTTTTAATATAAAAATATTTACAAATTTTTATTGTTTATTATAATTATTCTAATTAAAAAAATTATTCATATTTATTCATTAAATTATATGATTAAATTGTCTAATAGAGATTTGACTCCTTAATTTTTATCCCTCATTGAATACCTTTGAGATAATTTAATTCACCAATTCAAATACCTGTGAGAGTGAGTCACCTTTTTTGAATTAACAAATTAATATTTGGAGATGAATTCGAACCCAAAATGGTAATTAAAATAAGTGATGTAAAATCATACCTAGTAAATCCAAGACCTAGACTTGGAAAGGATTTTGTGAGGTTATATAAATTATGGTTATGTGAGGGCATAATCAATCTACACCATACCAATCTATAAACATTAACTTTACATCCATGATAACAAGCCATGTGATATATCAATATAGAGTCAGGGTTAAACATCTTGACCAACAACACATTGAGTACTTCCACTTTGAAGCCCAATATTGGGGTCAAAAATACATGGCCAAATCACATCCATGTAAAATCAACTAAATTTAAATAGGAAAGTCATCAATCCAAGCAACTTTATTCCTCTTGAAAAAAATATTTCAATATAAGTATATAAAAAATTCATTTATCAAGATTATATAAATTATATTACTGATGGAACACAATATTTAATTATATCTCTTGGAAATATTTTCAAGGGAATTTTGACCATTAACTAGTACATCCTAAGATTTATTCATATTAAAATTTTCTCAATCTATTTAACATCACTAATTTATTACTAGTCAACACTAATTTCACTTATTTAATTTATCCCCTTTCATCCCGCTAATTTATCACCCCTTTATAATTATCTATTTAATGCCCTTCTTCATTATTTGCCATCTACTAACCTTATCCATCCCCACCAATCAATTAATTAATATCCTAAATCCCTATTATCTTATTAATCCTAATCCCCACTTATCTATTATTATAGAATTTTAAATTTCCATGGCCCACCTACCCACCTACACTAGCCTATTCCTAGACTCTCTACACCACTAGTCCATAATCACGCACCTATTCCATATTTAATCCCCTACTTAATCCTCTTTAGTCCCTAAGAGGATTATAGAATTCTTCAATTCTAGAATCCTCTCTATTCTCACCCCTCCTCTTCAGAAGCCTCTAAATCTAGAGGCTTCTAAGAATAATCCCCAACCCATATATTATAATTTATATACTAGACTTTAATTCTTTTATAGTTGTCTATAGATCTTAAGATTTTTATTTGAGACAAAAACTTTTAAATCAAAGTAAAGTAACCAAGGTTTCAAAATCCTCATTACAAATGATTAAAGCATTAGAGGAAAAAAATTCTCTCATTGAAAAGAACACCAAAGAGGCAACTAAATTATGTGCTTAATTCAAAATATGTATTGCATAACAATATTACATTATAGGTATCATTTCATCCCTTGGCACCACCCTATGTGGAAATGAAATTTCTAACTTATGAGAAATAACTAGGTGACCTTGAGCATGATCAAGAAATGAAAGTGCCTAAATTAAAAAAGCTAGTAAAGTTTGAAGCCACTACATTAGCCTCATCCAATACATGAAAATTTGAGATCAAGCCATATTAAAATTTTATTAATATGAATGAACCAAAATGTGATACCATTAAAATAGTGAACATGATGGTTCCATAGTGAGCTATATTACAAAATGCATTTTGCAAAAAAATACTAGATTTACAAAGCCTTTGGTGCTTCTTATTACAAAGTTGGATAAACACCTATAACCAACCCCTAATCATATTTGGTCAATCCATGACTTATACAAGTCCCAATAAATTACACTTGATGGGTCTCCTACCGTGGGTTTTAGATCACATCCAGGGGATCATCCAAATTGAAAAATGTTTAATAATCTGATATAATACTATAGTACAATGAAAATTATAGAAGTTTAAATATGGAAATAAAAGTAAAATTATCATCATGGAAGTTACTTTTGAACCAATGGTAATGATTTATAAATAATTACTAGGCTCTTCAATACATAATAAGTGGAGTTTAATCCACATGTTTTTGAAGATGTAACACTATTAATTATTAGGAGAAACTAAAGTGGTGGTGGTATAATAATAGGAATACACATTGGAATAGATGATATATTTTAAACATATATGTCCACATCAAATTTTTATCATATTTCTAAACCTAAAATGCTTCTTGGTTGTTTCTAATTTTTTTACAGCCATTGCAACAAAATCAATTTCTCCATTGCAATCACCAAAACAAAACTTGATCACCCACAATTGTGTTCCTTATCCAACAAATACAAATGCCCCCTGATCAAAACCAAGGGAGTTACAATTTTGATGTAGAGATAATGTGCTAATGATTTATAAATAATATAAGGATATTGCATAATATTAGTGTATTTTCATACACATTTTTTGAAGATGTAACATAAGTAAATTGTCTAAAAGGGATTTGAATCCTTAATTTTTAACCCCCTAGGAATACCTTTGAGAAATTTAATTCACCAATTCAAATACCTATGAGGGCGAGTCACCTTTCTTGAACTTACAAACTAGTATTTGGAGATGAATTCGACCCAGAAATGGTAATTAAAATAAGTGACACAAAATCATACCTAGTAACTCAAAGGTAAAGGATTTTGTGTGCTTATCTAAATTATGGCTATGCAAGGGTATAACTAGGAGTCTACCTCAGAACACTTAATATATATAGTATTTCTATATATAGACTTTCCATTTATAGATTATATTTAAATATATATCTGTATAATTTAGGGAATTTAATTCCAATAAAATATCAATAGACTCATCGCAATAAATTACACTTGATGGGTCTCCTACCATGGGTTTTGGATCACATCCAAGGGATCATTAGAATTAGAAATTTTTTAATAATCCACTACAAGACCATAGTATAATAAAAATTATAGAAGTTAAAATATGGAAATAAAAGTAAAATTATCATATGGAAGCTACTTTGGAACTGATGATAATGATTTAGAAATAATTATTAGGCTCTTCAATTCATAATAAGTGGAGTTTCATACACATTTTATTGAAGATGTGATATTCTTAATTATTAGGAGAAACTAATGTGGTGTTGGTATAATAGTAGGCATACACATTGAAATAGATGGTGTATTTCAAACATATATGTCCACTTCAAATTTTTATCATACTTATAAATGCAAAATTATTCTTGGTCACTTCTATTTTTTTAGCACCATTGTAACAAAAGAAATTTATCTATTGAAATCACCAAGACAAAAACTAATCACCCACAATTGTCCTCCTTATCCAGTGAATACAAATGCCCCCTAATAAAAACTAAGGGAGTTGTAATTTTGACGTATAGATAATGTACTAATGATTTTTAAATAATATAAGGCTCTTACATAATATTAGTGGAGTATCATCCACATTTTTTGAAGATGTAACATAATAAAATTGTCTAATAGGGATTTGAATCCTAAATTTTTAGCTCCCCACAATAATACCTTTGAGATAATTTAATTCACAAATTCAAATACATGTGAGGGCAAGTCACCTTTCTTGAACTTAAAAAATAATATTTATAGATGAATTTGACCCCAAAATGGTAATTAAAATAAGTGACACAAAATAATACCTAGTAACTCAAAGACCTCTTGGGAAAGGATTCTATGTGATTATCTAAATTATGATTATGTGAGGGCATCACTGATAGTCTACCTCAAAACACTTACTACACACACACACAAACACACACACACACACACACACACACACACACACACACACACACACACACACACACTTACTTTCCATTTATATATTGTATCTAAATGTAGATTTGTATAATTTAGGGAATTTCATTGCAATAAAATAGCAACAAACTCATCACAACAAATTACACATCTTGGGTCTTCTACCATGGGTTTTGTATCACATCTAGGGGATCATTAGAATTAGAAAATATTCAATAATCCTCTATAAGACCGTAGTATAATGAAAATTATAGAATTTCAAATATGGAAATAGAATTAAAATTATCATCATAGAAGTTACTTTGGAACCGATGGAAATGATTTAGAAATAATTATTAGTCTCTTCAATGCATAATAAGTGGAGTTTCATCCACATTTTTTTGAAGATGTAACATTATTAATTATTAGGAGAAATTGAAGTGGCAGAGGTATAATAGTAGGCATACACAGTGGAATAGATGGTGTCTTTTGAACATATATGTCTACTTCAATGTTTTATCATATTTTTAAACCTAAAATTCTTTTAGGTCACTTCTAATTTTTTTAGCACCATTGTAATAAAATTAATTTCTCCATTTTAATCACCAAGACAAAACCTTATCACCCAAAACTATGCTACTTATCTAATGAATATAGATACCCCCTGATCAAAATCAAGGGAGTTATAATTTAGATGTAGAGATTGTGATAATGATTTAGAAATAATTTAAGGCTCTTTCATAATATTAGTGGAGTTTCATCCACATTTTTTGAATATGTAACATAAAAAATATATATATATATATAATAGGGATTTGACACCTTAATTTTTATCCCCACAGGAATACCTTTGAGATAATTTAATTCACCAATTCAAATACCTGTGAGGGTGAGTCACCTTTTTTGAACTTAAAAATTAATATTTGGATATGAATTTGACCCAAAAAAGGTAATTAAAATAAGTGACACAAAATCATACTTAATAACTCAAAGACATCTTGGGAAAGGATTTTGTGTGCTTATCTAAATTATGCTTATGTGAGGGCATAACTAGAAGTCTACCTCAGAAGACTTACTATATATATATATATATATATATATATATATATATATATATATATATATATATATATATATATATACACTTTCCATTTATAAATTTTATCTAAATTTAGGTTTTTATAAATGAGGGAATTTTATTCCAATAAAATAGAAATAAACTTGTTGCAATAAATTAAACTTGATGGGTCTCATAAGATGGGGTTTGGTTCACATCTAGGGGATAATTAGAATTAGAAAATGTCCAATAATCTACTATAAGACCATAATATAATGAAAATTATAGAAGTTAAAATATGGAAATAAAAGTAAAATTATCAACATTGAACTTTGAAACTAATGGTAATGATTTAGAAATGATTATTGGGCCATTCAATGCATAATAAGTGAAGTTTCATCCAATTTTTTTTTGAAGATGTAACATTATTAATTATTAGGAGAAACTAAAGTGGTGGCAGTATAATAATAAACATACACATTGGAATTGATGGTGTCTTTCAAACATTTATGTCCACTTCAAATTTTTATCATATTTTTAAAATCAAAATTCTTCTTAATCACTTCTAAAAATTTTAGCACCATTTAACAAAAAAAAATTCTCCATTGAAATCACCAAGAGAAAACCTAATCACCCATAAATATGGTGCTCCTTATCCAATGAATATAGATGCCCCCTGATCAAAACTAGGGGAGTTGCAATTTTGGCATAGATATTGTGATAAGAGGCTATCTATTTACAAAAAGAATGCAAGCCATAATAGACTAAAGCATTGCATGGTGATTTAAATCTTGATAAGTTTGCACCCATAATTATTTTTAAGATGGACTTATTTTGACATCAATGTCATGGGTTTGGAGTAACTAGTAGGTTTAATTGTCTATTTGCACTCTTTCACGTCACAAAACCCCTGTTACACCTCCTACAAACACAAAAATTATATTAGTTTAAAAAAAATATATAATTGACATATTATAATATATATCATAATATTTTATATATTAAACTAATTAATTATATATTAATATTATATATAAATTATATATTTTTTAAAATATATTTTAATATTAGTCAATATTATTATATCATATAATATATATGTTAATATAGGTTATAAATCAATATTTTAGTATAATATATTTCAATACATTATATATATTGTTAATAGTACAAAAGTAATATTATATTTTTAATAAAATTAAAGAAATTTTTATGCCTTTAACATAGTGTATAATGCCACGTAACATGAAAATGGGCTTTAACATTATGGGGTCAAAAATACAATCATTGGTATGGATTTAAAACTCTATGACCCTTCACCATGTGTGTAAAAGATTACTTCGAAGAGAAAATCTACCAAACATTAATAATGTTTGGTAAGAAATGTGCATTAAATTAAAATAATCACATATCAACAAGGTTAAATCATGTATCCCTTCTCCATCACAAAAGGTGCATTTTTATTAATGGAAGTAAATGATACATGTGCCATTATCAATTGGATATGTAGTGAAGTGATTTGAAAATCATCATTTATAGGGCCAAATCACATCAATGTAAAATCAATTAAATTTAAATTGGAAACTATAAGCAAAAAAACTTTACTCTTGAAAAAAGTATTTCAATACAAGAATCACAAAATCTTCATTTATCGAGATTATAGAAATTATAATATATATATATATATATATATATATATAATATTAAATTTTCAACAAAATTAAATGAATTTTTATGCCTTTAACGTATTGTATAATGCCACATAACATCAGAAAGTGGGTGAATGTGGTCATAGGTATGGATTTAAAACTATGTGGTGATCATATAAATTATATCATATAATATATATGTTAATATAGGTTATAAATAAATATTATATATTATACATTTTAGTATAATATATTTCAATACATTATATATATTGTTAGTAGTACAAAAATAATATTATATTTTTAGTAAAATTAAATGAATTTTTATGCCTTTAACATCATGTATAATTCCACGTAACATGAAAACTGGATTTTACATTATGGAGTCAAAAATATGATCACTGATATGGATTTAAAACTCTACAAACCTTCACCATGTGTCTAAAATATTACTTCAAAGAGAAAATATATCAAACATTAATAATTTTTAGTATGCAATGTGCATTAAATTAAAATAATCATGTATCAGCAAGGTTAAATCATGTATCCCTTTTCCATCACAAAAGGTGCATTTTTATTAATGGAAGTAAATGATACATGTGCCATTATAAATTAAATATGTAGTGAAGTGATTTGAAAATCATCATTTATAGGGCCAAATCACATCAATGTAAAATCAATTAAATTTAAATTGGAAACTATAAGCAAAAAAACTTTACTCTTGAAAAAAGTATTTCAATACAAGAATCACAAAATCTTCATTTATCGAGATTATAGAAATTATAATATATCTAAATAATAAATATATAATATTAAATTTTTAACAAAATTAAATGAATTTTTATGCCTTTAACATATTGTATAATGCCACGTAACATCAAAAAATGGGTAAATGTGATCATACGTATGGATTTAAAACATTATGGTGATCAGATATATTATATCATATAATATATATGTTAATATAGGTTATAAATCAATATTATATATTATATATTTTAGTATAATATATTTCAATACATTCTATATATTTTTAATAGTATAAAAATAATATTATATTTTTAATAAAATTAAACGAATTTTTATGCCTTTAACGTAGTGTATAATGCCACATAACATGAAAATGGGCTTTAACATTATGGGGTAAAAAATACAATCATTGGTATGGATTTAAAACTCTACAACCCTTCACCATGTGTGTAAAATATTACTTCAAAGAGAAAATCTAACATTAATAATTCTTGGTAGGTAATGTGTATTAAATTAAAATAATCTCGTATCAACAAGATTAAATCATGTATCCCTTCTCCATCACAAAAGGTGTATTTTTACTAATGAATCAAATGATACATGCACCATTATCAATTGGATATGTAGTGAAGTGATTTGAAAATCATCATTTATAGGGCCAAGAAACTTTACTCTTGAAAAAAGTATTTCAATACAAGAATCAAAAAATCTTCATTTATCAAGATTATAGAAATTATAATATATCTATATATTGTTAATGATACAGATATAATATTAAATTTTTAACAATATTAAATGAATTTTTATTCCTTTAACGTATATTATAATGCCACGTAACATCAAAAAATGGGTAAATGTGATCATAGGTATGAATTAAAAACTCTGTGTTGCTTCACCACATGCACAATAGATGAGGTAGATTAATTCAAAGAGAAAATCTATCAAACATTGTTATGTTTGGGAGGAATTAAATTAAACACTATAATCATAGATCATGAATTTTAAATCATGTCACAAGCATTAAATTTGATGTTGAAGATGACACTTGGCATGGGATAGTTGGTATTAAAGTAGATGGACAATCAGTTAATTTCAAGTAATGTGAATTATTAATTTTTGTTAGCCCTTCAAACTTGGTTATAAATTTTTTGTAAACTGTTAGATTACTTGCAAATTATATAAAGAAATAGTCTATTCTACTTTACAAAATGACCATCAAATTTCAATTAACCATCAAGTCTTTTGCACTGTAATTTAAATTAGTGATACATTATTCTTGTGTTGAACAGATTCAAAATAAATAAATCACCAATGAATATCTATCTTGGTGAGTTTATTTCTCCACTCAAATCCTTTGGTTTATTTCTCTAGTTTATAAGACCAAAATGATAATTTGCTTACTAACTTCAATTTTGAAGTCTGACTGTGAGATGTGTTTCTTGGTGTTTTTGATTGCATATGCCTAAAGTGAGTTGGAGATGTATTCATTAGTTTCCATAGACAAGATTGGTTGGTGTTTTCACTTATGTATAATTCAACCTTATTCATGATTTTTTTAATGCATAGTTACTAATATGCATGTATTTGATGCACCTATTTACAAAAGTAGGAATACAAAAAATGATAACTAGCCATTGTAATAGACTAGGAGTAGTGATAGAAAACTTTTTCATTCTACAACCTTAGTAGGTGCACCTCACAGATGTGATTGGATTCTTTGTATATGCCCTTGTGGACTTCTATACTCTATTCTACATCTATGAGGATGCGATGTTTTATGTTATTTGGAGTGGAAATTTATCTTTGTCTACTATTTATTTTCTTTTGCTTCTATAGTTTTGGTCTTTACTCGCATAATAGAGTGTAGTTCATGCTTTATGATCTTTTATGGTATTTGATGCTTCAGGATCTAATCTATTTTATGAAATTATAGGTTAATGTTTTAAATCTTTCAGTACATCACCTTATATTAGATTTACCTTCCATGTTATTTGTTTTCCTTTCTTATATCCCTTTTCACCCACAAAATTGAATGAAGAGATAGATTCTAAAATCTTAGAGGTTACTTTATAGCTACATTCGATCCGACATCTATAAAGATTCCCATAGAGGCTATTTAACCTAAAGTGAGCTATAGTTTTTATAATATAATGTTATAAACTCCTTATTTCATATAATATGAATTTTTTATTTCCAACTATAGTTTTGTATCTAATCATATTTATTTATTTTCAAAAAACTTTTTTAAAAGTAAAATACTCATAATTTTTATGAACAACATATATAACAAAAAAATTTAAAAAACATAGGAATATAAAATTGGTAAAATAATCTTACAATTTCTCAATAGAAGGCTCTCAAAAATAATCAACAATCCCCTAGCATGGGAACCCTACCTTATTGTAGGTGAATTTGATTAAATGGTAACATGTGAAATTGACGGATGGGAATCTTAATATAGTGAGAGATGTAATTCATATATTATGATAATCTCAAACTGTTAGCAAATAGTTTGAGAGATAAAAAAGAAAAAAAGGAAAAAATCTCATTATTCAATAATCCAAAAGCTAATGTATAACTTCTAATGTAATTAAAACATTTCCCAATCCACTACTACCACCATTCATTAATGAGAAAGAATTTTTGGGAATAATGGTGGATGGTTATGATGTCTCACCTTCTAAAAACAATGAGGTTCCTTCATATTTTATGAGGAAAATTTAATGCAAGTTTAATATCCTAAATGAAATTCTTTATTAATTTTATTATTAAGAGTTTTTAGGGCCAATAAAGAGGATTTCAAAAAGATAGGTTGGGTGCATATCATGTGCCTAATCAACCTATGAGAATATCTATCAAATAACCACTCGATCCTGAGACAATCCCCTCTATAGTGAAGGATGTTGTAGAGTTTGACAATTTACATACACTTAATGCACTTACTAATACCCTCATGTAACATATGAGCTAATTTTCCAATACTGATGCTTATGAGAGTGGACATGGAGATGGTCTAACTAACACTGCTACTCAACCACACTAATGTAGATCTCATGATGCTCTATGCACTAAAACTTAAATTAGATGAGGAGAAGGATTTAATGTAATCCAATTATGGTGGCATTTCAAATTGGATTTTATATAAACCAATTGTGGTGCTCTATGTTGTATGAAATGCAATAGATAGTGTATTTTGAACATATATGTCCACTTTAATTTTTCATCCAGTTTCTAAACATAAAATTCCTATTGGTTTCTTTTAATTTTCTTAGTACCATTTTAATATAAGTAATTTATCCATTATAATCACCAAGACAAAGCATGATCAACCACAGTTGATCTCCTTATCTAGTGAATATAGATGTGCCCTAATCAAAAACAAGGGAGTTTCAGTTTTGATGTAGATATTATATGTTAAGAGGCTCTCTCTTTACATGCAGAATGTAAGAAATCATAGACTAAATCATTGAATGGTGATTCAGATCCCAATCAGTCTGCACCCATAATTATCTTTAAAGATGAACTTAATTAATATTTTAACATTGTTAAGGGTTTGGAATTACTAGGTTTAACAATCAATTATAATTTTACACTCTTTCACTTTACATAACCCCTCTCACCAATACATATATATGTACATTATATATCATGATATGTGTGTGTGCATGTGAATGTATGTATATGTATATGTGTGTGTGTGTGTGTATATATATATATAAATGAGTAATATTATATATAAATTATATATTTTACTAAAATTTATAATAATAATTTGATTTATAAACTATATTAACATATATAATAATAATAATAATAATAATAATATATTATATAATATATAATATTTTAATATTATATTACATTATATAATATATATAAATATCATTTTAATATATTCTATATATCACTCGCCTTCAATTCGACTTGACTACTCCCAAGGTGCATTTATGTTAAGAAATAGGTGGGAGTCCCCAACGAATTTGAAATTTAAATTTAATTTGTAAAATAGTGTCTATATAATTTTCACACATTTTTAAGAGGAATAAAAACCACCAAAAATGGGTGATTAGATATATTCCTATTCCTACATATTCTTATTTTTTTTCAAACATACACTATAGAGTGCTGACAGATTAGAACATTTTGCGTCTAGTGGCATAAAATTTAAGATTAAAGCAAAGAGTTGGAGAGTGAATAAAAATAGAGGAGAGAGAGAGTGTGACCATTGGATGGGTTATTGAGTAGAGTAGATTGAGGACTATGTGTATGACTTTTATGTCATATTTTTAATGTCTAAATAGTGATCTTGTAGGTTGAGTTTGAGCAAAGAATAGTTGATGTGTATTGGTTGATTATGAGAGATAAATCAGAGTGTGGACTATGTATATGACCATCTGGTCATGTTGTTAAGTTGGTGATAGACTTGTTGTTTAGAGTGATCCAAAAGGTGGATTTGGATACATTGAGTGTGTGATAATCAGAGTTCCATCATCAGGTGTTGAAGACATTAGTTTAAAGGTGGAGTTATTTATAAGTGTTGTTATGGTAGCTCAACATCTAAGGGGGTTGTTTCCTCCTTGAAAGGTGAAACTTGTTAAAGGTCTAGTTATTTTGGTAGCTCAGCTAGATAGGTATAATATCTCCTTATGGGATTTCAATCTCACCAAAATTAGGAATGGTAGTTCCTTGATCAATTATAGTTGGTATAAATTGGTTCTTGTTATTATAGGATAGTAGTCCAATTACAAGTTTCAATAAATTTTCTCCCCCAAGAGGGTTTCCCACATATGTCATGTGTTATGGGCTTGATCTTGCATTATCTCTCTTTTTAATTTCTATGAATGATGTGTATGCTTCATGAATGATTGTGTTAATTTATTAAGAGTTTAAAAATTGAATTTGGATTATCTGGGATCACTGATTCACCTCCCTCTTAGTTATTATAAATCTAACAATTGGTGTCAAAGTGGGTCCTTTGGAGGAAGCTTAATAATGTGAAGGAAATTCTAAACAAGTACAAAGATGGATAAATATTTGAAGAAAGATAATCCATAGTAGAAGGATATGATCAAGGCACTTGAAGAGCATATATGGAATTTGAAGAAAGACAAAAAAAATATTGGAAAGTTATCAATGATCTCAACATTTATCTAGAAGATGCCAAGACATGTTTGTATTCAAAATAAAAGGACATCATATTTGATAAAGAAACTTTCCATGTGGAATATTTATATTCATGGTGAGCTCTTGGGTGGGTCCCTCTAATTTTGTTTAGTTGTAAGAGTTCCATGCATCATTCTTGAAAACAATCAAAACACTTCCCATAAGCAAATAACAAATACACATCTATAAATATAGAGTAAATAAAATGAAGCAAACTAAGGAACCTTCAATTAACCTAGCATTATCACAATTTAATAACTCTACAATCAAATGTAGATGTCAAGAATTCAAGAGAACCATTTAAATATGAAAGTAGAACTAGAAAACTAAGAGAGAAACCATATAACACTTTACATAAAAAATACTAGACAATATTTGTATAATTCCTTACTTATATTAATTGCTTAATGTTTACAAAGATATTTGGTTCTAAAAGCTCCCTCCCCTTTTTATAATAGATAATGCTCATTTTATAGGTTTTAAGGAAGCATGTCTATCAGTTGCATTAACTGACAAGTGTATAAGGATAACTATCCTTTTACAAAGTCTCCTAAAATACACTAAACTTTCCAAAGTAAACTAACCTCTAGGCAATATGCTAACAAAATTCATGTGCCTTTACAAAGAATATTCCATTTTGAGAGATTACAAAGTTAATATAAAAATATAATATTACTAGATATATGGTGGGCCCTATGCTAAATAACTCCTTGTTGTTGTTTAATAATCCTCATGGCCTTTTAGTGTTGCTCTTCGACAAGTTTTAAATTGACATTTGGCTGTAGGTGGCACTCATCCTCCTGATTAGCCAAGTCTTCAAAATCCCTTTCATTTCTTGTCATGGCTTCTTTGATTCTCCTTGCCTCGATATCTTCTCCTTTGTAGTTAAAATCATATTCATGATCCTACTATTTTTGGTCCTAGACTTGACTTGGCTCTTGCTTCTTACTTTTTGCATGACTAAGGTGACTCTATGGTTGTATTTATCATCTTTAATGATGCCTAGGGAGCTAAGTTTTATAGGTTTAGTGATAACATTTCCAAGGAGTTATTCAATTATATCCATCATCTCCTTGTCATCTCTTAGGAGCCTCTCTAAGTTACTTGACCATGTACTCAAACCTTGTATTTTGTCAACAACTATTCCCATTATTATGTTTAAATGGGCTAGACTAATGGTTTTGAAACTAGGAATTCAACCCTTAACTAGTATGAGAATTAGATCCTTCATTTTATCCCTTAAATCCTACCATTGGGCTATTAAACCCTTAGCTACTATATATATCTAAGCTAGTAGACTCTGTCTTGCCTTCATTATCTTTAATGACTCAAACATATCATAAAAAGATACCTCAAACATCTTGATCATTTCCTAAAGGATTGAGAGAATAGCTTGCTTTTCAAGATTTTCAATTTGTTTTTGTAGGTACGCTATCCTTTGATACATGCCTTTGATGTCTAATTTTAGTTGAGCTAAATGAGCATAAGCTAATACAACTATATCTTCTTCATAGATTGGCTCTTCACTAGGTCCTTGAACTCCTACTAGAGTCAAACCAACAAATGGTTCAACCTTCTAAAAAGTGATCTCTTCACCCCCAACCATGGATTTCTTCATTTTCACTCTTTCCATTCCTACAGTATCTAGGTTGAATTACACACTAACTAATGATTGTATCATTTTTAGAGGTTATGGAGTCTCCATTTATGTGCTACTTGAGGTCCCAAAATTTGTTATCTTTCTTTCTCTTCCTTCATCAAAGAAAATATCGATGGCTTGAACTCATCATATATATTGATCTTGGCTACATTTTTCATGGCCCATGAATGATGTAGGGTTGGAGTCTTTTTCATTTTTACATATAGGAACCATTCAAGGATGATTGACCCATGAATATGGTTCTCATCACTAAATAAGTTAACTTCAATCAAAGGATGAGTCATGTTTAACTTTGGTTGTTTCTTTCCAATCAAGACCAAAGCTAACATGACTTTCCTCTTTTGTAGGGGTGAAACTGGAACTAGGTCAAAGGATATTTCTTTCCCCTTTTCATTTTTTATTATTTGACTATTAATTAAGATTATTCTACTTTCCCTCTTATTCATCTATTCCATTGGCATCAACAAGTAAATTGAGTGCATCCTACACTATCTCATTTAAAGCTTATGAAATCATATCAATGTACTTAATTTGGGACTCTATTCTACTAGGTTGAGCCAAGGATAATGCCCCATTACTAGGTCTTTCTTCCAATATCTCCTTTTTAGACCTTTGTGTAATGTGCACTTGAGGTTGTTGTACTATTTCTTGTGGCTACTCTAGAGGGAGGATAGAAGAGCGTCCAGGTAATAAGTGGTATTATAGGGGTACCATCTACCATATCTCACTAGGTGGTTTCTCCTCTCTAGCCAATCTAGCCTTAAGCATGATATTATGCTTTTTCAACCTAACCAATACTTTTGTGAAATTGGAGGCCCTGATATACATTATGTCATGAACACCAAGTTGGTGTTCATAGGAGTAGTTTATTTTTTTTTCAAATGCTTCATAACACTATCATGAGGATCATATTTCCTTAACTCATACAACTATAAGTTGAAGGAGTCTCTGTGTCTAGAGATGGTGTCTACTTGATCCTAATTATATAATATAATCTTACTGATGGTTAAAGGAAAAGGGTGGAGTCCCTTCTTTTTTCTCTTGTATATTTCATCTATAACATGGAAAAAAATTGTATGTTATTTCCCACTCTACCACGTTTTTAGGCACACGGACTGGTAATTTGAGTGGTTGAGTCAGGGGCCCTTCTATTCTAGTTATAGTGCAGTCTAGATACAACCTATTATCCCCAATTAGCTCTACATACTTCTTAATTAGAGGGGTGACCTTGTCCATATAAATCTCTGTAATGGATTCTACTAGATTTGGATATACACAATCACATTTTAATTGTATATTATGTCTATACATGAATATGTGTAATTTGTAATAGTGATGGGAAATAATTTGTCTACCCTCCAATGACCAATTATTCATGTTAGGGAATGTGGTGGTGGCTATCAAATCATATAAAAGATAGGACATCATAAAGAATTGATTTTTGGTTATCTTCTTTATGGTAGAGAATTGCTATTACAAGTAAATGTTGATCATCTCAACTATTAGGGGAGTGAATTCCTTTTCTACCATGAAATATACATAAAATACCCAAATTTGTTGATGGAGCCTCACACTATTGGATCTTCATGAAAAAATAAATGTAGATCTCTAATCATGATCTTGGGATTAACATGTTATTAGTATTTATCTAGATTGGGCCCTATGAATATGCCACTTGGCATCCTTATAGGCCTCTTGGGCTCTACACCATGTTAGTTTTTTAGGGAACATGCATTTTCCATGCATCAAACCTATGGGCCTTTGTAGGTTCCATTGAAAAAATCATGTTGATTATGATCCATCTGATTAGCTTGCTTTGATTTCTTGTGATCCATCAATCCTATTAAGATGCAGATATTTTAATTAGCATTAGGGATACCAAAAGGGAAAATAAGGTAAAGACTTTAGTTTAAATTTTATTTTGTGTTGATAAAATTATATAAACCTTAGGCTAAATTATTTAAGCTAAGTCCTAAAACATAATATAAAGGGGCCCTCTTTGCCAACTAAACCTATCAAGCTCCAAATACTATGGGGAAAATATAGACTAAGGTTCAGGTTAATGTTTAAAAGCATGGCTATATGATGGATGATATTCAAGCTTAGTCTATACAAATACAAACCTAGTTATAAGGATCCTAAACTTAAACATGGCTTTAAATAAATTATATTAGTCTATGGGAGAACAATTTTTCCATTGAAAAGTAAGACTTAAGTGTGTTGTTATCTTGAGTGCAATTGGTTATTGAGCCAAATTTTGATGGTCTCACAAACATCAATGATGGCCTTGTAGACATAAAATGATTTTCTCAAGAACACAAAAATTAAGATCTAATAACCTTTCATATGAGGATAAAAGTTGATTGCCTTTCACACATCAATTATGGCCTCACATATGTCAAATGATGTTTGAAAGAGTGTCAAATTTAATATTTATTAACCTTTCAAGGGACTTGATATAACCAATATGCTTTTTTATTTGATAATAACCTTGATTCACGTAATTGGAATTTTCTTTTGAGGTATCTCCTAGGAGATACCTTGAAATAAAATTCCAATCATATGCATGTTCAAGGTATCTCCTAGGAGATAGATTGAAATAAAATTCTAATAGTGTGCATCAGGGTTCTTGCCAAATCAAAATTTTTCATGGTTATATCAAATCCTTTACAAGGACATTTGAAATAAACATGAAAGGTATTCCAAGGCTCTTGAAAGTATCTCCTAGGGAAAACCTTGAAATAAAATTATAATCATGTGCATGTTCAAGGTATCTCCTAGGATATATCTCAAAAAAAAATTCCAATAGTGTGCATGTTCAAGGTATCTCCTAGGACATATCTCAAGAGAAAATTCCAATAGTGTGCATTAGGGTTCTTTAAAAATCAAAAGTTATCATGGTTATATAAAATCTTTTACAAGGACCTTTTAAATCAACATGGAAAGTATTCCAAGTCCATTTGAGGTATCTCCTAGGAGATAATTTTAAATAAAATTCTAATCATGTGCATGTTCAAGGTATCTCCTAGGAGATATCTCAAAATAAAATTCCAATAGTGTGTATCAGGGTTCCAAATTAAAAGCTGTCATGGTTATATAAAATCCTTTGAAAGGACATTTGAAATCAACATGGAAGGTATTCCAAGTCCCTTCTAGGTATATCCTAGGAGATACCTTCAAATAAAATTCCAATCATGTGCATATTCAAGGTATTTCCTAGGAGATATCTCAAAATAAAATTCCAATAGTATGCATCAGGGTTCTTGAAAAATCAAAAGTTGTCATGTTTATATCAAATCCTTTGAAAGGAAATTTACAATCAAAATGAAAGGTATTACAAGTCCCTTCAAGGTATCTCCTAGGATATACCTTTAAATAAAATTACAATCATGTGCATTTTCAAGGTATCTCTTAGGATATACCTCAAAAGAAAATTCCAATCGTGTGCATCAGGGTTCTTTCCAAATAAAAAGGTGCCACTATTATATCAAATAATTGGAAAGGAAATTTGAAATAAACATGGAAGATATTAAAAGGCCCTTTTATGGAGATAACTTAAAATAAAATTTTGAATTGTGTGCATGTTCAAGGTATCTCCTAAGAGATATCTTGAAATAATATTCCAAAAGTGTGCATCAGGGTTCTTACCAAATAAAAAGTTGTCATGGTTATATCAAATCCTTTGTAAGGTAATTTTAAAGAAAAATGGAAGGTATTCCAAGGTACTTCTAGGTATCTCCTAGGATATACCTTGAAATAAAATTCCCATCATGTGCATGTTCAAAATATCTCCCAGGAGATACCTTGAAAGAAAATTTCAATCATGTTTATTAGTGTTCTTTCCAAATAAAAAGGTGTCATGGTTATATCAAATACCTTGCAAGGACATTTGTAATTCACATGGAAGTTATTACAAGGCCCATTGAGGTATCTCCTAGGAAATACATTTTAAATAACCCAAACATGTTCATTTTAAAATAAAATTACATTGAACCCACAATATAAAAACACAAGCAACAATTCATAGCAACATTGAAAGGGGTAAAACCATGATCATCTAAAAACATTTCCATTAATCCAAATGAGAGTCTATAATAATGTACAAACAAAACAAGTGTGGATAATCTTCAAATTGGAAAATGTCACTTGGTAGTGAGCAAGATTGATTCCTACAAACAATAGGAAATATTAAAGTTATTGCTTGGGAACATATAAAAGATTAAACCAAGTGACATAGATTAAATTTTTCAACACGATAAAATTACCATGACACCAAAAAAGTTTGATGAAATCAATGTCTCAAGGAAATTATCTTGGGTGAATTATTTCATAGGCCAAAGTGGTGATGCCAAAAAACCCAAGGGTCAATGCAGAAAAGGATGAAGAGAACTTTCAAAAGGTCTAAAGGGAACTTTAAAAAGGTTCAAAGGAAATTTATCATCAAGGAAAGGGCCCAGATAAAAGTGTTGAATTGTAAGTCTAGGGGGTAAAGGGCCATTCCAAAAATGTTGAAGGGTAATCATGGAGGGAAAAGGGCCATTTTAGAAGGCCAAAAGGAAACTATGTAGGGAAATTATCGTTGCCAAAAATTATAAAGGGTAAGTTGCACAAAGCCTAAAGGGTATGTACCCTTGGGGTCATTATTTTATAAAAATTACATTATCAAGATTATTATGGGGAATTGTTTTTGGATTTTTATGTTGGACAAAATTTTTGATGATAAAAGTTTGAAGGGTCAATTAAAAATGTAAAAGTTCCTAATATAAAAGGCTGAAGGGTATTTCAAAAAAATCCCTTAGGGTACTTTCAAAAATCTTGAAGGGTACTTTCATCAAGATTGTTGTGGGGAAAATGTATCAGGTAATTTTTTGTAGGAAAAATGTCATGGAAAAAATGTATGAAAGAATTCTAAAATTCAATAAGTATTGAAGGAATTCCCTAACAAAATCATGAAAAAGATAAGTCCAAAATATAAAACCCAACAGTTGTAAACATAACAAAATGACTTTGCTTTTAGATTGAGATTAGACCACATGAATAATAAAAAGGATGAAGGGGGGTCTTGAACATAAAAGGTACCAAGCATGGATCTTTATAATAAATTTTGGTCATGTTTAGTCTAAGGTTTGGTTATGTTAATAAACACAACTAAACCTTAACATAAAAGTTGAAATAAGTCTATGGTATATTTATATTTAGTTCCACATAAAATCTAAATAAAGGCTCCCACCAAATTTGAATTTTTGCCTATGAAAAATTAGTTGAATTTTCTCTAGTTTAATTTATTTATTTTATCTAAATTTGTAGATGTATTTATACTATTTACTTATAGGGGTGAAACTTTAAATTAAGTTTGGGTTCTTATTTGTTGTTCAATGTGCCCCTTCATATCCTAGTTGACTTCATCTAAGGCATCTAGTTGTGCCTTCCATGTAAAGTAAACTTATACTCCTTATATGAAGGATAAATCCACTCTTGTCCCTATTTTAAATGCATATCCTAGGAGATACCTTCATGGGGAAATCCACTTTTTTCACACAAGTCATTCAGAACATTTGTTTGCACAAAATGTTTGATGCGAAAACTTTGAAAAAAAAATTCCAAAGACCCAAAGTCCTAAATAATAATTTTGAATACCAAAATCTATTAGATAAAATATTTGAACAAAAAACTTGAAGACCAAAATCTAATAATAGGGCCCAATCAAAATGTTTGAAAACTTGACACACACATAGAAAACTACACCAATGAAAGCACTAATACACATCTATAAATATGAATCAACTTTAACTCAACTATATTAAATACCACATTTACCAATATTTCAATAGTTGTTACACATATATAGATTAGCATATAAATCAAAACAATCAATAATCTATTTATAGCTACTGTAAACTAAAGATTATTGAAACACATAACCATGGAAATAACAACTAATTGCACATAAATTGGAAAGAAATAATCAAACACATCATTGATGATCAAAATTAATGTTGCTCTTGTATTCAAAAATATTTGAAAAAAATCTAAGTTTGGTTACAACTATATGTATAGACTTGGGGAAGGGGTTGCCTCATCTTCCAATTTCATGCAAGGTGATTACATGAAGTAGTTAGGACATATAGTTCTAACTGTAGTCTAAAACTATATAAGAGATAACTTGTAGTTATCAATTAAATAAATTAAATTTTAAAAACTATACAACATGTGATTATGTAAAAAAATATAAAGTCAATTATGCAATAAAAAGGCTCAAATAATAAATATATCCATCATTACACAATCATACATGCAAAAAATCTTAGCCTCAAGGCTATGCCATATAAACTATTGGATGTACTTTGGTTGGCATGGTATTTGAGGTGGTAGAATTAGAATTTATGGATGTCAAAACCTCACTAGCTTGTTTCTTTTTATCCTTGTTATCTTGATATAATTTATGTGTTGCAACATGTTCCTATCAAATAATATTCAAATCTAGTAATGGTGGTAGATGAATATTGCTAGCCCAAATGAGGAGTCTTTCATGTTTTCCCATGGTCAACTAAAATCTATTCTTGAATATGTCAACTTCAATGACCTTTTTACTTGTAGCACATAACTCTACCTCTATCATCTCCAATGTTAAGTCTTGGAGACTTAATTTTAAGTTATCCACCACTTCTTTTACAAACTAATCAAGATTGATCCTATTGATTAATTTTCTTATGGAGTCTTTTACCTTGGATAACTTAAAATCATGTAAGATATGGAGAAATTATACCTCATAACCTTGGTGCTTAGGGATCAAGGCCCTAACTAACTACAACTATTCCTTGGCCTCTTCCTATCTTTTACTTACCAAATTTAAGGCAATAGATGCCTCCAATGTTGTCATAAAATTCATATGACTATATAACTAGTTGCTTGTATATGCCAGAAGCATTTTCAATTTGGCATTTTCATCTATTAAAGTATTTTATGAATGATTGGTTTTATTCACATGAGGGGGCTATTTTTACCTTCATAAACTCTAGTGCTTCTAATGAATTGTAGCATATGGAGGATACCTTTTGGATTTTTGTTTCTATACCCACAAGAATGTGTATTATTTTTGTGTGATCTTTAAATTTCTCAAATTGGGCCTCTATCCCCTATTGATCCATCTATGTGCCCTCATAGATAGAAATAATTGCATCCTTATGAGCCTAGGTGAAATCTACTATAGTTTCAATGTACATGGATTCTCCTTGTTATCTATTCTACCTCTTAGCGAGGTAGAAAAATTCATGCCTTTATTCAAGGATTATTTTAATACCTTTATCATCTTCCACTTTCATTTTTCTCATCCTCTATATAATACTAGATGGTACATCAAATAAAATGGAAACAGAGGGAAGATTGATGATCTTAAAGCTAGGCATTTGAGATTCCTTGATTTGTAAATCCATTGCACATGGAGGGATATCTAGTTGTGATGCATCAAAAGATATAACCAAAAGCTCTACCTCAGTCTCCTCTTGAGCTTTTTATTTCTTCTAGGCTTTGACAAGGATGTCAGGTAGCGAAGGCTAGATGATTTTGGACCAATCCACTTCTCCAAATAAAGGGAGTAGATGGACTATAATTAATTATGGCTTGGCCTTCCTTCCCTTGATGGAACATGTCAAGGTGGTATCTTGGGATGAGGTGGTGGAAGGGATGGGAATAAAAAACTATGTGGATTGGACATGGATTTATGAGGTGGTTAATGTAGTCTGCACCCTCCTAGACACCTATTTCTTTAAGGCTCTAATAGTGGAATTGTTAGTAGGGATATAGGGGATTGGCATGGTGAGTGGGATGGAAATGGTAATGAAAGTGGGGAGTGAATCAATTGTAGTGGTAATCATGAGGGTGGAAGTAATTAATTCTACCCTAGATGATCCCAACATATAAATAATTAAAACATGGCCAAAAATGGGTATAAAAGACAAAGGAAAACTTACAAAAGGCTGAGTGTCTAGAGAAGTTGGTGCTATGGGTCATGTATAGAGGCTTATGGCCTTAGTTACTTCCAACTCTAATTCATTAGAATCATCATCAATGTCCTTGATTGTCACACTATCTTTGTGTTGTAATGTAGTAGCTAATCCTTATGATGTTTATAATGTATGACTACCTGTAAGAGTCCTTAGCTTCCTCATATAAACTAATGGGGTCTTTAGTTATGTGGAAGGGTCTTGTGATGTTGATACCATTGATTCTAATATTGATATCCTAATAGATGAATTAATATATACATGGGGCATAGTAGTATATAATTTAATGGTGCTCATAACTAGCTATTCTTGTGTTTTCTCTTCCTTATCAGAATCCAGACTGATGGGATCCCTTGCCTATGCTCTACAACTTGTTCTTGGCTCAAGGAAACTAGGAAATCTCTTCATGGCTTTCACCTTCAGTTTCAAATGGATTCCTTGCGAGGAAGAAGCTATTTGGTCTTTATATTTCTCCTTAGACTATCCTTTCTAGAAGTCACAATGCTCCCATTCCTTGTATAGAGCCTTCTTTCTATCTAATTCTCTAGCAGTGATTGTGGTTTGGATAATTCACAAATGATCTTACTTTAGTCCAATGACCCTAGCTCTCTCCAAAACATCCTCATCAGACTTTAAATTAAGAAAAAAATAATCATATGGATAGGTAATATGGTTTTAAGGGATGTTAAATCACTGTATGTGCTTTTGAATCATCCCATGTGGATCCCAATCTCTATGTGGAAGCATGGGAAAAGAATAAATATTATGATTTCTACCCACCTCTACAAAATGATTCCTCATGGTATAAAACATTCTATCAATTTTTATAAAGTGGAAAAAATACAAGGCTTTTTTCTACATTGATAGGTCCTATTCAATACTCTACCATAGTTGAAAGGCAATTTACTATTCAGCTAGCTTGTTTGGAAAAAACTTTAGAAGACATAAACAATTGAATTTTTTCCACCAAATCATGATTACTATGAAATTTGGGTAGAGGAAATAATCCCCTTTTTCTACCAAGTTCTTTACAATATTTATCATGATATTGGGCATGGGGTGAGCCATGAATGGCTTTTCAAACCTATGGATAGACATATTTAGATATCCTAAAGATATGCCTAGTATAGGCATATATATTAATAAACTAATAATTGTCATAAATTCTATTCTTCTCATAATTTGTGGTTGGAGTCTAAAATTTTACAATGTATTTATAATAGGTTACCATGACTACATCAAGTAAATAGGACATCATATAAAAATCACTCAAAGTCATGGGATGATTATCCTTGTTGATTATCTACTCTCTAAGGTAGAAGCTAATTATCTCACCCAAGGCATACATAACATAATGGGTGAGTATCATATGAAATAATGGCACCTACTATAAATTGGAAAAATAGATACTTGGTATACCATAGAGTCAATTGAGTAGTTCCATGCCAATGTGTATTCCCATTCTAAATTTGTTAATAGGAACTACTTCCTTCAATTTCTTCCCCTTCCATGTAATGGTTTGGTCTAGGAATAACCACATGGAGAGTGCATCTTGATTGAGATATCTACACTAAGTTATACCAATGTATGTTTGTTCAAATAATCATTGGGTATACACCAAGATAAATACCTTTGGAATTCATGTCCTAAGATGCATGCAACAACTATGTTATTTCTAGAGTGATGAAGGAAATCATCCTATGATATCTTTCTCAAGAAAAAAAAACACATAGAAGGTCGATGCACGACATCACATCTATTTTAGTGGTAAAAAAATGTAACCTCTGGCATTTGAAATCTAGTAGTTCTTTGATGAATTATCTATCAGTGAGTGTCATGTAATCTCCTAATGAAAATATAACCACTGAATCAATTACATCCCATAATTCTAAATAGTTCTTGTACCTATCCTTAAATATGGTGGCATCAAAAACTATGCCATGAACTCTATAGAATATTTAATAAAATAAGGGGATGGTGGTTTTCCCCTCTAAATGTCCTATATGAAGATGCTATTGTAATATATATGCCTTGTGATACTTATAGTGTTCTTCTATGTGCTATGTATGTTGTGCAATTAAATCAGCTCTAACTCGGTCGATGTTTTACTTGTAATTCTCTTCATAGATGGTAGATAGGGCTCTTTGATACATAGGATCACATGAGACTTTGGATGAAAGTTTTTTTTAAATAAATATATTTTTTATTGAAATAATATCCATAGAGAAAAGACCCAAAGATAAAGACAAATTTATTTTAGGGAGAGTGGCCGAAATAAAAACATTGGCAAAATAGTTTCTTAGACAAATGCCTACTAAATGTGATCATCATGACATTTTTTTTCTTAAAATTGGGTTCCCATAAATGATAAAGGTGACACACACACTTGAGGAGTGTCTCATAAGATATTTGTAGTGATCCTTATGGGGGATCATGCAATATGGAGTGCTTAGACATTAATTGTGATGGGAGTGGGGTAGATAACTATTTATCAGTAAATAGTTTAAATTTAAGGAGGGTCAAGGTGTGGACACTTGAAATGTAATGGTAGAAACTTGTGATAGTAGTAATTTATTTGGGAATCAAAAACATCAAAAGGTGAAACAAACAACACAGAAAGGGAAACACACTAAGAAAAGGGAAATTAACTATGTATCCCGAATAATATACATTAAAGGGCATTGTAGTACCTTCATGGATACCTTGAAGGTATCTCCTAAGATATACCTTTATTCATAAAGGAACCGTTAAAGTTATTACAAGGACATCCAAAGTATCTCATAAGACATATCTTGAAAGACAATTCCAATCATTTGCATTTTCAAGGTATTTACTAGGATATCCATTGAAAGTAATACAAATGCATGTTTGAAAGTATCTCCTATGAGATAACTTATACCTTAAAATCATACATTAGGTTACACTGAAAGTTACTATAAATCCTCCTTGGATATACCTTGAAATAAAATTCCAATCATGTGTATGTTGAAGGAATGTTAGCAAATTTTCTTGAAAATTCTCTAGAACATGCAAATTATAGGTATAACTTGCACAACAAGAAGCAAAAAAGAATCATAATAGCATGAGTTAATTTACACAATATTCAATTTTATACATGGATTTAGGAATTCTAGATCATAAACAACATAATACAAGATAGAACAAGCTAAAATAAAATAGAGTAAAGACTGTGCACTATGCATAAGTTAAAGAATCTTAGGAAAACAATAATAGATATAGTCTATTAATATCTATCACACATCAAAAAAATATTACATTACATCATATCACTATATATATCTATTTACATGGACCTATCTCTTCACATTATAGCTTTTTGGCATACAAAAATAATACAATCATGGCATTCTTATATCTATCAGTTGTCTAACAAGGCTGAGGACATCACAAAGATCATATAGATGAAAAAATGAAACCCTACACACATTTCCCTACTCCACATCCAATACTTTCATGGAATTAAACTACTGTTTCATCATGAGATAAAATGTGAACTCTAATCTCGACTAAAGCTGGAAAACATTAGCCTTTCACAAAAGTCATAGTAATCACTCCAAGTTTTCTAGTTTTCCATACTTGCCTATAAACCTTTGTAGTTTTCCATAGACTATCATAACTAGGTGGCCATCTAGGTTAGGGAGATTCAACCAATAAGGCTCCATTTTGAATTCTTATTACTATGTTACAAAACATTTTTTTTTCTTAAACTACAAAACTTAAAATATGCATTTACCTACTATGTAGGTTGTGGCTACAATAAATGTGCCTTTATATCTATATTTCTCTTCTAAAAAATTGTTTGGATCTCCTATAGTGGAATGAACTTAGGATCATCTATGATATGCATAATATCTACTTTAACCTATGAGAGTTCATGCTTGAGCATTTTCTAATTATTAAGTACTTCTTACACCATTGTAAGCAAAACACATAGTGGAATCTGAATAATGATCCAATTTTGAAAATATACTTCTTCTGTGATGATAAGGAATTCTATGGAATTTGATAGATTAAGCTAGATATCTAACACATTATAATCCAACCCATTTGTATTCCTTTGGGTTTGAATTTCCATAAATGTGTTATGCATTGTCTCACTATGTCAAACCTATAGATCCTTCATCACAGTATCCTTGGATTCCAAAAACTATTAAAATGGGCCATTCAGTGTTTCCCTAGTAGCCATTTGATCATTCAATATAACTTTAGCTTTATCCTCTAGTGTGAACTCTGGTTTAGTAGAATCCAAGGATTTGTCAAGGTGATGCCTTAAATTGTCATGTCCCCTTTTTAGTGGACATTAACAGACTTCATGATTAGCCTATTATGTGACCTTCGTAGGCTAATAGGATGGATAAAGGGTCATAATGGAGATTGGCTTGGCTTTGACTCACAGAATGGTTTTAGTTGGCATTCATTCAGGTTCTTTTAGACATGTTTGCCTGATGCTCCTATTACTTAGGGATATTTGACATGCAGTGGAGCACCCTTATTTTGGTATGGTCATGTGCAGAATCACTCCCTGATTCACCAAATTTGATCGGTTCGAGGATCTGATGTATATTGAGGGAGATATTAATATTTGACTGATTTAATCAAATATTAATTATTTGGTCTAATTTTAAATTAGAAACCCTAATTCTAATTTAAAAAACCCTAATTAGGGCAAGCATATCTTTTGAGGGTATAAGGGTTTCACATGGAGGCCATTATTGATCATGTATGAATTGATTATTGAATTGAAGATAGATTTTGCTAAGGGTTTTTCCTAAGAAGACTAAGCCAAGGCTCCAGGATTCCATTTGCAGTGGAGAACGTCAACTCTTCATTGTGTGTGATTCAGAGGCTATGAAATATCAGCTGATCTATTGCCAAATTGAGAGATAGCTTCATCTAGAAGTTATCATAGAGGTTTCAAGTTTGAGAGATAGCTTCACCCAGAAGTTATCATAGTATTACAGGTCTTTGAGAGATAACTTCACACATAAGTTTATCACAGAGCTTTCCAGGTATTTCTTGATTTAGTTTATGTTTTGTTTCAATAAATTATATAGAGAGAGATCTGTTGTATTAGATACCATAGATTTCTAGATCAGGGATCAAACAGATAGGTTGTGCTAAATTGGCAGTCGTACGAAGTCCGTACAGGTCCGTACCGATCCACGCAGATACCGACATCGGTAGACAGAGATCCCTAGTGACCGACATCGGCCATCTGAGGACCGACATCGGCAGATAAGGACCTACAGAGACTGATGTCGGTAGTATATCAACTGATGCCGGTGACTGTGTGTTCGACACAGCAGGCTGAGACTTCTAGATTCATATTTGTTTCCAGATTTGCACAAGATCAGGGTTTTAAAATAGTATTGTAATATTCTTTGAGGTGCATGATAGAGATCTATTGTAATAGTCTGAGCAAATAAATAAGAAATTATATTGTGGTAATTTGTTTATTTGAATTGATATTCTGCAAGTTTGTATCTAGTTCAGAGCTATTTGTGTTTAGATATTCCCTACTGGAAGGGGATATCACAATGGTATCAGAGCCAAATTCCTGCCATCCTGTTGGGCACATCAGAGCTAATGTCTTGCCATCCTGTTGGGTAGTTTCAGGATCAATTTGATTATCAGTATGGCTCTAAAAGGGGTCAAAGGTTTGAAAGAAAGCATGCACAATGCAAAGAAGAAATTAGATAATCCATGTCAACAAGCAGAGGACATTCTAAAAACTTTGGAGGAGTTGGAAACTTATTTAAGCAAGGTTGATCAGTCAAATTCTTATGAGATGCAAATAACGCTATCTCCAGCATTTGGTTCATTGGTGAAGCCCCGTTTATTAAGACATCGTGATGAGGTGGTAAGACTTGCAGCTCTCTCTTGCATTAGTGAAATCATGAGGATCATAGCTAGCTTTGATTTTAATGATGATCAAATTATAAGAGAAGTACTTCATGCCATGGTAAAAAGCTTCAAAAAGTTGGATGACATTAGAGACCCTCATTTCTCTAAGAGGGCAAGATTACTCAAAATATTTGCAAGGTATGGATTTGAAAACCTTATGATGTTAGTAGGTTGTATTGGTGACATTCACAGGATGTTTAAAATATTTTGGACTATTTTAGATGATTTTCATTCCAGTGATGTATTAGCATCAATGCACTCTATCATGTTCACAATCTTGTTTGAGGAGGAGGATAAAATTTCTAAACTTTTGGCAGAAGATTTATGGTATGTCTGGACAAAAGGGAAAAATGTCTCACCTAGAGCTTGTATGTGGTTAAAGATTTTAATTAATAGGCCTAAGGATCATAGTGCTTTCCCTATGACATGCAGTAACTTGCATGATGAGTTTGATGGTCATGCTGATCCAGTATAGGGAGATATTAACACATCTTCAGGTAATGATTTATCTGCATTATCTTCACAGGTAGGAGTAGTTGAGGATGTTGTTGATGAGCTTTGTCTTAAGGTGAGTTTAACTCAGGAGTTAGACAGTGAGGATGAGTCTGATGCTTGCATTCAGAGTGTGGAGGTGTACTTAGATGTTAGTACACTGATTGTTGGTGATGAGTATGTTTTTATAGCTGCTTATGAGGAGCATGTGGTTGAGGCTCACACACATATTCAGGACTTGGGAGTACCTGATTTTGAGGAGTTTGGGATACCAGTGGAGTCGAGTCTCCAAATTGATTCTTATCACACATTTGACAGTGTGGTATAGCTGATTGTGCCACCATTATAGAGGGATCAGTTATGGGATGGATTAACACCATCTTTTGTAGATGGAATTTGTAGTTGCCAATTACACAGCCTACAGTATCGACACATCCAGGGCAGTTGTGATTTCAGAGATTGGTTGAGTTGTGTTTGCTAATTTGATTATGGGTTCCTCTTTGTTCTACTACTAATGATATTGTAGGTGTTTGCATTGATTTTCATCAGTGTAGATCATGACTACATTTGGGATCCAGGAGGATCGAGTGGTTCATTGTTCTGAGATTGCTTGGGGACAAGCAATTTCAGGAGGGGCAGATTGTCATGTCCCCTTCTTAGCAGACATTGACAGACTTCATGATTAGCCTATTATGCGACCTTCATAGGCTAATAAGATGGATAGAGGGTCATAATGGAGATTGGCTTGGCTTTGACTCACAGAATGGTTTTAGTTGGCATTTGTTTAGGTTCCTTTAGACATGTTTGCCTGATGCTCCTATTACTTAGGGATATTTGACATGCAGTGGAGCACCCTTATTTTGGTATGGTCATGTGCAGAATCACTCCTTGATTCACCAGCTTTGATCGGTTTGAGGATCTGATGTATATTGAGGGAGATATTAATATTTGATTGATTTAATCAAATATTAATTATTTGGTCTAATTTTAAATTAGAAACCCTAATTAGGGCAAGCATATCTTTTGAGGGTATAAGGGTTTCACATGGAGGCCATTATTGAGTATGTATGAATTGATTATTGAATTAAAGACAGATTTTGCTAAGGGTTTTCCCTGAGAAGACTGAGCCAAGGCTCTAGGATTCCATTTGCAGTGGAGAACGTCAACTCTTCATTGTGTGTGATTCAGAGGCTGTGAAATATTAGCTGATCTATTACCAAATTGAGAGATAGCTTCATCCAAAAGTTATCACAGAGGTTTTAGGTTTGAGAGATAGCTTCACCTAGAAGTTATCATAGCATTACAGGTATTTGAGAGATAACTTCACACAGAAGTTTATCACAGAGCTTTCCAGGTATTTCTTGATTTAGTTTATGTTTTGTTTCAATAAATTACATAGAGAGAGATCTGCTATATTAGATACCATAGATTTCTAGATCAGGGATCAAACAGATAGGTTGTGCTAAATTGGCAGTCATACGAAGTCCGTACAGGTCCGTACTGATCCACACAGATACCGACATCGGCAGACAGAGATCCCCAGTGACTGACATCGGCCATCTGAGGACCGACATCGGCAGATAAGGACCTACAGAGACTGATGTCGGTAGTATATCAACTGATGTCGGTGACTGTGTGTTTGACACAGTAGGTCGAGACTTCTAGATTCATATTTGTTTCCAGATTTGCACAAGATCAGGGTTTTAAAACAGTATTGTAATATTCTTTGAGGTGCATGATAGAGATCTATTGTAATAGTCTGAGCAAATAAATAAGAAATTATATTGTGGTAATTTGTTTATTTGAATTGATATTCTGCAAGTTTGTATCTAGTTCAGAGCTATTTGTGTTTAGATATTCCCTACTGGAAGGGGATATCACATAAATCAAGCATTCCTTGAGCAATCTGCTTAACCTACTATGAAATAGTATCTAAGACCTATACATATTCCTCTAAAAGTATGAAAATTCCTTCTATCTCAGAGTGGATAGCCTATCGATGGGTGCATAGTTTATGTGCACTCACCCAATCACTTTTTAGTTGAGTTAGTAATGTAGTGAGCTTTTTGTCCTTAGATATTACTTGATCACCGAGGACTTATGAAACTAGAGTAGGAAAAGAGACATTGATGAGCTACGTAGCCTCAATAATTTGATTTTATGCTTCCACTTTCTCCTTATGTAGCCAAAAAACAATATGTTCTAATTTTGAAGCCATTTTTACAATGGATTTTTGTAATGTATCTACTCCTTCAATTTCATTACATAATGACAACTATGAAACATCCAAAGATGTATCCATAAAATTAGAAGAACATGTAGTGGATCTCATTTCGATAGTGGCATTTGGGTATCCCTCCATTACATATAAATTTGTTTCTATATCAGATTGTGAGTGCTCCAAAGATTTAAATTTGATAACTATGACACCTCTATGCATGAAAAACTTTCTCAACTTAGTCATAGGGATAAGTGTATCCTTGTGTCTCACCATGCCCCTAGACTTCACCTAATGGGTACTACTTTATATGGTTGGATCTCTAAAAGATACCAAATATTTAAGTATGATGGTTGAAGGCCTCACCTGATGATGACTACATTTTTGTGTATTAGTGGTCATACTAAACTCCCTTCCTCTGGTAAATCTACAAAATGTGTAGAAAATGAACTAGCTTCTGGATCATTTTGGAAAATTTATGTCACAAGTTTTCACTAAGCTTCTTTGTGACCTACAATATCCACAAAAATAATGGGAGGGGGTTGCATAATGTCAACCAAATGGTCACTAATTACCTTATTCCACACTTGGAAAGTACACAATAATTTATAGAAAAATAACTTCTTTTCCTCTTCCTTATCATAAACCTTTTTACCGACATCTTCAATCATGTATTGAAGAACTTCCTATTCATCAACCCAAAATATTTCAAGATCATACTCCTAGTCTATCCTTGTTATATGCGGGTTATCCAAAGAAGACTTAATTTGCCTTGATCTATTTTTGGCTAGTGGTGGTGAGGATATTTTCACAAGTCCATTCCATTTACATTTTTATTATTTTGGAGGAACTGTGGACTACGGGGGTAAGGCCTATGGTTGTATAATTGGATATAGTTGTTCTTGATCTTACCAGCATTATTTTGAAATTAGGGCTCTCTAACTCCATATTTTGGCTTGTGATTCAACCATTATGATGAAAAACGGCATTGGATTCATAGTTGGTATTGCCAACTCATGCACCTTGATTTGAATACCATTATACAACTTGGTTACCAATGCATGTTGGCCCAAATATTACTTGACATTTTATGGAATTCAAGGGTATAACCTGATTAAAGATAGAGCCTCAAGGTACAATGTATTAAACCACCCCAATTATTCATAATATTTCCTTATCTTTATCTAAGTGATGCTTGTGATGGCAATAGTAGGCCAAAAGTCTAATATAACATTAACTTGGCCTAGGAGGGACTTCCATTGAGTGAAGCATAATAATAAAACTAAAAACTAATATTAGAAATTTTGTGAGATACTTGAAATTACCTTTTCAATCTTAGTGGTAAGCTCAAATGTGAGAAAATTAGGCTAATTTAATTTCTCATTCTTGTGTATCATGTGATGCATAATTTTAATTACTCATTTTTTTGCCTACTTGGCCTACTTCATTGTCTACCCAAACTTATTTATAATATACTCTACTATAATGTGCATTGATACCTACCCTAGTGGGAAACTTCTCCTAAACATATGGATGAATTGGTAGTGTGGTGGACTTGTATGGCAATAAATATTTTTCATGATTCGAGAGGCTTGTGGCTCTCACCATTGTTTGTGCATTAATCCAAATGGTGATATGTATAGATAAATGAATATACCTTTAGTTTTATCTACTTAATAAGGTATGCATAACCTCATTTAGTTTCCCAAATTTAGGTAACTTGATTAGCCTCTCTGCATTAGAACCCTGAAGTAGATGTTGAAGTGTAAGAGCTTCTACTTATACATCTATTTGTGTTGATAGGGAAAAGAGAGTAACTTCAACCATTTACAAAAAGTTGAAGGGATTTTGGTCAATGAATTTTGTTTATTGAAGACCTATCCCAATCCCCATTTTTACCTAATCCACATTTGTGAGTGGGATCAACAACTTACTCCTATCCATGACTAAACCTATAATTTGCATTATTTGATTAATTTGTTCTACTAAAATTTGGGTCTCATTATTTCCACACAAGAGTATATCAAGAGCAGATAGTATAATAATCTTGATCACCAAAGTCTATATTGTTTTTTCATTATTTCTCCCCTTTGTTTTATGTCTTTTAGCATCTAATTTTCTCTTGACAACCTCTTTAAATGCACTAACTACCTATGCATGAGTGCTCTTCCTCATATTTAATATTTTGGCTTTGATAGTGACCTTTTTTATCTACCAAATATTTAAATTACCCCATAACATGTGTTGGAATCCATGTTATTAATCCTAACTCAATATACCTCAAGAAATATGTAATCTTTCAAAATGCCATGCCATTAATGGTCTTGCACAATCACTAGTGGTTCTTCTGCCATACCTATCTTATCATCATTACTTTCCTAGACATTGATTTAAAAACCATCCAAAAAAATTATTTATGGGTAGGGGTTACTATCAATTTAAACCCATATGGGTCCTCATGGTCCAACAATTGTATATATCCTATTGGGAGAGAATAAAGAACATGGCTGTAAACTTGAAGCTAGTGCTTAGGTTCATCACAAAATCATAGTGAATGAGTGCATGGGTGAGCATGGACACAAAATTGAATTCTTAGTCCCTTCCACTAAAAACACATGTCATCATGATGCTCCTAAGGAAAGAAGAGAGTTATTATTTAAATAAAATGCATGCCATTCGCTGAGGGAAGTGGGGCCCATTTTTAACAAGAGTTCTAGAGGCATTTCAAAGGGAAACACACATCACCAAAGTGATTCTTAGACATCATAAAGATTTAATAAAGTTCAATTTTTTAGTATCGAGGTAAACGAAATGGAGACACTTGGCATAATCATGAAGAGTTGTTCACCCAATGAACTTGAAATATTTTTTGAGTGTTAAGATGTCGTGGGTTTGTAGGTGCATGCCACATGTCCTTGAATATTGAAAATTGAAGCCTTAATACTAATGTCATGGGTACACTTGAAGGTATTACAAGGCCCTTCAAGGTATCACCCAATACTACCTTAAAACCTTCAAGGGTACCCATATGCATGTTTTAAAGGTATCTCCTATGTGATACCTTCAAAATTTTGTGTCCAAAATAGAGGTTCAAATCACATACATGATCATAAGATATAAGAAGCTAATCATTTTCCATAATTTTTCTCAAAACCCACATTTCTCAATGTCATTTTGTATTGTAATAAAATATATGGTTGAATATTGACTTAACTAGTTATTTTTCTCTACATTGCTATTTCACTCTGATTCATGTTTGAAATGTATCTCCTATGAGATACCTTCAAAGTAGGATGAATAAATAATTGAAGTATATAGTATATGATATTAAAATATATTATTTTTTTAGACTAATATAAACTGTGTCATTAAAAAAATGTTGTACATTACCTTTCTAACATTTTTAGGTTTTAACATATCTCCATGCTTATGTTATGCTATAAATATAGATTTATCTCCTAACTACATGTATAAATTGGATTGATTTTATAAATAACTTGATTAAAAACTCTTCTCATCTCTTTTACAAATGTCCAGGTTGAAAAATCATACATCAATGGATTTCCAATGTGGAGACTATGTTTCTCTCATATATAATGGTAAGATTGTTGGTGAAGGAAGAATACACAAAGTGGCAGGTCCAGATGTTGAATCTCTAGAACCCATAAATCTAACTTCCACATGCCACAATTAGGAAATAACTATTGAATTTTTAAGTGTTAATGTGACTAAATAATTTTATCTAACTCTACCACTTCCATTTCTTGCATCATTTGTGGATAATTTAGGGGATGTAGTTGATAGTTTACTATATGGAGCACAATAATGATGCAACATGTCACAGATAATTTTTTATAGATAATGACATGGAAAAAAGACAAAATAACATTAGTTTAGTTCTACATATACAACTATTGTAATAATCAAAACCCTTACATGTATTAATTTATTCAATATATTGATTATCTAGCCACATTTCAAAGCCTAAGAAAACTTTTCTTAGAAAAAGGGTATATTTGTTACACAAATGTACAACTCTTGCAAATGATGAAAAAATGCTTTTAGTTTTGTTAAATCTACACAACTAGGGGATCTTTTTGGTTGCATTCTTGTCCCAATGTTAGAAAATGAATTGGGAATTCACATAAGTCATGTTATACAACATTTTAAGAGTTGTGGTATAAAGGTAATTGAAACTTATATTATTAGATAGCCTTCTAACAAAATAGTGGACATTGAGACTTGTAGAGAAATCAATTTACCATACATGACACCAAAGGAGAAAGAAATTGGAAATGTTTGGGATGTAGTGGATAATGAAGTCACTCCTTGCATGACATTCCTAGCTCAAATTCATCCAAAAAAATTATCTTGTGCCTACAAATACTTAGGTTGAAAAATAAGTCAACCAAACACTTCACTCAACAAAGTGGAGTTTGATGAAAGGATAGATAGTGAAATTTCAACAATATATATAAATAAATGTTGCACCAAAAAATGTTTTTAGTCAGGATTATCATTTGAGATTCTAAAATATATAAATATAAAGTTTATTTATTCCACCAAAAAGTATAGGATGCAACATGTCTTGGATGCTCTTTGTACCAGCTTGTTTAATAAAAATATAAACAAAACTATCATTGAAATTCAAGGTACATAGATATATTTGGAAGCTTGGATTATAATATATGGATTGAAGAGAAGTAGATTTTTTAACATTCAAAATTATCACAAAAATGTGGAATGAAATGTATTTAATGTAGGTAGATTTCACCAAAATCCACATAAGAAGATATTGGCAGCTAAAGATTTGTTAGACCAATTGGTGGATGATTTTATAGATGTTTCTCCATGACTAACATGCTAGGTAGATACAGATTCCTCATGATAAAATTTTCAACATTTTTGAGCATATTTCACTCAATAATGTATGAGGTGCCACATCAATTCATAATTAGAAGATATGTAATTTGAGCCAATATCCCAACCAAAATTTAGTAACATGTGGATAACTAATTTTCATAATGTGACCATTACCACATTTGATGAATTTTCTAGGTGTGAAACTTGCATCTTGTTGACTCAATATAAATGGTTTGGGTCCCTCTCCAGAGATCAAGAAGAGTGTGTCAATCAAGAATTCATGATGCACTAAAATCAAATACTTTTTGAAAGATAAATGTTTTACACACATAAATGACTATAAGAACAATACCTTGAAGAATGCCTCAGTGTCATTCAAGACAATGTGGAATGTCCAAAAACATTTGTGCCAAGGACAATGGAAAAAACAAAAGTAGTTACTGATAGAATATTATAGTTTTTTATGGTAGGGATTATCAAACATGGTCATGGTGTAGGCGGATATGGGAATTTTTTTTACCAAATGTTCTTGGAGGGTCTAACTTTACTATCACCTCATTGAACAAGTACTTCAAGGATATAGAAACAATAATGCTAGATACTTATGGATATTTAATATATAAACCTATAACTTCAAAATATCCACTGTATGATGCAATTTTATCTAACAACTACTACCCTAAATTACAAAAAATATAGAGAAGAAGCACAATCAATTGGTGCCTTCAAGAACTTCCTTCTAGGCTATACCTTCAACTAGATAATTTTTGTGGGGATAATAAGAATAGGTACTTCCATCCATAATTATGTTTAAAAAATGTCAAACCTTATATGAAACTAATGTTACATTTACAAATTCATAAAATCATAATTTTTGTATAGGTATGTATTGCAATATTTATCTCTCCTTATATACAAAGGTGTTTTCCTCAATGTCAAGGTTAGATTTATCCCTGTAGGACATACCCATGAGGAAAGTGATGGCACATTTAGAAACCTATCTAAATGCATGAAGATGAAAGATGTATGGAGTGTGGTAGAGAGGATTGACACTTATAAGACATGTTAAAATACAATAAACTTGACACCATATTTGATTGAAGAGGTAGTGGATTTCAAAGACTATGTTAATAGTTACTAGATAAAGGGAAGAAATAAAATAGTAAGCTTGACAAAAGGTCAATACTTTCTTCTACGCATGGAACAAGGTCAGACCATTATGCATTGCAAAAACTCTATAAGAGATAGAATTTTGTCCCCCCAATTACATTATGGGGAACAAAAGTAAATGGTGAGCCAAATGTTCCAGAAGGTAATTCGACAAAAATATATTTCAAAGACTTGAAAAATATATAAATGTCTAAAGATTTAATTGCTCCAAAAGAATTAGATAGAAGAAAAAAAAGAGTGAAAAATAAATTAAATATAACTTGAATAAGTATGTATAATACTGCAATGAATTTAGCTTGACCAGAAATAGTAAGTGGAAGGATCTATAACATTAATTCCAAAACATCCATGACATAATGAAAGAAGACATATTCCCTTCTGAAGTTGAGTGTAAAGGATATTTTTGGCCTATAACTAACCACAACATACCCTTACATAGAGATCTTCACAAAATAGCTCATGATAAGACCCTTGATTTTAGAGTAGCATATATAGATATATATGTTGGTCCAAAAATTAAAAGAACAAAAAATGAATTTGATCAAGATCAAGATGTTCAAATTGGAGATATGTTATTTTTTAGACTTGAAGATTCTATAGGAATGGACTAAATAGTTTGGGTTGCTAGAGTTAAAATCAATAGTGAGATACTACAAATAAATGGAGATATATATGAAGGTCAATGTAGCTTAGTTCATTCTAGTTCATGTAGGGAAACAAGATGAAGAAATAAAAGTTTATTTAAGTTTCCCAGACAAGAAATGGAAGCCAAACCCAACTGACACATATTTTCTATCCATACTCATAGATAATATCATCTATTCTTGGAAACTAAATAAAAATTGAAGAGGTCATACACTTATTCTAACTTATTTTTAAAAGGAATTGTAACAAAATATTTGAATGCATCATCCCATTAGGTACTAAAAAAAATAGTGATAAAAGGATTAGGAAATTTGAAATGGTGTTTCCTTAATTTTTGAATGAGACATGATTTTTTTTTCAAAATTTTGTCCATTTTTTGAGATTATATAATATTTTATTATTTTATGTATTTATAATTATTTCTAGTGGCACTTCGCATTTTGGGTCTTGGAAAATACACTTTGGTATTTGAGTTTTATATTATCGACTATGATAATTCAGTATTTCAGTAACTGTGCATCTATTTAATAAAATTTGACTATTGGAACATCCAATTTGTAATTTTGCATCCTTCAAAATGGTATTCATTAAATGAACTTCATAATTTACACATATGATAATTTACACTTTGGTTTTTGTTTTTTGCAAAAAACACTTCAACATTCTTATGTATGCAAAAATGTATTCAAGGTTTACACCTCAAAATATCCCACTTGCATGACAAGATTTGTTCTTCATCACTTACATATCAATAAATGTTATTCATATTTTTTATTTTTCAAATTACACTTGTACAATCACCTAAGATTATTCCATGTGGCACAATCTCAGTGACTAAACTATGTAGAAGGATGACCAGTCCAAACAAAAGTCCCAAATAATGTGAGCACCTGAGATTGTAACATGGATCATAATCTTCATAAATCAACTATATGGGATATTATATTAATAATATAATAATATAAGACCCATGATCGAAACATGGTAGGTTAAAAAATAAGATATAAACTTTGATGGTTGTGAAGAAGTCACTCAAATTAGATTAAATAGATAATTCAGGATCTGATCAATCGATGACATGTGTCATCCCAATCAACTCAGTGTTTTAAATCACATATCACTTGAGCACCTGATTGATGTATGAATTATTTTTCCTTATTAAATAAACCACCATGTCTTTTTATTAATAAATATATGGCTTATGAACTAGTTTAAATGGACACATAATTTGGACTTATTGCAAATATATAATATAGATGTGATTTATTTGTAATAAGTCCAAGTAATTCTTGATGAAATCTAAATTATAAATGATAGTTTTCAACTACTAATTATTTATGATCATTTCAAATAATTTGTACTTGTCAAAAATACATTAGATAGATGTGATTTACTTGTAATAAGTCCCACTAAATCTCAATACAATCCAATTTAATCTTGATATAGTTTAATTTATTTCTCATAGTTTTCAAAAACTTGGATTGTTGATAATTCCAAATTATATGAAATAGTCCTTAGAAGATATAGTGTCCTAAAAATGCATTTAAATAGGTGTAGGGGTATGAGTCCACCATAAATATTTGTACTTTTATAGGTGCACCATTGATGAGATGGCGGATACAGATTTTATCTCATGACCGTACCTAGGTATATAGTTTGGATGGATAAAAGATGGATTATTTTTTTAGTACATTTTGACATCATGATATATTACAGGCCATCATGAATTTATCATGGATAAATATAACTTATATCACATGCAATGGTAGTTTGGATTCTAGTAAGATGTTCCAAATGGATCCCACTTTTTTTCACATGTTACACTTGAGATTCAAGATCAGGGGCTACCGGTGCCTAACACGCAGGTCATCATAGATTTTGACATGGTATAACCCATAACATTTGATTATATAGGTGGGTATATAATTTAGGTGTGATAAATTCTTACATGGCATGGTGGGCATGTTTTTAACTACTTCACCTAACTAGACCATGACCCTAATAATCAAGGTAGCATTAGAGGAGGGTATGACATAAAAAGGATAAAGGGGATTCCCTAATATAGACAAAAGTTCTTAAATATTAATTGATTACACATTCCATTCTATTATATAATTTCAAGCTTAGGTAGTGTAGTAACTTATACAACTGGCCATGCATGTCACTATACAGTAGAGCATACAACAAGCTTTACCATAAGCATGTGTCTATGATAGAGATGGGAGACAAAGACCATTAGAAGATATTGATATGGGAAATTTAAAAAGGGGGAAATAAAGTCATGGTTTATATAGAATAAGGGCTGGTCCATATGATTTAATGATCGATGTAGATATAGGAACATAGGAAGTTTGGACCTTTGGCATAGGTATATGTGTAGGGGAGGATGGGCCCTCCAACATAGGGAGGTTTATATAAGATTAAGGTTTGATTGATATTATAAAATGTGATATATCAACATGGTTATAAAATATTTTAGGACTATAATAGGAGGTTGTTAGGTTACAGGCATAACTAGCCACAACTTAAGATGAGACCACTAGGTTACATAGTCTTATCATAGCCAAAGATATAGAGATTTCCACATTGAGAGGGCAGGTGGATTATCTAATAGATTTCAATCCCAATTGGTAAGGGTTTATACTCTTGATATTACATGATGTAGAGTTACTATCAATGGTTTATGATTGGGATAGATCCCATATAGATTTGCAAAGGCTCCATGGGAAGCTGGATGAAGATTGAATGTTTGTATCTAATGGTGGTATTTCTAGAGTACTAGCTAAAGTTATTATGAAAAAGGATGATGCCTTAAGCATGAAGGATGATGTAATAAATGTTAATGATGAGATTTCTTATTATCATAGTTTATATGAGGCAATAGATCTAGTGGATCAAAGGGCACCCACATACATGGAGTATTCATAGAGTTAGTGGACTAGTAGGACCTCCAAGTCTCAACATACAATGGCTTCAGAGCATTCAATTTTATAACTAGACCCAAAGTGGGTAGTGATGTAGTCACCACCACCACAACCAACACTAATACTTGGTACAATAAATATCTTTGATTAGAGTCCCCCTAGAGATGGGGTGATCTAGAGTTGGTTTTATATCTTGTATCTATGATATTTTGATAACATAATACATGAATATATGTATTATATCGATGTATTAAACATGATTTTTGATACATACATACATACATATATACATACATGCATACATACATATACATACATATACATATATATACATACACACACACACACACACACACACACACACACACACACACACACACACACACACACACACACACACACACACACACACACACACACAGCATCGCAATGATATAGAAATAAAAGATAATCATACAAAGAATATTAAGAGTATTGTACAAAAAGACATGAACCAAAACTTATTTTTATACAATACTCTTAATATTCTTGGTATTATTCTATTTTATTTATATATCAATCTGATGCTAGATGTACACACACATAATATATATATATATATATATATGACATTCATTTTTGGTTCATGTCTTTTTCTACAATACTCTTAATATTGGTTGTATGATGCTCTTTTATTTCTATATGATTCTAGATGTACATGTGTGTGTGTGTGTTTGTGTGTGTGTGTGTGTATGTGTGTGACATTAATTTTTGGTTCATGTCTTTTTGTACACATACTCTTAATATTCTTTGTATGATGCTCTTTTATTTCTATATCATTGTGATGCTAGATGTACATATTGGATCAGAATATGGATATGGATGTGTATTTGTTTACCATGATTATGCTATATTACATTTTTATCATTTTTAGTTGGTATTTTTATTATATGATAGAGTATGATAATGTTAGGAGATGCACATCTTTAATTAGCATATGGATGTAATTTATTGATGGATTTGATTGATGTAAGATTAGATTCTATAGATTACTTTATAAGATACATGCCCTATATTAATATATAAATAGACATATATATTGGGTGGGTAGCATGAATTGATATGTAAGATAATAGATGCATGTCTTATAGTCTCAAACAAAGTCATGTTTGTTTTCAATGTTAGGCTAATGATTGGATTGTGATATCCTGGGTAGGTAGCAGATATGTAGGACAGTGCTTTCAGAGATGTTGTTTGGTGCCACATTGTTGTAATATTTGAGTATTTGGAGTTTAATGTGGTAAATAAAATTATGAATAATAAGTATGAACAACTTATAATAACATTATATTTCAATTTGTGAATGGACCAGTTCAAATGTGAATATTTACAACTCCAAATAATGATATAAAATACTAAAACTTAAGATGAAAATATTTACATTTGAATAAAAAACAAAAAAGGAAATAAAGTCAAAAAAATATTTAACCAACTTAATAACAAGATAAAAATTATTTGGACTTAAGTGGAAATAATAATATACTAAAACACAAATAAACACAAAAGCAAGGATAAATTACAAATAACTTAGAATTGAGATATGAATAATCAAGACAGTAGGAATAAGATGCGCAAGATATAAACAAGTAATAAAATAATATAAATACAAATGTAAATAAATCAATCCAAATTTAATGAAAGAGTTAATTAGTTTAAAAAAAATAGACAACACAAAATTAAAAAATAAGTAATAAATAAAAGACATAGAACACAATGTAAATAAGATAAAGAATTCAATGTAAGCAATCAATAATTGTGCATGTGTAATGAATAAGGTGTTAATAATAGATCATAAACATGATACTAAATTAGAGGGAATGGAATAATAAATAAGGGGTGGTCGAGTTGACTCTAAATTTCCTCAGCAAGTGAACCCTACATACATAGTCCCATGGATGCTAGATGCACCATGAACTTTAGGCCAAATATAGTTCTCCTAGGGATATGAGATAGAAGAAATGTGATGATAAGTAAATAATAAATGATTAATAGAGGAAATTAGGAATGGGATCATAAAATAATGATAGCACAATGGTCTTGAATTAATCACAAAAAATGACAGTGTAAAGGTGTATAATTGCTCGCAAAATGGAGAGAGCATAAAGGTCTAGAATTACTTGTAAAATGGATAGAGCGTAAAAATCCAAAATTACTTGTAAAATGGTGAGAGAGTAATGGTCCATAATTAATCACAAAATGGTGAGAGTTTAAAAGTATAGGGTATAATGAGATGGAAATAATATTGGCTGAGCTAACCCAAGATGCCCCATGCATTCAAGCATTGCCTACATAGTCCTGTAGACCTTAGGTCGATGAAGTTCTCCAAAAAATGGGAGTATAATGAAAGAACGACCATGATGAATATAATAAAAGGGAATCCCACCCAAAATATGACATGGATTTATACCTCTTATGGATTATTTTAATCCCATATTCCTTAACTAAGAATGTTTTTGGTACTTTATTTCCAATGTTTTTGTGTTTTTTGGAATAAGGAAAATAAGGTAATATGTTCAAATGTACAATGAACCATCTAGAAAATGATAATGGTCCTTAGGTAGAGGATCAAATAATAGCTAAACCAGTTACAATATTGAGGTGTATTTACAAACTAATGGTAGAACATGAAGCAAAGGGGAATACCATGTGAAAATAAATAGGAACATAATGACACATAATGGGGAATAATAAGAGGAGAAGAAATTAGATGAAGTATCAAGGAAATATCAAATAAGTAAACCATATATTGACATTCTCCATGATACTAGCCTAGAATAAAATTAAAAAATAAGTTAGTTCATGCATTAGTACATAAAAAAATGACAAGCATAAATAATATAACATATTAGGCATACTCTCTCAAGGGGCATGGATCAATGGACTCAAGAAACTAGACAAGAAAACACAAGCAATGCCTTCCCTAATTGACTCTCCTCCAAGATCAATTCATTAATTGTGTTTGTGCCTAGATTTAGTGTTCTAAGTCTTTGTCAATGTTGTAGGTAAATATCCTCCAACATCTCTTCTTATACCAATAGGTATTGGCTCTTGATTGGGTGAAAATAGAAGAAGGTTTGAAGCTTTCTAGTGATATTTTGGAATAGTTTGTTTGCACCTAAAAAATATAAATGCTTATGGTCATGGCTCTTGTATTTATAGTTTTCCAATTGACTCCAACTCATATGTGATTAAGCTTGGGTTAGGTTTGGGGCATCAAAATGCATTTATGTTATGTAATAATGGGGAATTAATAAGGCATGGCTATCCTTAATCTTGATATTTAACTCATTTATGTTATTATTTCCAAATTTTGACTTTGAAATTGATGACATCATCATGACATCACATTCCCAAATATTTTTTGAATTATGATTTTCTAATATTATAGATTCATTACGTTTATATGGATTTTTCACTTAAGCTCCTATTTTTTTTTCCTTTGCTTAATGATTTTGCTCAATCTTTTACAATTCTTGGAAATTGGTCGATTATTTAATTAGAATGGTCAAAAATGCCAATTTTCTTGGTCACAAATTTATTATAATTGAAATAGAGGAAGGTGATAATTATGTATAGGGTACTACCCTACTAATGGAAGTATAGACGTGAATTGGCATAGGTATGTGATGTATGTAGATTAATTAGAGGATTAATGATTGAGAATGTAAATTTGCTAAGTTGTAATTTGACCAAAGACAAATTAGAAGAAGATAATGATTCTAAAAAATGCATTGTCCCAGTCAAGGATACATGAACTCAAATTAGTACTTATGTGTGACATGCATGGAAAAATTTGTGATGTTCAAGATATTTTGGTAGAATTTGTGCTTTATTTTAGAAAGTTATTCAAATTTGTAATTTTAGCATGGGAGTGGTAGGAATTGGATGTCTATATTTAACCCTATTTGAGAAGGCATGGTGAGACATTTTGTTGAAGTAACAAATATTCAAATAAAAAATTCACTTAGAATTATAATAATTAGAATAAATAAATTTATTTCCCACTCTTTATTAGATTTTTCATGAGTTAAAGATAAATGGGGTTGTGAATACGTCCCAAATAGTGTTTGGGTGATCCATGATGCCCACTTGAGGGGAGGATGGTAAAATTTAATTTTGATGGTTTGCCCTCAACTAGAAGAAAAGAAACATGTAATTCAATAAAAGAGGCTGAAAAATAAATTAATTAGAAGAAAATGGCTTGAATAATGGGTAAAGAAGGATAAAAAGAGCCTTTTGTGAAGAATTGGAGTAACAATGGATCTAGGGAAATTCAAAAATTTACTATAAATTCACCCCTAGGGATGAAAATCTATCATTTTCACCCTCCAAATTTATAAAATTGATCTCTAACTTTTATGCATGAGAGAGACAAGAAGAATAGCTAATATATCATACTATCAACACCTTTGAGAGTGAGTTCAAGAGTACTAGTGACCTCTATGGATCAAGGCATTGGTAAGTACCCTTTTTGTTATTAATTTCACCTTGAATCATATTTATTATCCCTAGAATTAGGTGGAAAAATGATCTCCCTGATCTCAAAGAGATAAAAATGGCAAGTTTGACAACAAAAAAATGGTGGGATCACTTGAAAAATGATGATCTTACCAAGAAATTAGTGATATAATTGAAATAAATAGAAATCACAAGAAGGAAAAAATCACCAAAATTAATGGAGATCATAAAAATGGTAAAAGAATTTGTAAAATGGTATGGTCATAAGTCAAACAATGAACTCAAAATAAAATGATGAATTAAAGAAATAGATAATTAGGGCACCAAAAAGATGATGTCATAAAAATAGTGAGTTTATTATGTTGATCGATTAATACATTAATGAAATTGCAATCTTGGGGAGGAAAATGATGAATTCATCCTATATAATAGTGAATTCTCTCTTCATAAAAGTCAAATCAACAAGGAAAATGATGAGGTTAATAGAAATGGCAAATTGTCTAGAAATAAGTGAAATATAGGATAAAAGAAGATTGTTTGAAATCAAAAATTAGAAAAAAAATGGTAGATGGATCAACTGGTAGAAGGAAAAATAGACAAGTGACTAAATCAATTATGTTTAGATATGTTATGCAAGAGCATGTAGGAGTTGTGATAGAAATGGAATGATGATCCATGTCTTATGATGACCTGATATTATGATAGATAAGGTCATGGGGCTATTAGAGATGATAGATTTATGACATATAACTCATATTCCTATTATTTGAGTTGATCATAACTAATTTTTAATGATATTAGAGTGATGGAATTCAAAGGCATCCACCTTCCATCTACTTCTTGGAGATGTGAAAATGAATCTTGAGGATGTTTACTAGATTTTATGGGTACCACTTTTAGGGTGACATATTTATTAGATCTCAGTGGGTCAGATTACTATGTTAGAGGACCTAATTAGAGTCATTAACTTGGCTATTCATGAGGGGTATATAGATATTGACATCCTGGATGACTTGGATTATCCTCGAATAGTTGTTACAAGGGTACCACCACCTCCACCATAGGGCACAGTGCCCCAAAAAGTACTAATTTTGATGGCTCTTGTTAGTGGCTTCCTATTTCCTAGTAAAAGTGACTGATATTTTTAGATTGGGTTGATAGGCATAGTGTAGCATGATAGACCATACCACATGTTTTACATGGGAAATGATCATATTGTAAATACTATACAAACACTTACACATGATTTCATACTATATGGGGTATAATATTAGACATATCACACTCTTCTAGGTGTGGGTTTGGTAGCATATCATTATAAAGTGACCTATGAGATAGTTGTTTTAGTAGATACTAGATGATCCAGTGGCCTATGAATGGGTTTATACAAGTTTTGGGGTATAATTCCACTAAAAATATCTATACTTCTATAGGCATGCCATCAATGAGATGGTGTATGGATATTTTATCTAGAAATCATACCTAGGTATGTAATCATATAGATAGAAGATGACTTCATTTGTAGTAATTAATAACATCATGATATATTACAAGATACCATGACTTTTACATGGGGAGATATGGTGAGACTATATTACATACATCAAAACTTTGGATTTTAGTAGGAAATGGTACGTGGATCTCACTTTTTTGCCCATGTGACATGTGAGATTCAATATTGGGGGTTGTCTATACCTAGGACCTAGGCCATCATAGTTCTTGACATGGTACAATAAATAACATGGGATTATATAGGTGGGATAGCTGATATAAGTGTGATATATACTTACACAACATGGTGGGTAGATTTTTAACCCCTTCACTTGACTAGACCATATCCCCAACATCTAGGGAAACATCAAAAGAGGGTACCATAGAGGAGGTATGGAGGGGAGGTCCTAATATAGGCACATATTAATATGTAATAAGTTATCCCATAGGACCTTATATTATAGATAGTTTAGGATTAAGTAGTGTATTATCCTATAGAAACATCCATGAAGGTCATTATGAAATAATTGATACAACATGATTTACCGTAGTCAGGTGTCCATGATGGATATATGATAAGGAAATTTAAGATATATAGATATGTCCAAGGAAATATGGGGAGACTCAGGACATGGTTAGAATATAGTAGGGGCCAGTCCCTTTATACATTGATGGATGTCAAATATAAGTACAAGGTAATTTGGGACCTCTAACACATGTACATGTATAGGTATATGTATAGGGGAGGCTAGGCCCTATAGCATAGGGGGGTCTGCAGAGGACCATAATTTGATTGATAGACTATAGTGTGATATATTGACATGGTTATCATATATTACATGTCTATAGTAGGATGTATCTCGGTTATGGGAACAATTAGTCATAGTCAAGGTGAGACAAGTAGGCTACAAGATCTTATCATAGCTAGATATTCATAGATTACCACATTGAGAGGGAAAGTAACTCAGCTAATAAGCATTCATGACCAATTTACATGGGTTTAGATTTAATTGATAGTATAGGATGTAGATTTAATATAAGTGGTAGGTGAGTGGGATAGATCTTGGGTAGATGTATGTAAGCTTCATGGGGAATTAGATGAGGCTCAATAGTTCATATATGATGGTGGTATGTCTAGAGAACTAACTGACTTGATTATGTCCAAGGATGATGCTTTATGCATGATAGATGATGTTGTATGTGATAAGGATGAGATTACTTATTATTATAGTTTTTATGACATATTATTACTAATGGACCAAAGGACACCCACTTGTAGGGATTATTCTTTGAATTAGTGGACTAACATGACCTCTAGGTCTTGACATACGACTACTTTAGAGCTTTTAGTGGAACATATAACTTTTTACTAGGTAGTTAGGGGGCCAACAACACCACAACCACCGTTAACACCTAGTAAAGGAAATATCTTCAATTAGAGTTGCCTAGAGATGAGGTGAACTAGAGCTGATTTTTTTATATTTTATCTCTGATATTTTAATAGTGTATTGTGAGATGTATATGTATTCACTTGATGTATAAAACATGATTTTTGTGATATATATATATATGTATGTGTGTATGTATATGTATATGTATATGTATATGTATGTATGTATATATATATATATATATATATATATATATATATGTATGTATGTATGTATGTATGTATGTATGTATGTATTTATGTATGTTTTTATACATGGCATTCATTTAGTTCATGGCTATTTTTTACATGAAATTTTAATATTATTTGTATGATGCTACTTTCTTTATGTATAACTACGATGCTAGATGTATATATTAGAATAATTTATGGATGGGTATTTGTTTACCATTATTTTTTTATCTTTCATGTTTATCATTTTTCATTTAGTTTTTTTATGATACTATAGTGTATACTAATGTTAAGAGATGAACATCCTAAATTAATATAGAAATAACCTTATATGTTTGGTAAATAAATGGGTAACATTTAAGCCAGGAGATGCACATCCTGTAGTATCAAAAAGAGTCATTTTTGTTTCCAAAGTTAGGGTCATGATTGGATTATGATATCTTGGTTAGGTATCGGATATGTAGGATGGTGATTTTATAGATGTTATTTGGTGCCACATTATTATAATATTGGAGCACTTGGTGTTTAATGTGGCAAACCAAATTATCCATCATAAGTATGAAAAACTTATAATAACATTGTATTACAATTTTTAAATGGACTGACTCAAATGTGAATATTTATAACTCAAAATAATGATATAAAATACAAAAACTTAAGCTAAAGATATTAATGTTTGAATAAAAAACAAAAACAAATAACTAAAGTTAAACACAAAATGTAACCAACTTAAGAACAAGATATGAATTATTAGGACTTAAGTGGAAACAAAAATAAACCAAAACACAAATAAACAATAAAACAAGCAAAAATTGTAAACAAATTAGAATCAAGATATGAAAAATCAAGACTTAAGTAAGAACAAGATATAGAAGATATAAACAAACAATAAAACAATATAAATACAAACAAATGATTCAAGACTAAGTTAAGGCATGTCTCAAGTAATTTTAAAAATGTATTCAAACACAAAAATCAAAACAAACAAACAAATAAACCAATAAATTAAAGATGCATAACACAAGAAAGGGGAGTGTAATGAAAGAATGGCCATGATGAAAAACATAAAGGGGAATCCCACATAGAAGACGACATGGATTTTTAACTCTCATGGAGATTTTAAGCCCTTCCCCAACTAGGCATTTTTTGGGTACTTTGTCTATAATTTTCCAATGTTTTTGTGTTTTTTGGAATAAGGAATTAAAGTTAATATGTTCAAATGTACAAAAAACTATATATCAAATGACATTAGTCGTTATGTAGAGGCTTAAATAAGAACTAAACTAGTTATAATGGTGTGGTGTCTCTAAAAACCAATCGTGGAACCTGAGGTAAAGGGAAATACCATGCAATAATAAATAGCAATGTAATGACACACAATGGGGATATAATAAGAGGAGTAGTAGTTAGAATAAGTCTTGAGGAACTATCATTCAAGTAAACCATATATGGACATGCCCTGAGATATTGACCCAAAAAAAAGTTACTTATATTGATGTTGATCAATCTAAAATACCTTTGAAATATTTATTGAATTTATCTACATACTTTTTGTTCATAATCAAGATCATGATTGGTAGTAGGATTAGGATGGTCCATGAGAATAGGTAACATAAACTAGGAGGATTCTAGGGAACAATGTAATAGGAGAAATAAGAATTCTTATCCTATTAGAATTATAATTATCTAGGGGAAATAAAATCATCTAGATATGTTAGTAAAAATGATCTAGGTAACAGAAAAATAATGGTCTAGATAACAATATGTAAATGGTTTAGGTGTTATGGTGGAAAAAATAAGAATGGTCCAAGTAACAATATAAATGAGTAGACCTAATTATAGGCTCTTGTAGACAATAGAACAAAATAAAATTCAAGCATGGAAACACTTGAGCTGCAATATGCTCATGGGTTCCTCTACCTCTTGTTGATATAGAGTAGCCATCATGTATGCCCTAAAACAAATATTTATAGTGAAAATAAATTGACCTAACCAATTAGATTCAACATTTACTTTCTTTTTGCATTTAACATTGGTGTTTTTTTATTTTATTTCAAGACCAAGTATCCAACTTGAAACTCCTTAGGGAGTAAAGATAACAAATGGTCTAAGGCAACCCAACACTTGTCATACAGAAGCTCTAACTTTTGTAATCTAAAAAATCTATAGTCTTCATCATCAATAATGTTTTGTGGTGATATGTCTAATTAGGGTAACTTGATTTCAACAAGAATAATGGCTTTTAAACTAAAGACTAGGGAGTAGGGTGTAGTTTTTGTAGGGGTTTGGTGACTAATACAGTGAGCCTAGAGGGTATGGAAAATTTGAAAGTGCCAATCATGTCCAACATCATTAAAAATATTTTTAAGGATGATAATAATGGTCTTATTAAATTTCTTCACTTGACCATTTCTTTATAGGTTATATGGATGTAACATTTACGATTGATCTTGAACTAGGTATAGAGGGATTTAACATCATTATTTTTAAAATAAATGGTCAAGACAAGGAATCTAATAAGACCATTATTATCATCCTTAAAAATATTTTTAATGATGTTGGACATGATTGGAACTTTAAAATTTTCAAGATCATTCAAGTAAACCATATGTGGACATGCCTTGAGATATTAACCCAAAAAAGAATATATTGATACTGATGTTGATCAATCTAAACTACCTTTGAAATATTTATTGAATCTATCCACATGCTTTTTGTTCATAATCAAGATCATGACTGGTGGTAAGATTAGGATGGTCCATGAGAATAGGTAACATAAATTAGGAGGATTCTAGAGAAAAATGTAATAGGATAAATAAGAATTATTATCCTATTAGAATTATAATTGTCTAGGGGAAATAAAATCATCTAGATATGTTAGTACAAATGATCTAGGTAATAGAAAAATAATGGTCTAGATAACAATATGTAAATGGTTTAGGTGTTATGGTGGAAGGAATAAGAATGGTCCAAGTAACAATATAAATGACTACCCATAATTATAGGCTCTTTTGGACAATATAAAAAAGTAAAAGTCAAGCATGGAAACACTTGAGCTGCAATATGTTCATGGGTTCCTCTACCTCTTGTTGATCTATAGTAGCCATCATGTATGCCCTAAAACCATAATTTATAGTGAAAATAAATTGACCCAACCAATTACATTCAAAATTTCCTTTATTTTTACATTTAACATTGGTGTTTTTTAATTTTATTTCAAGACCAAGTCTCCAACTTCAAACTCCCTAAGGAGTAAAGATCACAAATGGTCTAAGGCAGCCCAACACTTGTCATCTAGAAGCTCCAACTCTTGTAATCTGACAATTCTATAGTCTTCATCATCAATAATTTTTTGTGGTGATATGTTTAATTAGGGTAACATGATCTCAACAAGAATAATGGATTTTAAATGAAAAACTAAGGAGTAGGGTGTAGTTTTTGTAGGGGTTTGGTGACTAGTACAGTGAGCCTAGAGGTTAAGGAAAATTTGAAAGTGCTAATCATGTCCAAAATCATTAAAAATAATTTTAAGGATGATAATAATGGTCTTATTAGATTCCTTGTCTTGACCATTTCTTTATAGGTTATATGGATGTAACATTTATGATTGATCTTGAACTAGGTATTCTCTGGCATGACCATTTATTTTAAAAACAATGATGTTAAATCCATCTGTACCTAGTTAAATCCAATAGGAAGATTTTAGGGAACAATGTAATATGAGAAATAATAATTCTTATCCTATTATAATTATAATTATCTAGGGGAAATAAAATCATCTAGATATGTTAGTATAAATGATCTAGGTAATAGAAAAATAATGGTCTAGATAAAAATATGTAAATGGTTTAGGTGTTATGGTGGAAGGAATAAGAATGGTTTAAGTGAAAATATAAATGATTACCCCTAATTATAGGATCTTGTATACAATATAAAAAATTAAAAGTCAATCATGAAAACACTTAAACTACAATATGTTCATGGGTTCCTCTACCTCTTGTTTATCTAGAGTAGCCATCATGTATGCCCTAAAACAATAATTTATAGTGAAAATAAATTGACCTAGCCAATTATATTCAACCTTTCCTTTCTTTTTTCATTTAACATTGGTGTTTTATTATTTATTTCAAGACCAAGTCTCCAACTTCAAACTCCCTAGGGAGTAAAGATCACAAATGGTCTAAGGCAACCCAACACTTGTCATCCAGAAGCACCAACTCTTATAATCTGACAACTCTATAGTCTTCATCATCAATAATGTTCTATGGTGATATGTGTAATTAGGGTAACTTGATACCAATAAGAATAATGGCTTTTAAACTAAAGACTAGGGAGTAGGGTTTAGTTTTTGTAGGGGTTTGGTGACTAGTGCAGTGAGCCTAGAGGGTAGGGAAAATTTGAAAGTGATAATCATGTCCAACATCATTAAAAATATTTTTAAGGATGATAATAATGGTGTTATTATATTCCTTGGCTTTACCATTTCTTTATAGGTTATATGGAAGTAACATTTATGATTTCTTGAACTAAGTATTCCTTGGCTTGACCATTTCTTTTAAAAACAATGATGCCAAGGATTTCATTTATGAGATGATTTTGGAGGGGATTCCATAGAGGAATATAATATGGAAGTAAATAAAATTGGATATCTACTTTCCAAATATTTAAGTGAGGGGTATGGCCTCTATCCACTTAGTAAAATACTCTATGGTAGTAAGGATGTTCTGGAGGCCATAAGACGTAGAGTTTATTTTATTCACAATATCGAGTCCCCAAGTTGAAAATGGACATCGAGTAGTAATTTTATAGAATGGTAGTGAAGGTGCATGTATCAAATTTCCATATTTTGATAATAAACACACTTCTTATCATAGTTGCATGCATTTTTATCCATATTTGGCCAATAGTATATTATTTGAAGGAGTTTCTTATCCAAGGCCATGCCAATGGTGTGGGACTCATAAATTATTTCATGGTCCTCTTTAAGAACCAACACATATTCTCTAAAGATAAATAATAAATAAATGTTCCATCAAAACCACTATAATAGAGTGTGTTTCCTAATATGGTATAATGGGATGCTCAATGAAGGAATAGTTTTGTTTAGTTATTTGAGAGGATCATAAGAAGGGTTTGATATTGGAGATAAGCATACAGGTCTTGGTATAATGGGGGATTAGGACCAACAATATTACATAACCTCTCTAAATTTGGTAGTACATGATCTAGTTGTAAAAGGTTCTTGATGAGGAACTAATACTCTCTAACATCATTGGTAACTTGTATCATGGACTTGATGGTAGCCATAACATCTTTCATTCAGTTATTATCTCATGGTATATACTTAAACTAAAGAAAATAAAAGTGTTGCTTAATATTATGCACTATATTATTATAAGGTACAAGGTTTTCAACTTTGGTCTGGTATTGGTTTATGGCTTGGTTAATTATTAGTTGAGAATATCTATATACCATAAATTTATTGATATCCCATCATATTAAAAGATGAAGTCTAGAAAAAAAGGCTTAATATTTATCCAAGTTAATAGTACAAAGGAAGCTAATGTGAAATTCCTTGGCAATGAGATCCCCTTGGGGTGGGACTAGAAAAATATTGTCTCTAGATCCATGTGAGGTGAATGAAATGTCAAAGTATAGTGTCCATTGTTTAGAATTTATCACTGCTATCTCTAGGGTCATAATTGAATCATCTAGGAAATTGAATGAAAGAAGCTTGGTGTCGATCAAAGGATATTTAATAGGATGATTTGCTAGGACCTACCCCTTGATGGCCTTCTAATTATAGTACTCCATGTCAAATTCACTCCTCAACATAACCCATTTATCCATGTAGTTTGTAAGAGTGGTGTTAGATAATAGGCACTTAAGTAGATAAATCTTAGCTATAACAATGGTTTTGATATTCAACATGTAATTTCATAAATTTTAGGAAGTGAACACCATTTCAAGCTAAGATTGTTACATAAGCGAATAATTGTGTTCATAATTTACCAATGTCTATTTGAGATAGTATACAACATTCTCTTTTCCCTATTCATCATGTTGTGTCAAAAGTGCCCCAAATGCATGTTTTGTTGTTGATATATATAATAGAAATTATTTTCCTAGTGTAGGCAGAGTCAATAGTGGTGGATTAGCCAAGTAGTTATTTAATTTGATAAATGCTTTCTCATAATCTATGTTCCATAAATGTGACACTTTTATTCAAAATATGTGTAAAAGGATGACACTTATATTCTAATTATGATATGAAATGATGAATAGACTAGTCTTTTCCCCTAAAATCTATGAAGCTATTTCAAATTGGATGGAAGAGGCATTTCAATAATAGGATTGAATTTAATAGAATAAACCTCAATACCTCTTTGTGACATAATGAACACTAGTAATTTTTTTGAAGTGACACTAAAGATGCACTTTTGAGGATTGAGACACACCTTTTACTCTTGAATCCTCTTAAATATTCTTCTCAAAATATTTAGGTAGCCTACACACATTCTTGATTTAGCTAAGATGTCATAAACGTGGTCATTAACAATGTAATTCATCATGTCATGGAAGATGATAGTCATGGAATGTTAGTAGGTAGCACCAACATTCTTCAATCCAAAAGGCATGACTTGATAACAAAATGTTCCCCATGGAGTGGTGAATGTAGTTTTCTATTGGTCCTCTGGTGTAATCTTAATCTAGTTATACACTGAAAAACCATCCATGAGGGATAACATTTCATATCCTACTATTGAATTTAATATCATGTCAGTATTAGGTAGGAGAAATCATCTTTAGGGAATTTATTGTTAATGTCTCTAAAATTAGTACATAGGTGAATGCCTTGTGGATTTTTTCTAACTAGGATGATATAAGAGATCGACTCAAAATATTCAAGTGGTCAAATGAACCCTACCCCAAAAATGTTGAAATCATTTTTTATTAATATGAATATGTGCATATTCATTCTAAATAATTTTTATTTGACCATTTTGGCATTTAGATGTATGACAACATGATGTACCACTAATGATTGGTCAAGACCAGGCATGTTTGAGTAGGACCATGCAAATATATCAATGAAATATTTTATAATGCTAATAATTAATTCATACTCCTTGTTAGTGAGGGATGTGACTGGGTAAAAACTATTTGGATAATCATATGTACCAATGTTGACCTCCATAGTATCTTTGACTAGTAATGTTGAGATGTATTCAATAATAATAGGAAAGGAAGAGAATGGATCCTTTGTAACTATTTTTTGACCATAATTTCTACCATATATGAGGAATTTGAATAAACTATGATAGGAAATGGCCAATTGGCAAATAATTTAAGAAATATTGAGCAAGGTATTCAAAAACTTGTTATTCTTTAGAACTAATGATAGAAATAATAGTAATGCTTTGAATATGTGGAAACTATGTTTCATGAGGAGAGAGGTGAAATTACCTATCTAAGAGTGATTATAACATGTTTTTACTCAAGGACTCATCTTTATATTTACTCTTTCCCTAGCCCAAGGGTGCCTCAAAGAGTTTTTCACTTGAGGATCTTGATGTTTTACTTTTACCATGACCAAGTAAATTTGTCTGCTCTCCAAAATAGGTAGTAGTGTATAAATGGAAATCAAAACCTTGTTTATGATCACTTTATGGAAATTCATCTTGAATGCCCATGAACTCGACAAAAGATTCATTATTTTAAAATTCATCTAATGGTATGATAGAATCTTATTGGTTCTAATCAACTAGGTTAGGATGATGAAAGGTAAGTGTATAATAGGTTGTAATGGTCATGATGTCATTGAAATCAAATAAATAAATATCTAATAGCTCATCATAGGCACTATAATGATGCTATGTCACTGACAAGAGTTTCATTTTCATTCAATGAAGTGGTGTCACTTCTAAAATATATGGGGTCACCCCTAGGTGGCATAAATCCAAAACCTCAATTCCCCATATGTTTAATAGCAACCATAATAGGTTATTTAATAACTTGTGCATTGGGTCCCAATACTTTTCTCGTATAGTCTAGGATATCCATGATCTCACTTAGAATGGGGTACTTAGCACTCGAAAGGTAGTTAACAAAACCATCACCATTTAACCAATCTCCTTCGATGTTAGTGGCCTGATCTTGATCAAGTGATGTATTTGATATAAATAGAAGTGGCTCTTATAGAGTGGATTTGTATTTATTTTTACAAATTATGTTGGGACTACTAGGATTTTTAGAGGATTTAGGGCAGCCATAGGACTTAGAAGACTTAAGTAACTTACTGATGTGGAATGCATCATGAATGTTATACATGGAAATACCATCATCTTGAATAGTGAAATGGGTGGACATGGTGATGGGAAATAGATCAGTATAAGTAGAATTAAGGTCATTAGGGTCAACGTAATTAGACTTTGGAGGTTTAAAAACTATTCTCTTACTTTTAATTCCTACCAAATTAGTGTTAAGACAATAGGTGTAGTTGGCATTCCAGCTTCTAAATGTTTGCAATATTAGTATGGCTATAAGTCACTGTAAATAGTGACCTCTAGAAAAAAATAGGGGGACTCACTACATTTATGTATGGTGACAGGGACCACTCATACTTCATCCATCCAAGGATGACTAAGAGGCATAGTATAATGTAACTCTATATCAATAACATGACATAGGGTATTGTGGGTGACAATCCCAACAGTAATTAGTAAGTAAATAGTTCCCACATATTATCTCTATATTGTCATAGGCCTTAATGGTGATGGTATCTAACCATATATCAGTTGTAGTATACCTTAATGTTTGGACTAGTTTTGATGACACTGTGTTAAATCCATAACCATTGTCTAAAAAACCCATTTGATTTTATGATGGGAAATAATGACTTCAATGTTTAGAGGATTGTTATGTAAGGGACCAGGGAATAACATATCTCACTAGTCAAATGTAAGTTGTCTTAAGGACAAATGTACCATAAGAACTTATAATTGGTCATGATTAATGTCATTAGTCATAGTGGACTATTGAATTAAATCATTCGATATAGTAATGTAAACTTCTGATATGTGAAAGAAATAAAAAATATTAATATACATAGATGTTTTACTAAGTTGTTAAATTATATTATATGGTTTATCAACAATGGGATGAGAATTTTTTGACGTAGATGGTAAATTTTTTGGTTTCATATTGGTTTTGGTAAGAACAAGGTTTAGTTTAGAAGTAGTGTTAGAAGAAGGTAAAGGGCCATGGATGCTAACTTTCAACTATCTAGTAATGACTACATAACTTTGAGTCTAGAGGGAGTTAATATAATTAGAGGAATGTGAAGGAGGTCTAGGAATGGTGACCTACAAAAACCAAGGTAAGCAAAGTGAGAGAACCTAGTGTGTAATTACTTGAATAAGGGGATGGTGATCCTTAAATAGAGGGACCAATGTTATAACCAATGTTAGATGGTACATGGGACTTGATCTTAATGATAACAACATGATTAGTATTAATACATATTATAATATTATTTTAATCATATGGCATGGTATGATACTCAATTTGATTGGTTCAGGTGTCATAATCTTGATTGTAGTTATTGTTTAAATTTTGATTTTGATCATGACCCTGATTTTATAACTACTTACACTCTTAGCCCTAGTTCTAATTTCTCCTTTGTTTTTGGTTATGCTTTGGAAAGGGATATTTGCATATACCCATGCCTTGGTTTGTATTAGGAGTTATTTTTCCAACTCAATCTCTCCATTATCTAGATTTTTTTTAATAATGGCCTTAGTTGCACACATCGATAAATGGCATGGTTGATAACCCAATGAAATTCATAAAATTAATCTTCATGATACCAATTCAGTTTAGGTTGATCTTTAAGAAATGGTTTTGTTACTGGCCAAATAATCATGTTAGATGCAACCAATTTCTAAAATACTAACTCAATAAGATTTTTTTAGGTTGCTAAATGGCATGCATATAGCATACCCTCTATGTGGAAGAGATATTTTTAAGGTGAGTGGTGGATTGGCTTGATTATTTTGAGTGAGTGGTGCTTGAATTATTTGTACATGCCATGATTTAGTAATCCCATTTCACACCATGTTCTTTTTCTTGTTAAAAAACATGGGTTTTTAATAATAATTTATTGAATAGGTGTAGATGTTGGGTTTTATGTTTGAGCTTGGGAATAGATTTTTAAAAATCCTTTAGAAATAAGTGACTTCTAAATATATACACCCTTATCTATTATTTATTTAAATGTGTTGGCATAAATGAGTCTCATATTATGAGCAACTTTAGGGTGTAGGTTTTATGTGAAGATATTAACTAGTTATTTATCTAGTGGATTGTGTTGAAAGTGACTGACTAGTGCTCTCCACCATTGTAGATATGTTAAAAGCTTTCCCATTCTCTTTGTTTGGATTTAAATAAGTCAACCAATATCATATCATTTTTTATTTTTTAATAAAATTAGTTAACCATTTTTTCTAATAAATCATTGAAAGTTGTTATTGATCCTTTATGCAATTTGAGAAGCCACTCTAAGGTTTGTCCACCCAAACTACATGTAAACAAGAATAAAAAATATACAATATTATCTACTACCTCTTGGCATGAAATTAAAATGGATTGTATATGGTCTCTAGGGTCACCTTTCCTTTTATATTTATTAAATTTGGGTACCTCAAAATGAAGTGGGAAGGGTGATTGAAGAATAATTACATCAAATGGATAGGGGCATATCTCATCAAATTTGTATTTTTGGTTTGGTTACCTATTTAAATCATCGAGACTACTCCTTAATTTTTTTCCACTCTTGGATAGTTGGAGAAATTTGTGGTGAAAGGAGATAGTTCTACTAATTATTCATATATTGATATGTTTGGTTGGGGTTGACATAGGTAGGAATGGATCCTCCTTGTGTGGTATTGTTGGGAATGTGCATCCTATGTCTTAAGTTTTTAAATTTATTACAAATTTGTTTTTAGTTCTAATGTGCATAGGAATAGGAAAAATATTATTTGTTTTAAGTATTTTATTGTTAATCCTTAGGTATTTGATATTGATTCTAAAGAATCTATTATTTGAGTTATAGGGAATTTGCTAGTTTTGAGGAACCTGGTTTTGGTTTAGAAGAAGATGTTTACATCATTGGTTTACAAGAGGAAATTTTTATCTTTATGAATTATAAGAGGTTGGATCTAAGTTATGTGAATTATCCACTACCTATTTAGTTGGTGGGTTATTGGCTGCCTATTATTGGGAATGGTCTAACACATTAAAAAGTATTAGATGTCTATTTCATGTTGGAAATGGTTTCCTAATGGTTAAATAACATGTGTTTCATATAAAGTGAAAATTCATGTGAAGAATTAATTATCATAGCTTGTTCACAGGGACCTAAAATATCTACCTCGAGTATAGGATCAATTTATTCTTATTACATTCGTTTAGGTAACATATTTTATTCTACAAACATGGCATTATTAAATGAGGTTGTAACCAAAGAATTAATTAAGTTAGTAAAAAGATAATATTTCTAGAATTGACTAATTTTTTTTATGGTGGATGTAATAGTATGAAAATTTTGGGAAGGATCCACTAGTGGACCTTACCCCTTATTAGAAGTAATGACTAGTTTTGGAACTTGAGTGCATGGTAGTTCTTGGTTAACAATGAATTTATATTTTTTCTCCTTTATGTGAACAAGGGTATACAATTATTCTCTTTTAAAATATGATGAGACCCTAGATCTAGATTTTATTAGTTTCAATAAGGCCTAGTCTTGGTATTCAATCTGTTGGTTACTAAGGTATTGACTATGAATTGATTCCATAATGGGAAATATATCTTCAAACACAACCAGATGTTCCTCTCCATCATAAATTTTTTCCTTCTTATAACTAGGGCCATAATAGACCCCAATATGAGTGTACCTTTGCATAGTTGAAGTAGAAATATAGTTTTAACAAGTGTTTCAAATGTACTCTTGGTTCAACATGGAATTTGGAAACACTATCAAATAAACCTAGGAAACCTTAGAATTAGATTAAAATTAGAATGGATTGGATAATGTAATGGTGTATAATAATTTTTGACATAGAATAATAAGTGAATTATTTGGAACACGTAACTTTGATTTGTCAAAATTTAAAAATTAGAAGGTATAAAATCCTTGTAACTTAGGTTATAGGTTAACATAAGAAAAATTAAGTCAAAAATGTGTTGGTACTCTATAAAAGGATAATAAAACCATGATTGGTCTCAATTGTCAAATTTAGAAGAAATTAAAATGGTCTAGGAACTTAAAGCATAAAATAAAGCAAGAAAACTTAATTCTAAAATGAAAATAAAATGGGTAGTGTAATGGTACCAAGTGAGACAAAGGGTATTATTTTAAATGATAAATGTGACATTGTAAGACATGTTAATACAAAATGGTAATGTGAATAATGTAACACCTCAATGTGTGAATAGGTGACAATATTTAAAGTATGGGTACTTAAATTTACACCTAGGTAAGGATCTTAAATCAATTTGGAAGCCAATCCAAGTAATACAATCGAAACACAAAGAGTAAGCCACTCAAGCCCAAGTGATAAGTAAGACTCAAGTGACAACTAATTATCTTTAGATAGAATACTCAAAAGTGAGCTTTAATTTTTTTTGAAAGGCTCAGGGATTTATTTGTTTATTTTTATAAAAATAAATTTTAGACTAAAAAATGTAAGAAAAGAAGAGGCACCTAATTTCAATCTCCTATGATAATAAATGACACAAGGTTTGCATAGTATTTACCAAACTTCCATCAATATACCAATTCTTAAGAGGAATTAATTTGTTAATAAAATAAATAAAGAGTGCATGAAGGTAGATCTATTATCCCCTATCTCTCAATAAATTTTACATATCATGAAACTTGGAGTGAAAAGGTAACTCAACACTGGCAAAATAATCTATGGCAAGTAGTGTTAATTAATCTATTTTTTTAATTAGATTTCTAGATGGTAGATAATTTCCAAAGAAAACTTTATCACTATAAAATATCCATAAATTTGATGAAAAAAAATTTAAATTGTTATGAAAGTGTCTTATGCATTTTAAAACCACTCCATCCATCAATTTCTCCATAGAGTACGATGTCTAGACTACCACATACTCTGAAACCCTATTCGACTAGTCAGGTTAACCACTCAACCATTGTCCCACAAAATAACACACTCAATTTGTATACCCCATCAGATAATTGGGGTTGGTATGGTAATAAAAGATGAAACCCAAAGTATACACATCTTTAAATAACTTTAGAGGAGGTGATGAACTTCCACTTGATAAGACAAACAAAAATAAAAGAATAAACTGGTCATTTATGAGTCTTTGAAATCCCTAAGAACAAAGAAAGAGCATACATTATGTTTCTTCAAGTAGATACAAAAAAAAAGGAAAAGAATACATTTTATGGTCACCCAAGATCTCTAAAGGGGGCAAAGGGAGAGCATAGGTGAAACATTTTATGAAAAATAAATGAAATGAACAAGTGATTTGTAACAAATAATAAAAATAAATTACTCTTAATATCTTTAAATCTAAATTGTGAGTGTTCTTTTTAAGAACTAATATTTAAATTTGATTTAAATTTGCCTTTATTTGTGGTAAAAGTGAGTTAGCAAGATATAAAAACATGTAAAATAGAGTCTTAGTATTCAATCAAGGGTTCAAAACACATATTGGAAATTGAATATTGCTTTTTAATCTTTCAGTAAATCTATAAGAAGGTGACTTCATTGTTTAATAGGGAGACTTCACTAATTTCTTGATAAGTTCATTATTTCCCTAGAACATAGACATAGTTTTGGAGACTTCATCAATTAGTAGGATAACCTTACTAATCATAGGGTGAGTTTTCCATTTCCATTAAAACCCAAAAAATACAATGAAAATTACCTTCCATGAGTTCATTATTTTTAGGCCAATTTCACCATTTGCAAGATGACTTCACTATTACTAGGTCAAATTCACCAATCAAATAGTGATTTTGATGTTTATAGGAAAAACACAGGTGATAATTTCACCAATATGTAGGGAAATTTCACCATTTTAAATGCATCCTCATCAATATATCAAAACAAACAAAAACCATAAAAGTGGTAAAAGATAAAATTTTGTTTACGGATGTGACTTCACCATAAAGCAAGAAAACTTCATTGATGTATAGGGAAAGTTCACTAATGTTTAGAGTGAATTTTTTATCATGCAGGGTGACTTCAAAAATTTTATTATAACAAAAATCATAGGAAAATTAGAGGAAAAAGAAGTAAAAAAACACCAAAAAGCATCTGATTAAGTAATTTCAAGGTTAAGAATGTACTCAAAGTGATTTATGAGATATGTGGTACCATCAAGCATGCCAAATATAGAATATGATTTAAAATTAAGTTATTTCATGTGTTAGTACATAAAAAAATGAAAATCATAAATAATTTAACATATTAGGCCTACTCCCTTGAGGGGTGTGGATCAATGGACTCAAGAAACTAGACAAGAAAACACAAGCAATGCCCTCCCCAAGTTATTCTCCTCCAAGATCGGTCCATTAATCATGTTTGTGATTAGATTTAGTGCTCAAAGTCTTTGTAAATGTGATATGGAAATATCCTCCAACATCTCTTCTTACATCAATAGGTTTATCTCTTGATTGGGTGAAAATAGAAGAAGGTTTGAAGCTTTCTAGTGATATTTTGGCATAGTTTGTTTACACCTAAAAAATCTTACTGGTTATGGTCATGGATATTATATTTATAGTTTTAAAATTGAATCCAATCTATGTGTGATTAATTTTAGGTTAGGATTGGGCGGTCAAAATGCATTTATGTTTTGGAGGAAAGGGGAATTAATAAGGCGTGACTAGACTTAATCCTGATATTTACCTCATTTATGTTGATATTTCTCACTTTTGACTTTGAGGCTAATGACATCATATTCCTATATATTTTTTGAATTATTATTTTCAAATATTATATATTCATTAATTTTCCATTTTTTTTACTTAAGATCCTAATCTATTTTGATTTGCTTAATGATTTTTCTTAATCTTTTACAATTCTTGGAAATTGGTTGTTTGTTTAATTAGAATGGTTGAAAATTTGAATTACCTTGGTTATGATTTGATTGGAGTCAAATTAGAGGAAGGTGAAAATTCAATATAATGTACTATCCAAACTAGGTAGTTATAGACATGAATCAACACATGAAAATGATGTATGTAGATGAATCAGATGATTTCAATGATTAAGAATGTTAACTTCCTAAGTCATAATTTGAACCGAGATAAATTAGAAGAAGATAATGAGTCCATAAAATAAATTTCCATAATTAGGCATATATGAACTCAAATAATTACTTTCACATGATATGTGTGGATGAAAATTATATGTTTAAGTAATTTTGGTCTAGTTCGTGATGTATTACAAAAAGTTGTTTATATTTACAATTTTAGCATCATAATGGTAAGAATTGGATGTCTACACATATTAATTCATCATGAAGTGTAATTTAAGGATTCATAGTAATTTAAGGAAGCCCAAGTTATTAGATATGGCCATTAATATATGTGAGGCATGTTTCCAAGCCCATTATCTTGAGATAAACAATAAAAATATTCCATCATATATTCCCATACAAAAACAAGAAGGGGTTTCCAAGATAAAATAGAAAGTTAAACATAATGATACTTATATTTTTTATAAAAAAAAATTAAAAAATTATAGGGTTTGTGATGTTGATCAAATAAATATTTGAAATTAAATATAAAATTAGATCATCATTAGAATAAATATATAGACACACACACACACATATATATACATACATATATATATATATATATATATATATATATATATATATATATATATATATATATGTATGTATATATATATATATATATATGTATATATGTGTATATATATATATATACATATATACATACATATATATGTATATATATATATATATATGTATGTATATATGTATATATATATATATACACATATATACATATATATATACATACATATATATACATATATATATATATATACATACATATATATATACATACATATTGATGTTAAACCTATAACATTTATCTATGTTTGGGACTCGAGTGACAACTCTATGATTTTTTAGAGTATTGTTTTCATATGAATTTGTACAAAATAGTAATGTAATGTACTTAAGAATTAATTTATAATGATTTATATTTTAAATGACTACTAAACATAAATTTAATCCCAAAAAACACAAAAATAATTATAAAAAGACATAAAGTCTACCTTGGAGGAAATAAATTTGAGAAAACTATAGAAAAGTGAGGTTTTTTATTTCTCCTCTTACCATTATCTTATTATGAGATTAAAATAATAATATATCATCAAGGCCTTCATTGATATTATTTTCATTATACATGTCCAAAAATCATACATGATATGAACCTTTCTCACTCACACTTTCTTTTTACACTCCAACTCTATAAACCACATATAATAAAGAATAATATATATTAGAAAACATTCAATTCATTAAAATGGCTGTCTCAATGAACATTTATAAAATTTGACATCAAAGAAAATTTGAATTGGAATACAAAGAGACTTCTAAGAATACAATAAATCATTTTTAATCATTAATTTAACTATTGTTTATCTTTAGGTGAAACCATCACTTTGTGTAGGGAAAAATTATAGTGGATGTTATGAAACCACCACTTAAGATTACAAAAATACCATAATGGATGAAATTTATAGGGTAGTCATGTATCCAATGCATACACTTGTAGTTTTTTAGTTAATGACGATACTTTTGTCCCTCAAATTTTCACCCTTGGAGAGGTAGTTAAATCCTACTCTAATTGAGTGAAAAAATGGGATTACCCTAGACCTATGGGTTATCTATAGTGGGGATAAACCTATTTAATATGGATAAATCCCTATATTTATCTTGATTGTCCTTCTACTAACTATTTGGTGTATGAAAAGAGATAAGAAACAATTTGATTTCATGCAAATTGAAACAAATATGTGATACATAAGAAGGTTTTATCTAATACTATCCTATACTTTCGCTTAAAATAGGTACAATTACAATCTAGTCTATGCTTCAAGAGAGAGAGAGAGCTTCTAACATAAGTATTTCAACCTAGAGACTATGAAAGTATAACAAATAAGGTGAGAGATTAAAAGGATTGATAAGACACTAATAAAATAATAAACTAATTAGATACAATACCATACTTAAATTTAATCCAAGTGACCTTTAAGAAGATAACGTACTCATACCTAGGTATACACAAGTAGGACAAGATGCAAACACAAGCAATTTTCTCACTAGTATTTATCAACAACACATTCCATAAACTAAAATATGAACTTGGAAATATTGAACTAGTTTGAATTTATTTATGAATGAGAATATGAGTGACAAAAATAATATGTATTGGCATACCTTTCTTTTGGATGGATTACAATGCCAAAACTAGGCATACTTATAACACTAATGAGACAGAGAAATCTCATGCCAAGAATGGAATCTTGGGGGGATAAAAAAATAGAGAAAATATTATTATCTTCAACAGAGTTAGGATGAATCATATAAAGTATTTAAAATGTGTTATTTTATCTCCATGTCTTTTTCAATTTGCCTTCAAGTTAGAAGGAGTCGGTTCTTAAGAAATTCCTAAGATTTATTGAAAACTAATATAATCTCTTTTAGGAAGATTCTTCATCTACCTTGAAATTTTATGGATATCCAAATAAAATTTTGGAGTTACACCTCATCAATTTGTATTAATCATTGTTTACCCTTGAAATAGGCTTTCTTGAAAGAGGGAGTAAGCTTAACTCATGAGGTATAGTCTGTCTTCTTGGAAAATGAGCAAATCATCTGATTCTTGTTATATAGCTTGTAACTAGCCACTATAAGCCTAATATATTCCATAAGAACACCTCCAAATATATTAATTATCCAATTTACACCTTTCAACTCTTTCCATTATTGTCACTAAATCACTTCAACACTGGTTATCTAACACTGGTTGGCAGTTAGGCCTATTTGCATAGGTTAGTTCATTCGAATCAACATGAAAAATGAATGGAACCATATAAAATATATTAAGATCATGTTATCTGAACCAATAATCTATTCATCACATGAAAATGGACTTCAAGAAATCATAAACCTATTGTTCTTACCAATTTAGGTAGCTAGGCCTCTCATTCCTAGTACACCTCAAAGTATCTTTTTTGTGCACACTAGTAGGAATAGTTTCATGAGTGGATGAAAGGATTTTGTGATTTTATGAGTTATAAATAATACTATGGTACATATTTAAATCAAATTAAATCATTCATCCATGTTTTTACCCTTCAAAATCATCAAAACTAAAAAAAAAGGGCAATTAGTGTGTTTATATAGGTGACATCAACATACAATTTCATGGTGAGGATCATCAGAGAGATGTTTAAAATGATAAAATGTTAATAGAGCCAAAAAAAATTCATTTTTAACCACTATAATGCAGATCTCTATTATCACATTCACCTAAGGGTTTTATTAGGTTTTAAGACCTATTTGGGGTCCTAACAATCTTTCAAAAAGCACTGAACACCAATTGGCCTAATTCTACTTGGATAACGTTATTGAATGACCACCCTAACCTATTAAAAATGGATCATATTACCATGAAAAGTGTGATATATGGTGTGAATGTGTGAAGTTGTTCCTCATGTGGCAAACGTATCTCTCTTGAACTCTAAAGAGGTCTAATTTAGGTTTTGGGTCTCAAAACTCAACATAACTATTGGGAAAGATTAAAACACCTCAAAAATAATATTATTAATGATTATAAATGTTTTTTAAATGATTATTACCCTAATATATGAATTTGGTGCATTGGTTAAGAGACTTGAGGTTAAATACCTATCATTTCCTTGTTATTCCTTAAGGGCATTTGAGTTGAAAAGTGAGATTTTGTGAAAATTGAGAGTGAATTGATACCTTTTATACTTTTATGTATTTTCTCAAGGTAAATATATGGTTTTTGACATTCCTTTTTGTGTTTTAGGTTCAAACAGATTCTTTCGTCTCCAGACTACCTCTTACCAATGGAGTGAACAATGTTTGAGATAAAATAGTTAGTATTATTGCTACCTATATTAATTTGAGTTGAACATGGATTTTTTTTACACTAATAAACATATTTTTTTTATCAATTCACAAAGTTTAATTATGCCTATAGATGCATAAAAAAATCAATCTCTCTAATGACTTGATAATCTAGGCTAGTGGTCTACAATTAGGTAATTGTATCTTATGATGGGGTCCTTAAAAATATGTGATAGTATCATATTATCATATTAAGGAATGTAGATTCTCATTATGTATTTTGGATACTCTTAGACATTTTGTATTCAAAACTTAGAACTTCTACATAGTCTACAGAATATGAGATCCTTCTTGAAACCTCTAAACTAGGCTTACAACTCTAAGTTTCTTACTCAGTAAAATAGTGGCACTTAATCCATGGAATAAACACCCATTTATTAATTAATGGTATTTTATTAACCTTTTTATCAATTTTTTACTTTAATATATATAATATTTAGTAGTGAGTTTATCCCATATTTTACATGTATCATTCACAGGTGTCTCGAAAGGACTAGCTTTAAGTGCACTCTCCCGATGACCACTGAGTCATTAATAAATATATCATAATGAGACATTATTAAAACATTAAAGGGGATATGTGGGAATTTTATTCATTTTATAATACCATAAAGGGTCTAGAAATTCTCACTGGCCACATTGACAACTATTATCTAATAAGACCAATCTATAACATGAAGAAGCATGGCAGTCTCTTACACCTATATGCATCAAATGAGTTGATATGATGAAACTATAAGAAAAATATAAGACACTTTTAAATCTAATACAACATTTAATCTATAACATCAAGTTCATATTTATAATAAGACTACCCAAAACTCAAGGTAGTCAGGTTTAGAGCCTTTTTCAAGCACTTAACTTTCTTAGTGTTTATTTATAAATAAAAGGAGATTGAACCAAATAAAAATTCCATTAATATAAATAAAATTTTGGTACCTATAATTTTTGAATATCTCAGGATCCATCTCTCTATATCTGGTATGGAATAAGCACTTAGACATGACTATTGTGGGGCTATCAACAGACCCGTTGAAGGGGAAATTGAGTATTTTACCATTTTTTGAACCTATGAAACCTTTATAAACGTTTAAAAGGATTTATGAATGTGTATATTAACTATTCATATGTTCACTATTGAATATTACCATATAAATTATCATAAATACTCCTTTTATCTTGATTTCTCCTTGTTTAAGCTTTGAACCTACAAGGTCTGACTAACCTCTGACTTGATCTGATATTAAGAACATTATGAAACATATTTAAATGATTTAAAAATACCAATTTTATGTAACATACTTCATATTATTCTTGGACATGACTTTAAAACCCTTAAGAAGTAGTTTCAAGTGTAGAGAAAGCTAGTAAAACTAGATGACCTCATGGAGTGGATATTTTATTTGACCAAGACCCTAAAAGACTTATATGGACTCTAGTTCACCACCTATGATATGTTATGAAATAAATAAGATTTTTAAATACCCCCATTTTCCATAATATAAACCTTAACATCTTAAAAAACCTTAATTTATGCTAAAAAACCTTAATTTCTTTGAGGACACTAGAAATGTGTTTAAACTCATGATTTAGAAATGCAAGGGTGTGGATAAGCTATAAAAACCTATAGACACTTATAGGAAATGGGTAAAATTAAAAAAACTTGGAATCATATAGGTAAAAATTATTTCATACATTGATAACATTGTTTGTGACTTTTTGGGGTAGCTTGCTTGCTAGGCTATGTGACTAATAGCCTTTCCTCAACTATTGGGAAATGGAGTCATGGTAGAGAAGAATTGAAACAAAACTAGATATAGATACAATAAAAACTAAACACACCACACAAAGCCAAGATAAAAAAATACTATGCTCAAATAATTTAGGTAAAACCACACAACAAAGACTCAAAACAACACACCAAACAAGAAGGAAATAAGAAAATGTGCATAAACACTTATTCAACACACACCACATACCTTCTTATGTACATGACTAACCTTAATATCATTAGTATAAGGGATTAAAATGGATCCCATTTATATGGATAACTAATTAATCACCATCCATTCTTACAAATTGGAAGGTATTTTTTTTCTTTCATTTGATGATGATGTATGGCTCACTCCACAACATGTCAAACTTGGTGTCTCTCGAGTGTTGCTCTATCCTCATCCCACTTCAATACTATATAAACCTCTTGGAAGACTCTTTTATTTTATTTCTTACCAAAGGAATTATTTATTAGTACCTAATTATGTTCCATGGCTTTGTGAGCATTGTCTCTAGTCTCTTGCAACTCTATCAACTCTGTCATCCTCATCTCCATTGGAGTATTTTTCAAGCAATTGTAATTGATGTGCCAAATCTAAGGCAGGTATCTCTTGGGCTATGTTAATTATATCTTCCCTTACATAAATAATAATAATAGAAGAGTTACCACTTGACCTTTTAGGTGTGATCCTATTATCCAATAAGGTTGTCTTTAACTTAGTATGCCAAGCTCTTTGGTTACTCTCCAAATTCCTATCAATGATCCTGATTAGGTTCTTATTAGTAGACTCGGCAAACCCATTACCCTCAAGGTAATAATTGGATGATGTAATCATATATATAATATTACTATTTGCCTAATAATTTGTTTTATCACCCATGAAAACAAGTGCATTATCTGAAATTATGGTAGAGGGAGTTTTAAATCTTATAGAAATACCTTCATAGAACTTCAAAATGGAACTCTCATTGACCTCCTTAAATAGAAATACTTAAACCCATCTTATAAAGTAATCAATTTCTATAAGTATCCACTTGTGTTAAGCACTTGATGGAGGAATAATCATGATAATTAAGTCAAGATCCCATTTAATGAATGGTTGATCCACTTGAATGGGTCTCAATGGGAGAGTTGCAAGTTTTTTTTGCCTAAAAATAAATCACATTGAGTACACCTTATTACCTAAGAATATAAATCTTTGAAGAAGCTAGGTCAATATAATCCTACCCTCATGATCTTTGTAGATATGGTGTTTAGAGAGAAATGACCCCCTACTACTCCATTATGAAAATTTTCAATAAATACACCAAATTGATCACTTTCAATGCACCTCAATAATATACCATTTTTATCTCTCCTCAAAATCACACCATCTACAAGACAATAAGGAATAGTTTGAAATCTAAAATACTTTATTTTAGACCTACTAAATACATTAAGACACTTGCCATTTTGGAAGAATTTGATGATGTCTTGTTTCTAACTTTTTAGAGGTGTGAGATTACTTGTTTGAGGGAAATGTTGATTATCAAGAACTTCCTCTTTTGGTTTATGGATATCTAAAGCCAACTGCTCACACAAACCCTTACCCCTTACCAACTTGGTCACCTTTATGTCAACATCATACTCTATGACCTTTGTAATCCACCTTGACCTCTTTTCATTGAGTTATTTACTCAAGAGGAATTCCTTGGTGCTAGGATGAGGGGCCATGAGGTGAGACTAGTTGTTTAAAACCATGTATTTGAACTTATTCAAACCTCTTAAAATATCAAGGACTTTTTTCTCCATAAATGTTTATTGGGCTTAATAATACTTCAAACCTTGACTAAAGAATGCAATAGGTTATTCAACACCCTCATCATTATTTTACATAAGCATAAATGAAATATTATAAGGTTATTTAATGTATATAACATGAAATCCTTAACAAAATAAATATTTAAAAGAGTGGGAGCTTTGGAAATTTCTTGTTTAATATCTTCAAAACTATTGTTACCTTTCTTAGTCCAAGTGAAACCCTGATTATTCTTGAGCATAGTTGTGATAGGCTCCACCAAATATGCACAACTAGGTATGAATCTTATCACAAAGTTTATATTACCTAAGAATATTTAGATTATTTTCTTGTTCAATGGAAATGATAGGCCTCTAATAGCCTCTATCCTTTTAGGTTCAATGGCTAGAGCATCCTTGGAAACAATGTGTCTTAGAAGGTTACCTTCATGGACAAAAAAACTTCACTTTTTTGGGTTAAGAGACACCCCATACTATATACATATTTAAAAAACATTCTGAATATGTTTCATGTGTTAATTTTCATCCTTTGACAACATGTTTATATAATCAAGGTACACTACAACATCTCATTGATTAGGCCTTTGAAATCCATCCCGATTGCCCTCTAAAAAGTGGTACCAACATTTGACAAACCAAAGGGCATATTCCTATAAGTAAAGTTCCCCCATTTTGTAGTAAATGTTGTCTTCAACTAATCATCCTCATTAACAAAATTCTTATAATAACTATAATACCCATATAGGAGTAAGAAGCATTGGGAACCTAAAACAACTTGAAAATTTTGATCCATAGAGGGTAAGGGGTAAAGCTCTTTGAGTGACACCCTATTTAGGTTTCTAAAGTCCACACAAAGTCTAATTTCCCCACACTTATTCCCAAAAAGAACAAGATTAGCTACCCAAGTTGAGTGCTTGATGGGGAATATAATGTTAGACTCAATTAGTTTGGTGAGTTCCCTTCTCATGAGTTGTTCCACTTTGGGGTTAATAGGTCTTTGATTTTGCCTAACTAGTTTATCTCCAGGATCTAATTCAATAGTATGGTGGGCTAGGATAGGGTCAAAACCATTTAGATCCTTATATTACCAAGAACATATATCATGTAATTCTCTACACAACTTAATGAATGCTTGTTTTTTAGATGAAGAACATACCTTTCCTAGTTTAAGGAACTTGTCGTTGAAGATTAAGATCATTTCATAGTTCTCCTCCTTTGTGGACATGAACACGTTATATTTTTTATTTTGTTCATACTCATATAAGATGTTATCTAGAGTGACCAATCCCTTGGATATCATGTTTATTCTTAGCTATATAATCTGATCTTCATACTGACCATGGAGCATTTTTTGATTTATTAAAGAGAACTCTACCTCCTCTTACAAGAATTGTACAATCTACTAGTCACTATCAAATAATTGCCAAAAGACTTATTTTTCAAGAATGGAATACATAAAAATGACCTTAAGATGTGACTAGTTTTCTCCTTTATTTATATCAATAGGTGTGTCAAATTTTTCCCATATTGTAGCTAACCTATCAGCATGCTTATTTTTCTCTCTTAGGATTGGTTGTATGTTGAATGCACTAAAGTATTCAAGTAAATACCACACCCTATGTTAATAATAAATAATAAAATGGTTCTTGGTGATAATCATATTCATTATTTGATGTAAAACTATATCACTATCCCCATACACTTGTCAATTCTTATTCCCTTCCTCTTTTCCCATTGAAGGCCATGAACAAGGCTTTCATACTCAGCCACATTATAGGTACAACTAAAATGGAATCTATATGAGGAGTAATAATAATGTTTAGATGTATAAAATAACATAACACTAGATCCTACACACATATTTCTCCTTGAACCATAAAATAACATCATCCACATTCCATCACTCTCATCCTCCTCCTTAGTAAGTGAAGGTATAGGTGTTCCTTCCTTGTGTAGGTAATAAAACCCTAAATTAATATCTTACATGAAATAATAGGGTTCATACTTATAGGTATCAGCATTATATTCATCTAATAATATATTATAAATACCTTCAAGAGGGGAGGATTCTCTATCATCTATAGCATGTTCTTCTTGATCATTGATAGTGAAATTCAGATTGGAACTAGTTTCCACATATGGTTCAATGTGGAAATTGGTCAATGGCTATGTTAATATTATAAATTTATATCTATACCTCATTTTAAAATCCAAAAAAGGCTAATAATTATCAACATAACCTCCTATCTTGGTAGTGAAGTCCCTTGATAGGGAAATGGCAAAGTGTGCAGGTAGATCTACCACCACTATGTATTATAGAATTGGGAAACTTGGGTAGTCATGAAAGAAAACTTTCAAGCCTTTTATGAGCCCTATATACCTAGATGGTATTATATCCATATGTATCACTCCTTTTTTATATGGCTCATAATTCAATCCTAAATTATATACAACTAGTTTAGGCATAACTAAAGTGATTTTGCTACTATCCACAATGCAATTATGGACCATCTTATCTCCCACAATGAGGGTAATATAGAAAGGTGGTGGGTTTTTAGACTAGGTGGAAGGTTAAAAAATATGATTAGGTGAATTTTTGAGGGTTAAACTAATATTATTTGATGGTTGGGGGTAATATGGAGTTGGGATAACTAGTCTTGGAGTAACTCCTTTTAACCGATCATGTGGAGTACCTCCTAAAGAGATCTTGTCTTTGTGTTATTCAAGGAGTCAATAATATTCAAAGGTGGACACTAAATTTTTTTTCATCCTTGAATTTAATGTATTACCTAGAACTTGAGTCAATTAAGGTTTGACCACCTTTCCCAAGTTTTGATTTTGATGAGGTGCAAGACTTGTAGACACTGCCACATTTGAATTCATACCTTGTTGTCTTAAAGGGTTTTTTTTTGGAGTTGTATACACATATTGAACATGTTCCAAATATATCCTATTTTAAATTATGTTAAATGAAACTGAGGATATCTAATTTATGATAAAACTATCTTCCATTTGATAGTTCATAAATCTTGCTCTTGAATTGCTACACTCTTTACTTGGTTCTGCTTGCATAGAGTTATCATCTTCTGATGTCAAGTAAGGAGTAGTCCATATTGACCAATTTTGGCCTAAATAAAATTTCTATATTTTAATGGATAAGTTTAATATATTTTTATATGTAATTAGTGGTCCAATGATCTCATATTTCTTATAAAGGTTTTGACAAACTTTAAACAAGCTTAAAGTGCGATTTGTTGATCCTTGGGAAGTATGCTTGGAAATAGGTTTAGGATTACAAAGTGAAAAGAATATTAGGTTTTAATGGTGTTTTAAGAATTAATGGGCATGAATAAGGTTTCACAAAGTCTTAGAGGTCCGTTTGAGGCTTCTAAAGAGACAATAGTTTCTTGCAACAAGTCTAGAAGAATGAGACCATCACAAACACATCATGCATAAATAGACATATCAATCTAGTTACACATTTGATAGATGAATTTGAATATTCAAATAGGGTAAAATAGTTTCATGGACATGGTGTTATATATTCTTTGAACATTATCTATAAATTTCATGTCTTGATGAGTTTTCTATCTCAAGATACAAAGCTTCAAAGTTAAACTAGTAGAGTAAGACATACACGTAGACATCAAGTTAAAGCTATATCAATTAACAATTTGGATTTAAAAATATTTAAACATGAATGAAAACATAAAATTTTGGCCTTTAAGATTATATATTTGAATTTAAATTATTTTAGATCAATTGTCAAAATTTAATCATACCATGAAGATCAATGGTGAGTGGGTGATGACAGTGTTAGTGGGTCCCAAAGATCTAATGGAGCATGTTTGATAATGCACCCAAGATAAATGGTGATCATCAATTCAAAAGTTCATATTAAGTGCAAATAAAATAAGGGGAAAGATCTCAGGTACCTGAATAAAGATATAATGGTGTGTAGTGATTGACAAAGATAGTGGGCTCTAGTAGATCGATGGTGTGTCATCTATTGTACAAAGTAGATCTAATTCCAAGTGATGGGTCAAAAGGTTAGTGAATATAAAATAAAAATGCATGGGTAAAAATTATCTCAACCACATAAACTATAATAATATATATTACTTATATCCATTTGAATAGAAGTAAATCAGTGGTGTGCATGTAAACTAAGAAAACATATCCAATAGTATGCAAACAAGCTGATCAATGGTAAATATTAAAAGTCAAAAGCTAAGAGACTTAAAATAGAGGTCAAATTTGACTCAGGTCAAACAAAAGCAAATTCTTCAAAGAGATATGTTTCCATTAGAGATCATTTGAATGTAATAAGTAGACATATTCATGTAGTCAAGGTTGTCAATGTTTAAGTTCCATCACCATTAAAGATTAGAATCAACCTCTGGTTTGAAGATTTAGAATGAATATATCCCATATTTTGGGGTTATAGTATTGATACATGATTGTGATTGTTAATCTTTAAATAAAAATTTTGTATATAATGATTTCTTGGATTCATTAAGGTTGAAAGGTCAAATAAGTCTATTCAGACCTAATAGAGATCAAGAAGGAAGCCATGTGACCCATAGGCTTTTCGTTTATATGATAACTATATAAAAACTAGTAAATTGGATTGGTTTTCAATATATAATATAGACCTATGCTTATATTTTTCTTTAGAAGGAGATATGTGATTATAAAGGAGTGTTTTATCTATCAACATGGTCATATTTTTGAAAAATAGGTAGCTAGAGCTACTCAAATTATACATGGAATGGATCTATCTAGATTCAACGAATCAAGACTTTGTCCTTATAGTAAATACAAGTGGGAGGTGGTGTAGAAGTTTAAGAAGTAGTTTTGGGGATTGGAGAAGTATAGGTGAAACATTCAAGTCTTTTATAGAGCCTTTAAAGTCTTTTCTCCATAAATGTAAATCATGGCTCAACACCTCCAACAAGTTCTTGTCTTTTATTATGTCTTCTATATCCAATGAGGGGATTGAAGTTATTTAGAGATAATGATTGGCTAGTTGGGAGGTAGAATTAATGGTAATAGATCAGAAGTGGCTAGGAACCCATCTAAGTTATTGGACCTCATTTAATGATCTCTAATGGTGTCTTCCCCCTCTCTCTCCCCTTTCTCCTATATTTATTTTTATTTTCCATTTATAAACACTCTCTCACTTTTTGTAAGAAACTCTCTCTAAATTATGGAATAGTAGAGACTCTTATTTGATAACACTATACCTTGTCTAAATTTGTATGAAAGACTTCTTGAAGTAATAAATACTTTATTTAATTATCTCTCCCCTATGAACTATGTGTAGCAAAGCTTGTGCATGATGGTATTATGAAGGAGAATCTTCCATGCACATTATCCTTCTTTCTTTCTCATTTCTAGGTATCTTTAAGTTAGTTCAAGGTTTGAATTGGTGTTCTTTCTATCATTGATGTAGGCTCTTAGTGACTCTTAAAACTCCTCTTTTCCTTCATTCATTGCTTCTTGAACCTAGTTTATGAAACACATGTAACTAGCTAAGTTTTGTGAGATTGTGTGAGCTAGCATTGTCTTATTCTTCCTCAGTGATTACTTCATACTTATGTGAGTTCTCATTTAAATTTGGTGCATCACCTGGTTAAATAAATTAGGATCCATTTTCCCCTTTCTAACCTTTTTCTTAGTGCAAACATTAGTATAGGTGATCCATCAAGAGGAAGCCAGCCTTTTTTGGAGGTTTAACTCCACCATAGGTGACCCATAGATTGAGGTTGTTCCCATATTGTATCTCAATTAGAGGGAGCCTAAAGAACTCCCCCCAAGGTTGAAAATTGATGCTAAAATAATTTTTGGCATGCCTGATGATACTTATAGTTTATATAAATATTGATCAAAGTTTGATGCTAGTTTGATCAGTTCGCAATAGTTATAGCTTCTAAGTAATAACATGTAGCAACTCCAAAAGAAGATTCAACATTTTGGTAGTAGAGAAGTGACTACATATCATGATAAAGGTAAAAACAAGGTTATCTCCTAGAGGTATTCCATTTGAATTCATTAAATTAACCTTGAACTTAGTAAAGAGATTAATATTTTTAATACATACCCATATAAAGGAAACTTTTTTCCTAAGTCAATTATGAGGCCTGTTGAGGTAAAGTTGTGTGAAACATTATTAATTGCATATAATTTATATTATCAAGGACAATATAAATACATTTTTAATAACAACTTGTATTATGAGTTGTTTAATATATTATTGTTTGTGTGAGATTTGGTTGTTAAACCAAACTCACATAAATAGGTTTGGATGTTTTATAGGTGAGAGAAAAGGGGAGAGAGTATCGGAATACATTTCCTATATATATGTATAACGTCTTGAATTATTAATTAGAGAGTGGAATATATTATTTGTATTGAAATAATTTGTCTATGTTCAAACTCCATTATTTTGTGCATGTATTAAATCATTGTTTGGCTCTTCCAATCCCCAACAATGGTATTAGAGCAGGATGTTTGTAATGGAAAATTCCTAGGATGGTGTTCAAGTTTAGGGGAAGTTATCTTATGCATCACTTGATCTAATGAGAGTACAAACTATTTTATGAAAAAATTATAAGAATAGATTTTTTAGAAAAATAGTTTATTGTATTCACAAAGTATAGCTATGATAGCCATTCTAATATTTCCTATCATTAAGAATCTGTGACTATAGGAACCCTATCATAGTAAAAAATTTTAGATCTAGGTTATCACATAATTAAAAATCATGTGTAACATTCAAGAATTTGTTCTTTTGTTTTGGTCTAGTAAAGAGACCTAATCAAATTTATAGTTCAACCTTTGTGCATATAGCTATACATATGATTTCAATCTATCATGTTCCATATCCATAAATTTTTGCATAAAAGATACTATCAAACTCTGTGTTCTAAATCTACCTTGATATGTGTGACTCATGATCATGATTCAAGGCACTAGCTCATAAATAATTTAGTAGAATTGGTTTTGAAGTGGAAAATTATTTATTAAAGATCTTAATGTGTTTAGAAGTTAACACCATTGTTTTAGTTGTTTCATAGATCTCAAATATTCGGAATCTTTTAGCTATGGTTCACTTGACATTAACTGATCCCATCTCTATTAAAATCCCCATTAATTTTACTATAGAACCATACACTCAAGCTTTACAATTAAATAGTTGCCCATATCCATGATTAGCACCTATTGAAAAATTTCTTTGAGCTCACCTTATTATGGATCAAGCTAGTTCATCTATCTTGGCACATTATCCATTTCACTTTATCTGATCAATGGGTATATTAAGAGATCATAACTATAATATAAAATACAATTATATACATTATGAGTCATTTTATTTGCAATTCTTAATCAAAATAGTATTTTTTTGGTAATTAGTTTTTGAGTTTCATGTTAATTTTTGATCAAAATTCAAGTCATTCTTTTATTTTAAGTTATGTTTCACATAGTTTTAAGTCAATTATTTTTATTAAGTATCATTATTTTGTTATTTATAAATAACAAATATTAATTTATGTGTCAAATTAAGAAAAAATAAAAATAAAAATAAATCATGATTTGATATAAGTTTAGTTTATTTAAAATTCTTTTGTGTTGATCAATTAATTGATCAATGAGTCAAGAGTTAGAGTCCTTATTTTGTGTCAATAAAGGTATGACAAAAAGTGTAAAATATTTGTAAATGGATACACTATTGGGAGTACCCAGCATCCAATATTTTTTTGAGGTTCATCAACATATCGAATAAGTAAGTTGTAGTTACTAGAGGGTGGAGTATACATAGAGGATGGAGGATTTTTATACCTCTTGTCAATCACCAGTGATGGGGCCTAGATTGATTTGGTGACTTATGTGTTTCTGTTTTAATAAAGAAAAAAATTACATATCTATTCACATGTGTGGTGTGTTTTTGATTTCTTCAGTGTGGTGTGCTATACGCTAAATCGACTAATGCCAAGGATGATTCTTCATTAGAAGTGAAAACCATTTATATTGTTTTTTTTGGGTGGAAATAGACATTAATAGAGGCTACATTAGATAACAATGAAGATTTGTTCATCATGATATTTTCATTTTTTTGAGTTGTGTGTGTTTTCATTCTCCTACTTATTTGAAACACCTCTACTATTTATAGACAAGGGAGAGTGTGGATATAATGGAATGTGACAAATAATTGTATAGGAGGATAGATAGTTGAAAAAATCCCATGACTAACTTACTTATTTATGGAGATTACCCCTGTGACACATTCCTTATGGTCACATAAAGTAAATGTGGGATACATTACTTCGCATATAGTGGTCATGTGAAGCAAGATCACATTAGTAGTATGTAGACCTAAAAGTATGCATTGGCATATGATTAAGTTCATGTAAATTCTTGAAGATGTATCTTCTCCCCGTGATCACATTAAGTGGGTGTAGGATAGCATTAATAATGTTCATAAGGGGGTGAATATTGAGGTAGAGTTGTGTGAAACATTATTAATTGTATATAATTTATATTATCAAAGATAATATAAGTATGTTTGTAATAACAACTTGTATTATGATTTATTTAATATATTATTATTTGTGTGAGATTTGGTTGTTAAACCAAACTCACGTAAATAAGTTTGGAGGTTTTATATTTGAAATAAAAGGGGAGAAATTATAGGAATATATTTCCTATATATGTGTGTAATGTCTCAAATTATTAATTAGAGAGTGGAATATATTATTTGTATTGAAATAATTTGTCTATGTTAAAAATCCATTGTTATATGCATGTACTAAATCATTATTTGGTTCCTCCAATCCCCAATAAGGCCTAACCCTACAATAATATATTTTTAAAACTATTTTATTGCCATGGAAGCCCTTAGAGCTTTCCCCTTTATGGATTTTAATGACCAAAGTCCTCTAGACCTACCTCACTATGATCTAGTAGCATCTCTTACAAGTGTCCCTTATTTTATTGGATACCAAGATACAATCCCTTTTAAACACTTCATGTATATATAAAACTTCTACAACATTCATGGTATCAATGAGGAGAATGTAGAAATTAGGTTATTAGCCATCTCTTTCAAAGGTAAAGCCCTAGATTGGTATAGAAGCCTTGATGCCAACTCTATTACATTATGGGATCAATTGGGAGATGTATTATGGAAGATATTTGAAGATAAAAGTGACCATTTGTCACTTTTAGAGAAATTAACCACAATTAAAATATCCCCTCATAAAGTTATGTAAGACTTTAACACAAGGTTCCAAAAGACTTGGGATAAAATCCTAGTATCTACTAGGCCTACCCCTAACTTTGCCTTTATTTAATATTTTAAGGCCTTAAATAGTGAAATTGATGTAATGATTTAGTCCATGGAATGAAATGCATTGCCAAATTCATATGAGGTGGTAATCAGAGCAAAAAATTATCTAGTACAGGCTGGCAAGCTTACACCTAGACCACCAATGCATTTATTCCTTAAGATTAAACCACCCCTATTTGTATTCCTCCCTTTGATGTCATTCCTCCTATGTATACAATTTTTGTTTTACCCTCATCAAATCAAGAAAAGGATTTCACTAGTTAATATAGTGATTCCTAAAAACATAAAAACTTTCAAGAGCTTAAGAGCATGTTTTAGTCCTTAGGAAAGGAGCTAGTGAATGTTAAAAGGTATCAAGATTTCAATAGGACATACCAAGCCTCATATAAACCTTAGAAACAATATTATCAAGTAAATAACCCACCCTATAAAATAAATTTCCAAGTCTAAAGATAGGGTCAAAACGAAGGACAAGGGTAACTTAGCTATAGTAGATAGAGTAACTATAATCCAAATGTTGCAAGCACTTCCAACACTTTGGTCTCAATTAAAAATAATATTTATAAAAAAACTAAGGTTACCATGCTTAGGAATTAGTCTTTTTGGAAATACATTGTTCCAAACATTGAATTAAATGAATCTTTCAATGATCAGTGGTAGTAGGCTACTAATTATGGGTATAATCAAGCTCTTATGGATTAGAACATAGAGGTACCCATGATGAAAATTACCTCCAAGGTCAAATATCAAGGTCAAATATCTAATAAATTACCAAGATAATTGGGTGTGACAATGGTGAATTATGAGCTAGAAAAGTTATATGTACTTAATTAGTAGGCTAGTTCTAACAACACATACATTCTAGTGGAAATAAATACAAGGTTCAAAAGAAGGAACATGGATGGTAATCAAGAAGTAGTTAAATATCCTCCTATCATTACTCCTAAAATAAAAAATCCAAATAGACCTACTATTGTTACAAAGGTTCCAATAACTCCAAGGAATCAAAATCAAGGGAATGTCCTTGTCCCTCAAAACTCACAAACTAAAGGTGTAGTTGTGGCTTTCAAATTAAATCCAAAGGTTGGTGGTTTAACCATCAACATTATGGAACAAATTAAAAGATCCAATGTGAGTGTGCCAGTGTGGGATATTCTCTCCATGATTGGTCATGTAGACATCCTCCAAGAAGGGTTGTCAAGAGTCAAAGTTCCTGAGAAGGAACCAGTCAAGGAGAATGTGGTTCTCACCAATGCAACCAAAGGTCCTAATGAAGGGAAACTAGGTAAGGTGATCAAACCTCCCCCCTTATAAATTTTAGTTATCATTGATAACTATTTAGTGCATAATTTATTAGTAGATAGTGGGGATAACACCTCAGTAATGCCAAAGTTTATAGTTGATCAACGTGGTCTAAAATATGAGACCTATTTTAAAGGAGTATTAAAACTTCATGGTTCTTCCACCAAGCCATTTGGTATCATCAGAGACCTCAAATTTACCTTGAATGCCTAACCTAATGTCTCAATAGCTCAAGATGTGTTGATCCTAGATGTACCTCTTCATTTTGGACTATACTTATCTAGGAAATTCACTATAAGGATTTGAGGTTATCTTGTAATAGATTGGTCATACATGTCATTTATAATGAGATATGGGACCAAAGTATCAATCAAGGCTGATCCAATTACATAATTCCACTTAGATACTTATTGTAAAGGCAACATAAACCTCAATTTCACTATATATGATGAGGATGAATTCATAGTTGGTCAATAATTAAACAATTACCTTGAGGAGATACTAGACATGTTCTTGGATGAACTATGGAATGAAAATAATTTGGTTGATCCCTTGAAAGAATTTTCATAAAGGGACATGGGTGTCTACTAACATGAATATAATTGGTCTATGCCATCCCTAATTGGACCTCAAGAAGATCCTAGTGGATTATGGAAATTATTCTTTGATGGTTCAAGAAGCAAACATGGAGTGGGTACAGGTGTAATGCTACTATCCCACTCAAATGACAAGTGTTTCTCTTCTTATAGGTTCTAATTTAGTTACTCTTATAATATATTATAATATGAGGGCATTATCTATGGCCTTTAATTGGTTAGTAAGAGAGGGATCAAGAAGTTATAAGTTTATAGAGATAGTGAGCTGATAATGCATTAGGTCAGAGGCTAGAATATTACCAATAATCTGTTGATGAATTCTTAAAAACATAGAGTGTGGGACATAAATAAGGATTGTGAGACCTTTAACATCCAAGTAATATTAAAAAACTAAAATCAACATGCTAACATACTGGTAGTTTTGGGAGCTCTATTTGATATCCCTAATGAGTTAAAAAAGACCAAGGTGTAGCCATATGTAAAAGTGATGGTAAGACCATTAGTGATAGAAAATGAATCTCATTGATAGGTTTTTGATAATGAAAATCAAATTTCATATTTATTGTGGCAAGAAGTAGAGTTCTCCTCCATAAACTAGGAAAAGTTTCAACATCAATATGAGGTACAAATTTTTCATTTGAGATATAAAAATATTCCTAAAGGGCTTGTCACCCTTGAAGGTCTTTTCCATGAGGGAGATCATATGAGAAAAGATAAGGTAGTGATGTCAACAAGTGAAAATAACTATTAAAGAGTCCTTATCTTCAAGGATAGGTTCCTCAATCTTGGGAAGGTAAGAACTAAAAATAAGAGGCATGATTTCATATAACTTTTTAAAGAATATGAAAACATTTTTACTTGGGAATATAGTGACCTGAGAGGCTTTGATCCTAGTATGGCCCAATACACTATAGAACTAGAGGTTAATGCCAAGCCTATAAGGTATAAGTAGAGGCCTAAAACCCGAAAATTGAAAATATTATGAGGAAATAATTGACCAAATTAATTGAATCCAAGATAATATTTCCCATAAATCACTCCTCATGGGTAACCAATTTAGTGCATATCAGGAAGAAGAGTGGGGATATCAGATTATGTGTTGACTTTAAGGATATAAACAGGGTCTCTTTGAAATATCACTACCCCTTGCCATCCATGGAACAAATAATTTAGATAGTTGATAGTTCATAATGCTTATCCCTTTTGGATGGATATTTAGGATACAACTAGGTGTTGGTGAGAGAAGAAGATCAATATAAGACTACTGTCACTACCAAGTGAGGAACATATGCTTACCAAAGTATGCCATTTGGATTGTCAAATGTTGGGGGTACTTTCCAAAGAGCCACAAACATGGATTTCTAAGGTTGTTGAATCAAATGGTGCTAGTATACTTGGATGAAATCATAGTTTTCTCTAAGAAATCTAGTGAACACTTAGATAATCTAAGGTTTATTTTTAAAATATGTAGAAAGTATGGGAACTCTTTAAATCCTATGAAATGTGTGTTTGTTGTTCATTAAGGCAAAACCTTGGGTTACATTGTTTCAAAGGAAGGGTTATCCATTGACCTTGATAGAATAAGTGATATCTTATCACTCTCTTTACTTAAGCACAAAAAATGAATTCAAAGCTTCCTTGGGAAAATAAACTTTGTGATGAGGTTTATACCTAGTTTTGTAAACCTATCCAAACCCATCACTACCATAATAAATAAGAGACAAGTGTTTGCTTATAAAATAAAGGTAGAGCATATTTTGAGGCCATCAAAGAATCCATTGCCCAAGCACCCTTGCTTATAAATTATATCTTCTCAAAGGATTTTATATTTTACACATTTACTAATGTTGACAATATGTCAACTATGTTGATGCAAAAGAATGGTGAAGGACTTGAGCAACCAATTTCATTATTTAGTAAAGGACTAGAGGGATATGAGGTAAGGTATAATTTCATAGAAAAGTAGGTTCTTGAAATTTTGAGAATCCTCAAAAATTTTAGGCCGTTGATTTTTAATAGCAAGTTTTTTATAGTGGTGTCTCATCCCAGAGTTAGGGACTTCCTCCTTAACAAAGACTTGAATGACAAAAGATTAGGCTAGATTACTACCATCATGCAGTATGATATATAAATCAAAGTCACCAAACTAGTAAGAAGTAAAGGATTATGTGAGAATATGGTGGATAACCTTCAAGAAGACAAAGAGTTATTTTGATGACATAAGGCAACTCAAAAATAGATGCACCTCCAGCCCAAAAAAATTGGCTCCAAGATAGAACACATTTCTTGATGATAAGAGAATGCCTCCAAGGTTTTGATAGAGAAAAATAATGTATTTAAAACTTTAGTCTATACCTTATGCATTATTCTATGGTGTTATTTTTAGAAGGGACCTCGATGGTTACTTCTTAGGTTCATTGATGACAATCAATTGATAAATGTTTGGGAGAAATTTCATTATGGACCTACAGAAGGCCATTTTACTCCAAGAAAAGTGGCAACAAAGGTAATTAAAGATGTTTATTATTAGCCAAGCCTTTTTAAGGATGCCTATGTATGGGTCAAGAAATGTTAGAAGTGTTTTCTAATTTTAGGAAAATAAATATTAGTATCTCTTCCACAAAACCCAATCTAGGTGGAGTAACCCTTCATGTAATGGGGGTTGTAATTCATATGGATGATAAATCCACCTTAAAGTGTAAAGAATAAATGGGTGCTAATTGTAATTAACTACTTCACTAGGTGAGTGAAATTAATTTCCTTGAAAGAAGATAATAAGACAAAAGTATTTGACTTCGATGACAACATAGTAACTAGGTTTGTTGTCCCATCTACTATAATTTTAGATAATGCATTAGCATTTGTCATTATGAGGATAAGTGAATCAATATTTAAGATGTGCATTGTTGTGTAGACCTATTACCCAATCAATACAAGATTCCTGAGTCTGATTAACATTAATTGTCAACCCAGGGTGCATATGCTTTTCAATAATGTCAACACTATATTGCATTATTGATTCATAGATTAACTTGCTTTACTAGTTGTAGTACAATGAACTTTTATTGAATTCAAACAATAGTTATATGAAACTATTACAATATAAATATATAAATACTTCACACATGCATCACACTTTATATAATCAAACTAATAATGAAATCAACTTAAAAAACACACTTAAATAAGGTGGGTTAGGATCTTCACTACAACTCCTTTTGTGGGGGTCCTTCTTCATTTAAAATTGAGTTCCAATCCTTCTCTGAGAGATTTGCAAAAACTTATTATAGAATCAACCTTCTCATTACTCATATCTATAATAATTAAACATTTCTATAGATGATTAAAATATTTATAATGCAATGACTTCTACAATTCTACTATTTTTTATCATCTCTCTAACTTTTAATCTGATCTAGGTTCTTCCATTAAATACAAAAGATAATTTATTAGCTTTTAACCAAAAACACTAAACTAGGGAAACATATAAATAATTAAAAACTGACCCAATCAACCTTCAGGTGGTTAGTAATTGAAGTTACTTATTTTAGGTCTGACTAGGTTAAGGACAATGTATATTAGTTTGTTGTTTTACTTCTTTTTGTCTCCTTCCCATTGTCCTTATCTTTATCATTTTTGGTAGCACATCCAAGTTACCTTGTATATGGGGAGTCTATATAATAGTTGTGATCCTTTTCAATCATTCATTCAATTCCCAATATATTTGGATGTGTCCCTAAGATACAATCACAATAACGGTTCTCTTCTATGTAGTGGATATGAGAAACCTATAAGTGGAAGCCCATAATTATTCTGGGAAATTTTTAGTGGCTATGGGAAACCTATAGGTGGAATCCTATAGTTGTTTTAGGAAATATATAGTGGCTATGGGTAACCTATAGGTGGAATCCTATAGTTGTTATAGGCACCCTACAGTGGCTAAGAATAACCTGTAGGTGGAAGCCTATGGTTATTGTGGGCAGCGTTTAAGTGTTGTGCTCAGAAAATATTCCTATAGCCTTATGTTATCCTTCAAATGTTCATTAAATAAAGTTACATGAATATAATATAATCAAACAAAAAGAATTATTAATTCATAAAATAACATATATATATATATATATATATATATATATATATATATATATCGATATATCGATGCACACATAAAATCATAAATTCATTCATTCATTTATATGAGTCATGGATTGTTATGGAAATTTACATAGAAAAAGATATATACTAGGTATGGATAAGGCTATAAAATAGAGAAATTGGTGGCCTCATCACACCCCCTACTTAACCTCCTACTTAACCTGGATTACGCCTTAGTTATATTTTGGAACCACATAATCTTATAAAATCTAGGGGGCTTAGTGTAGCCTAACCCTTCAAGTCTATATAAGCCTTTAGCATCTTCAATGTTCTCCCATCTTTTCTTCTTAGACTCTCTATCACCTAGGACCTTTCCATTCTAGTTAGGGATTAGGAACCAAAACAAAGCAGGTTGAAACATTAATCCCAACCATTTTACCCTTCTCTTCCTAACAAGCTCAATATATATGTATACCCTGTATATGACCTCCCTAAGGTTTTGAGGGTAATAGGGTTCCTTTATTTTAAAACATCAGATATTTCTATGCATTTGTGAGAAAAAAAAAAGAAAAATTTGATTTCCATCTCCTTCCGTAAGACTCAAATAATGATTTTGAACTTCTACTTATTTCCTTATAACCCATGCTTGTGGAGTACTTGAGCTCATGAAGGAGATCCATTATTTTATTATAACATCTGGATTACCTAATTCACCCCTAATCATTAAGGTAGCTTCTTTTTATTTTTCTTGGTACTCCACTTGTTTCCTTATTCTTATTTCATTAAGGACATATGAATAAAATACATTCAATTGGACTTCACCCAAGTATATGTTTGGATTCTAATCTACATCACTGGGTACAACATATTGATGTATGTAAAACTCACTTAACTAATCTTGGAGATCAAGGTCATCATGTATATAAACCTCAAAAAATGTCTTAGGCTCACAAACCATGTAGGACTAATCTTTATATATCCTATCATATCTAAATTTAAGCCATATTTATTGTAAGTAGACAACATTCACCCTAGACGGTAATCTATACTCCATTAACATTTTAATGGTTTCATGCATTTTATTAATCTTTTCCTTTAGATACTTGATCCTAGTTTTATCCATTTCCAAACATTTTTTAAGTCGTCTTATTGTTCTCTTGTTTCAACAAATACCTTAAATATTTGTACCAAATCCTTGTAGTAATTTTCATCATCACCAAATTTTTCCTTAAGAAAATTTAAGAGGTCATCAATTTATATAGGTATGGTAACTAAAATATCCACATCAATAACTTCTACTATAGGTGTTTTTGTAGTGAGTAGAGGAGGAGGAAATCTATTGTAGAAAGGTACCAAAGCCAAATCATAATTTTTTTTAGGTGCTTCTAAGGGTATATTAATGCTATCTATTGGTAAGGTAAATGAAGTTGCTATAGGTTCCTCTAAGGAAGTTGTTGCAGGTATCTCTAATAACCTTTCTCTTTCCATAGATGGTTTTACAAAATTTTCTACCCCCAGAAGTGTTTCTAGGCCTCTCTTACCTTTCAATTTTGTTATCTCATTCCTCAACCTATATATTTATCTCATAGCTTGTTCTAAGGTTTTGAACTCCTAGTCACGAGGAACTATCTCTTATTCTACTTCTTCTTCCATAGTATTTTTTTCAATCAATTCCTCTTCTATTATAGCAATCTATCATTCTTAGCTCTTCTTCTATATACCCAGTGTGTCTCAGGAGATCCATTTCTTCCTTAGTGAATTTGTATGGCTTGCGTGACTATACTTCTTCCTTGGTAGATTCTTCTTTATTAGGCCATTTAGTAATCTTGAACCCATCAGGGGTCTTTCGAATCTTGGGCTCTTTCTTTCCCTTTTCATCCTCATTGATATCTATGGGTGAGGAGGCTAAAGTTGTCATTTGTTTCTTAATTTTTTGAGATCTCCTAGGATGAGGTCTTCTTTTTCTTGATACAGAGGGTTTCTTATCTTCAATTTTCATCTTATTTTTAAGAAGGGTAGCTATTGGAACTTGTTATTCCTATGCATTAGTTGATAAAAGAACTTCCTCTTTATCTAAATGAGCCATGGTGAAAGGATCAATATTTGGTGAGGAGATATTAGGATTAATGGGAGAAGGAATATTCTACTCAACTTGTGTGGGTGGACTATCCTTCTCTATGTCATCAAGAGGTAGGACTAGTTTCCTTCTCTTTCTTCTACTTGTAGCAATTTCATATGGATCCTTAATAGTTATGGGCTATCCAATATCACTAGTTCCCATGGCATCTTGTGCAATATTTTTGTCCTACTCCTCATTATTTCCCTCCTCTTACTGATGTTCAACATTCCCTAAGGTTATAAATTGTTCCCAATTGAGGTCAGGTCTAAAATTGTTTATTCCATGTTTGGTTATCAACCATATTAGGCCATGATGAGATAGGGCTTTCTCAATCCCCTTCTGGTAATCTTATGACATCCTTTTTAAAATTTTACATAGGTGATATGAAACATTAATGGTCCTATCATGCCTTAAGTGATTTAATAATTTAAACTAAAGAGTATAAACTAGAGATTACCTTCCTTCACATGCCATATATTTGATGATGTATGAGGCTATTTCCCTCTAGGCTATAGGTAAGTTGAGTCTCTTCATACCACCTTTCTTTATTACTAGGCTTTCATCTCCTTGACAAAACTATTGTCTAACTTCTTGACTATTGGGTTTGTCTTACCAATTCTCTCCAATTCATGGAAGCCTAATTACCTGGCTTACCAGTTATTTAGTAACTATAAATGTGATTCCATGTATAGTAGCTCGATCTCCTATAAAAGATCTTGTAAATTTCCTAGCAAAAGGTTTTAAGAAATTCTACAATTTCTCAAAATAAATGGTCCAACCAACTTTGTTGAGGATAACCTAGCTAGGTGGGTCTCCTTGAAGGTGCCTATGATATGTGAGTTCCCTTCTCACAATTGACCCTCCCATTCTACTATGTTTAGCTTTCTATTAATCATTTCAACTGGTAATTAGAAACACACTTTGTTTAGATTCTAAATTTCTACCTATATAAAATTAGGGTTTATTTAATAATGGTAGTTTTTGGCTATAAGTTGTAGGTTATGGCATGCTTCAACTTTGTGTGAATGGTTGTACTTGTAAGGAAAAATAATGAAGTGATTATTTTCCCTATATGTTATTATGGTGTTATTATAGAATTATCTTGCATTTATGGATCCCATAGTGCATGATATTAATTCCCACAACATTCCCCCCCTCCCACATGACCTATCACTTGTCCTTAAGTGACATGGGATGAGTAGTATGGAAGAGATAGAACAGGGTCATGACGAGGTATATTAGTGTGGGGTGAGATGTCATCATGTGGGTTGAAGTGTGATTTGAGAGGTATTAATGAATGACATTTTAATGATTTAATATGCTTTTAAATATTATACATGCTATATTAAAACTATAAATACTCTTCTATGATCAAAACATATGGCATACATTTTTAATGGTTTACCTAGGGTTATGTTGAGGACTTGTATGTGAGTGGTTTATAAAATGCAATGATTGTGTTTGTAGTTATAACTAGACTAAAGTGGGCCCCATTTGAGTAATTATGAGATCACATGATATTAGGCATCTATAGTGACCTCAGCTCATGTGCATGTCATCATGACAACCTACATGGAATTTAAAATAGGAGTCTTGGAGTTGGATGAGAGATTATTGCCCTTCTACCACTAATTGGTTACTATAAATTAGTGTTATCCAAGTCATGTGATGTAGGAAAATGAAAGAGAGTATCTGAGGGTGTTGTTGCTTTATGATCTTCCTCTACATGAGCTAACTTATGATTTATATTTATACTATCTTACTTCCTATGGATTTTGTGCCTAGTGAATGTTTTTTAGTTATTCAGGGGTAGGCTAGAGCAAGGTTTTAACTTGTCTACTCTAATCCTCCATCACTCCTCTAGCTTGGCAAGTGTATTCCATATATTCCTCCAAAGTTCATAACTAAGACCATAGCTTAGAGTTTGTGAAGAACTATCATGCATGTGCTTAGAGAGGTGTTAGGGTATACCTAAAGAAACTAGAGATGGTGCCCATAGCAAATACAAAGTTGTGCCCAACTATTGGGAATGTGCCCATAGTAGCTACGAAACATCCCATACCAATTGGAGGAAGATGAATAGTTTTTCTCAAAATGGTTATTTATTTTTTATTTTTGTTTTTACCTTTAAATAGCTAGTATGTTGGTTTTCTATTAGGCCTATTTTATAGTTATGTGCAGCTATAAAGATGGTTTTCTACCAAAAAACTACCAATAATGCCCAAAAATGGTTTTCATTATTGGTTTTTTAACTCTAACTACTATCTATAGTAGAATATTTATTCTAGGTCCTTTCCAAGTCTGTAGTGAGGATGACTAGTCAAGGACCAAGGGAAAGTCTTAGTGTTCATGCCAAAGGAGGGCTAAGATCTCCTCCTCTCCTTTTTAATTTGTGTTTTATCTGGTTCTCCCTTTATTGGGTGAGACATCATGCTGATCTAGCACATCATTCTATCTATATTGTAATTCCATGTGTATGTGCTTGATAAAATCCTCCTAAGGGAGTGGATTTTTGTAAAACTTTAGTTTATGTCCATTGACTAGTAGATAGAATCTTATCAGATTAATGGTTTGAAGTTACATTACTCCATTGTCATAAAAATTCTCAATATAAAATGGACTAAGCCATCTAGTCTAGATTTTTCCCTTGTGATCCTTATATTTCAAATAAAAAAGAAGGGCCCAATCTCTTGTATTGAATTAATTGGTCTTAATGTATCTATCATACCATCCAATATATTGGTGATATATAAGTTATATGTTCTATAATGCATATTGTATGTATTCATCTAAGCCATTCTATTACATAAGCCTTTCTTTTTATGCTTCAGATATATCCATCCCAAGTGCTAGTGTTGTCCATAAGGTCTAGTGATCAAATTCAATCAACAAGATAGGTTTCTTAACATAGACCAACTCATATAGAGTGAAGCCTATAGTAGTCTTCCATGTGACTTTGTAAGATCAAATAGATTAAATAAGTATAGCCTCCCAATCCTGATGAGACATACTAACAGTCTTGGTCAAAATATTTTCTAACTTCCTATTGGTGACTTCTACCTATCCATTGGAATGTGGATGATATGGAATTTATTTACTATGCCTAATCTCATATTGTTAGACAAAATTAGTAATTAAAATAGTAGGGAATTGAGGTAATTGATCATTGACTATTTCTCATGGCACACCATATCTTGTGAATATTTTTTCATAGAGGAAAGCTACCACCTTCTCATTTCTAGCGTGTGTAAGTTCCTTTACTTACACCCATTTAGTGACATAGTTAGTACATACAAGGATGTAATATTTGTTTTTATATTTTGGATTAAATTTCCTACAAAGTCTAGGCCCCATTTTAAAAATGGTTCGAGCACCATTTGAGGCTACAAAGGCATCTCATTTGAATGTGTATGTCTCCCCATATCCTAACATCTATCATAATGAGTAGTATACCTTATTCAATATTTATAGAGTGAGAGCCAATCATATCATGTAGTGAAGGTTTTTATTGTTATAAACTTCACTAAAAATTACCCTCCATAGGGTTCATCATGGTAGGCTTTGAGTATATCTAGAACTTCATCTTCTCTAAGACATTTTTTGATGATGGAGTCAAGCCTATTATAGAAAAAAATCTAGATAGCCATGAATATCTTCCACTTTTTTGAATCAAAGATATTTTTTGTTTAGGGAGGAAATGTTATGGAAGTAACCCTATGGAAGGTAGTTAGTAATATTAGCATACCAAGCTATGGTAAGGGTGAGGGAGAATAAGTGCTCATCTAGAAATGTGTCATCCACTATGGTATCTTCTTGAGGGGATTGTAGGCATGATAAGAAGTCAGCCATGACATTGTCCTTACCAAGATTATCTACAATGGTTAGATAAAATTCTTGTAATAAGAGAATCCATCTTATCACTCTGCTTAGGATAGTTGGTTTGTTCATAGGGTACCGAATAGTTCCATAGTATATATAAACAAAGACTTTATACCCTATAATATAATGATAGAAATTGTTGATAGCATATAATATTGATAAGAAATATTTTTCAATAACTATGTAATTTAATTATACTTCCTATAGGTTCTTTCTTATAAAATATATAACAAAATTGAGTGATTCTTATTTTTAACCTAGCACAGCTCTTAGGGTAGTATCTGAAGTGTATATGTGAATACGAAAGGGAAGATTATAATTAGGACCATGTATAATAGGGGTGGTGGTCAATAATTTTTTCAATTGTTTGAAGGTTATATCATAGGTAGGAGTTTAGAGTAATTCAACATATTTAGTTAGGAAAGTGAATAATGGTGTTGCTACTTTGCTAAAAAAATTGATAAATCCTCTGTAGTAACTAGCATGTCCTAAAAATCTCTTGACATATTTCTATTTTTGAAGAATAGGGAGGTTTTTTATGATGATAATTTTTGTAGGGTCAACATTAATTCCTTTAGTAGATACATGGTGACCTGAGATAATGCCTTTTATCACAAGCATGTAGCATTTCATGTGACCTAAAGATAAATGGTGCTCCTGATAGCATTGCAACACTTTTTCTAGGTTCTTTAGGAACTCATCAAATGTTTTTCTATAAATAGTTAAGTCATATATATAGATTTTTACACATTCATTGGCCATATCTACAAAGATATTCAAGATAGCCCTTTGGAATGTTGCAAGAGTGTTACATAGCCCAAAAGATAATATAGAATAAGCATAAATACCCTAAGGACAAGTGAAAGTGTTCTTCTCTTGGTCCTCAGGAGCAATGTTAATTTGGTGTTAACCACTAAATCCATCTAGAAAGGAAAAATATATCTTCCCTACTAGTGTGTCCAACACCTAATCAATAAAGGGTAAAGGAAAATTATCATTTCTAGTTACTATATTAAGTTTCTTGTAATCTATGAATACATGTCATTCTCCATTTTTCTTTGGTATAATTACCAATGGTGAAATCCATTCACTATCTATGATGGGATATATAAATCTAGCAATCAGGAGTTTCTACAATTCCACTTTGACTATTTCTCTAAGAGCTGGATTCATCCTACATTGTGGTTGTCTGATTAGTTGGAATTATTATTTAATATAGTTATGATGTGTGCATGTTTTTGGGATGATTCCTTACATATCCTCATAATCCCAAGTAAAATCATGTTGGTTTTCATGCAACATGTTGACTATGCATTTTTTCTCATTTTACTCAAACTTGCTATTAATAAGCAATGTTTTTCTTGGAGAGATTTCAATTTACTATGAGAGTGTTTTCATCATTTATATATTTCTAATGGATCTAGTTTGGATACAAATATGAGGTAGTAGCTGGTGGAATATTTCCTGTATAGATACATCAGAATTATCTTCTTCTTAGAGGCTATAAAATGGGCACTCAACACATTGTAGTTGGTCGAGATCTACAAAATGAGTTTGATAATTATTCTAAAAAACATTGGAGATAATTATATCTTCTTCCTAATTAGCTATGGTGCATGCATGGTCTATGGTGAATACAAGAATCCAAGGAAGTTTCTCTACCTGATCTTCTTCAGCCCATAAATTATGTTATGGTGCCGAGGCTAGTTGTGTTAGGGGATAGAGGACCAACTTCTTAGTGTGGTTGCTATTGGAAATCAACATGTCCCTTGATCTGTAGCTGATGAAGGCATTAGTTGTGGTAATCCAAGGTCATCCTAAGATAAAAGGGTATCCATCCAAATTAGAATTTGATTATAGAATAATGAAATCTATAAGATACTCCCAAAAATCTATAGTAATGATAAGATCTGCAATGTTTCCTTTTTGTCTAATTATAGACCTATCAACCATTTGCAACATTATAGATGTGGGACAAATATTATTCAACTTTAGTTTATTCATGGTTTCAATTTTAATTACATTTATTATATCCCCTAGGTCCATCAATGTATTGGATAGCTATTGATCATGTATTTAGACTATTACTATTAGGCATTCTAGATCTAAATATTTCTTTGGTAGGGTATTTCACAATAGAATATTTACCAGTTGGCCAACCATATGTACTGTATTGGGATCTTTATTCTTATTTCTATGTTTATGTAGACATAAGTCTCTTATAAAATTAGAATATATGGGCACATATTTGATGGCCTAGAAGAGGGGAATTTTAACATAGATTTTTGAGTTTATATATGAAATCAAATTGAGGCTTAATTGCATGGCATTGAAGAGTAAGATGTTTTAGAATGGCGAGGTTTTTTCTTCAAAAACTTTATTTTCTAGTTCAAAGAGTTCTTAGGGTGGTGAAGGTGGGTTAGAATGATCTTATAGAGTTTCCTAATTTGACTCCATTATTATGGGTGGGGCTAGAGGTGGTAGAAATTTCCCTAAGTGTAGGTGAAACTCATTACTGTTCACCATATATGTTAGGTACTAGATAGGTTTAAGACTGAATGTAGGTTAAACCAACTTATTTATAGGGTTCTACATAGGTTGGTTAGGGATCTGATTAGGATTTGGTGTAGCTTATGTATTGGTCATAAGAGCAAGAGGTTGTTATTGTTATTTTGGAGGTGATCCTCCCTGATGGTTTCCCTAGGGCTAATTGGGTCTCCAAGGTTTCTACCACTGGTTTGTAAAGGGTGGACCTTGGGGTGTTTTCCAAGCTTGTATCCAAGGTGGGGATACATTATTTGGAGGCTACCAAGAGGTGGTGGGATATCTTGTCTAATATGGCTACCAGTGAAAATTAGGAGGTAGTACATTCATCTATGGACTAGTTCAGTTAGGAATAGTATTCATAAATTGTGAAAAGGAGGTAGAATTTACAAAAGGTGGATTTTATTCCGTACCTAGATAAGGTGGTCACTAAACCCATGTATTTATTTTTGAAACATAGAAAAATTAGTCCCCATCTCTTCCTACAATATGTAGCTCTACTATTTTTGGTTCTTCAGATGTGATGTTAGCTACTTTAGCTCAAACCTCATGACACCTATAATCTATATTTTTCTTCTTACAATCTAGACAATAGATAGTAAAAGATTAATAGAAGGCTACTTGATTTTTCCTTAAGTTTATTCTATCCATTTGGTTTCCAAGTGACTAATGACATCTTATTTAATTTCTTATAATAGGTTACTAACTTTAGATTTTGATAGGCCATTTGCAGCTGTTAGTGGAAGCTTGTTGCCCCTGATTTTATTTATGGTAGACATAGAATAATTATTGCTTAACTCTTTGATGTCTATAAATGTTAGATAAGAGATATCTCCACCACTCATTAGGTCCAAGGCTTCTAGATAATATTTTTGGACTCCTTTTAGGAAGATGATTTTTAGAGGTTCTTCTCCTAGTGTACTTTACTTGAATTTCTATACATTGAACATAAACCATTCAACATAATCTTTCAAAGATTTGTCCCCTTGTTGATTCATCATGAAGATATCATTCCTTCTATAATTTATTTTTAATCTATATTCCTAATACTTCTCTAGAAATTTCTTTTTCGTGTCCTCCCAAGTGTGGACTAAATTACTACCCAGTCCCATGAATCAATGAAGTGTTGAGTCTTTGAAGGTGGCTGGAAAAAGTTTCAATTTTTTTGCATCCTACCTATAGTCATAGATTCTATAGAAGATAAAAGGTGTCTGGGTCTTCTGATAATGTACCTTTAAAATTAGGCAAGGTTGAGGGTAAGATATTTTTATTTTATGTAACACTTGTTGCATCTAGAATGGAAAATTTAAAAGTAACTATGTTTAGAGTCCTATTGTCATATACTCCTTAATTCATGATGGATTTTCTTATGATATGGATACCAAAGGTAGTTAATATCATATATTCAAATTATATATTATTCCCTTCATCAAAATGATAGTAAATGTTTATCTGCTAATCTATAGTCTTTCTACCATATGAGAAATATGAAGATTTTCCTCAGCTTGATTTGATTTGTTTAAGAAAGCCTTGTTGGAATGCTGCTCTGATGTTACTTTCTAGAGTGTTTAGTTTTTGAATTTATTCTACTTCATTTCTCCTTACTAACTCATCTAATGCTTCCTCTGCTTTTATTTCCTTTTTTAAAGCCAATAATACTTTTACAAGTTGCTTTCTTTGGTTTGTAGTGTTTCCTTCTTCAAGAGCCCTCCAACTTATGGTATATTTTTCAACAAGATTCTTAGTTGCTATAGGTATATGTCTTTCTTTCTTGATATAAAATTTTTCTTGTTTGGAAAAAATCTCCCTCGAGAATCTCTGTCACTCTACTTAAACATTGTGTCACACTTTTTAGCTATCCTATTCCTTCCTGCACAAAATTAGTGTCTTTTATGTTCTAAGGGGTTATTTCAAAATAAGAAACAAGTAAAATAAAGAAGTGTAAAAATAAAAAATGATTGGAATTAAAATTTTACTTCTATAAAGTTGTAAAGTTATCTACTGAAAGTAGGAAAATTACTTTAAAAAGCATAAAATGAAAGTAGGAAAGTTAAAGGCACATTTTATGGAAAATAAATCAATCTTGAAGGAATGTAAACTCTAAAGAAAAAACCATGAACTAATTAAATTACAAGATTTAAAAGAGACATTCAAGATTGTGCACTATCAACATCTAGAGACTTAGACATTTGATATAAGACACCAATACGACAATTCATTCAAATTGCCCAACTGGGTAGGACAATATATCCAATTTTTTACACCATCAACATATAAGAACTTAGACATCTGACACAATACACCATAGTGTCCTCACTCAAATTTACCAAATAGGTAGGACATTACATTAATCAATATTTAAAATCAATAATTTATTCTAGAAAATAATAATTAACACCCTCCTTGACAATGGTGCCAAAATTTTGTGTAGACTTATTACCCAATTAATACTAGATTCTTTACTTTGACTAACATTAATTGTCAACCCAGGGTGTGTATGCTTTGCAAGGATGTCAAAAATATATATGAATAATTTATTCATAGATTAAGTTGCTTTAGTAATTTAAGTATAATGAAATTTTATTGAATTCACTAGATAGTTATACTATGAAAATATTATAATAGAAACACATAAATACTTCACACTTATGAGTCGCACATTTATCAAACTTTATATAATCAAACTAATAATGAAATCAAATTACACAACACACTTAACTAAGGAGGTTCAATCTTCGCTACTCCCTGATTCAAAGCCTTTATGCTCATAGGAAAAAGGATTTGTGCCCTATTCTTCATGAAGGCCTTATTCTGCTTATTGAAGGCTATTGCAAGAATAGGGCACTGGTTAAGTATCCCAAACAGGGGAAAAATAAGTTGCCAGGGAATAAAAAGAATGAAAATGTAAGCAAAAGAGGAAAAATTAAGACCCCTAGTCCTAATAAATAGAATGCAGAAGAAGAAAGGGGTCGGGAGAGAATTGAAGAACCCGAGGAGGAAAAACCGGAGGAAGAAGATGGAACAAAGAGCTGGGACACCAACTCTAGTAATGATGAAGAAGGATCAGAGGAAATTGAAAAAGATAAAGTCAATACAGAGGAGGATTCTGTTACCAGAACAGAAGAGACGGAGGAAAACCAGAAAGTGGCGGAGGAAGACACTGTCCAGGAAGATCCTGGTGAGGACCTAACTTCTAAGAAAGAAAAGGAAATCTCTGTCCAGGAAGATATTCAAAACATGGAGATGGAAATTGAAGATGGAATCAATGAGCAGGAATAAAAGAGCCAAGATGACTTCTTTGAAGAAGCTAGGAATAGCCCAAATAAAAAGTCTAAGGATTGGAGAGGAAAGAATCAGAATGAAGAAATACACACTCCTATGACATGGGTTAACAGTAAAGCTGAGTCTTCTTCCCAATTAGATTCCTGGTTGTGTAGGGAGATCATTGATCTCAAGAAAAAAGTGGAAACTTTGGAAGATTCTCTGAAAGCTGCTTGGAACAAAGTAAACAACATGGAAAATCAATTAAGCGAGATCCCTGTGAAGCTCAAAGCTTACGAAAACAACCTCCGAGAGTTAATAAAGGACAACAGAAAGAAAATGGAGAAAGTAACGTCCAACATTTGTGTAGCTACTATCAATATAGGTAAACAAGCCAATGAGGAGACCAAAGCACTAGAGGGTCCCAGCAAAAGGACAAGGCAAAGTTCCAGAAAGAAAGATACACAAAAAGGAGCTTCGCTGAAGGTTACCACCCAGGAAACTACTTTGAAAGAAAAAGAAGCCATGAACTTGATACTGGAACTGGATGAATAATTTGGTCCTTCTTGTTGGTTTAGAAACTGGTACTAATCTTTGTTCTTCTTTTGTTAGCTTTTGTTTGTTGTATCACCAGACTTCTGTTTCTGGGTTTTGTCCGGATATATCTCTTATGGTTTCAAGACCATTCAAAACCTGTTTTTGCTACCTCACTGTAGTGTTTTTTAGGCGTTGCATGTGGGCTTAGTTGTTCTTATTTTGCTCTCTGTAAAAGGGTTTCGGGGCCCCTTCAAAACCTGCTTTTACCTCTAATCTAAAACTAAGGAGGTTCAATATCTTCACTACAAATCCTTTTGAGGAGGCCTTTCCTTATTTAGAACTAAGTTCCAATCCTTCTTTGAGAGATTTACAAAAGCTTCTTACAAAATCAGACTTATCATTACTTAGATCTATATCAATTAAATATTCATACAAAAAATTACAATATTTAGGATGTAATGAATTATATAATTCTACTATTATGATATCATCTCTTGAACTCTTAATCTGATCTGGGTTCTACCATTAAATATAGAAGTTAATTTATTAGATTTTAACCAAAAACATTAAACTAGGGGAAAATAAAAATACTTAATAACTACCCCAGTTAACCTTTAGGTGGTTAGTAACTAAAGTTACTTATTTTAAGCCTAACTAGGTTAAGGACAATGTATATTTTTTTGTTATTTTACTTATTTTTGTCTCCTTCCCATTGTCCTTGTCTTTCTCATTTTTGGTAGCACATCCAAGTTTCCTTGTATGTAGGGAGTCTATAAAATAGCTAGGGTCCTTTTTAATTATTCATTCAATTCCCAAGATAGATGGATGTGTCCTTAATATTTGATCATAATAATAGTTTTATTTTATGTAGTGGTTGCATACAAGCTATAGGTGGAAGTCTACAGTTACTATGGGCAACATACAGGTGGAATCTTATAGTTATTATGGGAAATCTATAGTGGCTATGGGAAACCAATAGACGAAAGCCTACAATTGCTATGGGTAGCCTATAAGTGTTGTTCCCAAACAAGATTCATGTAGCCTTACGTTACCCTTCAATTTTTTTTAAATAAATTTACATGAGTATAATCTAATAAAATAAAAGGCATTATTAATTCATAACATAACACACACACATATATAAATGCACATAAAAAATCATAAATTCATTCATTCATTTGTACGAGTCATGGATGGTTATGGGGATTTACATAGAAAAATATATATACTAGGTATGGATGAGAATATAAAATATAGCAATTGGTGGTTTCATAAGGTATCTACCTTATCACATCCTCTAATTACTACCCATAAGGCAATGGACTGACATAGTCCAAAAATAATAAATGAAAAGGATTATCAAGAGGACCATGGTATAGAATAAAAGAGTGTGGCATATAAAGTTAAGGATAGCCTTATGGGCTGATAGAGTGACTCTCAAAGTTGCCATTGTCAATTCTCTATATGTCCTTGTATATGGAAGGGAAGCCAAATTATCCATTTATGTTGAACTACCTATGTTTTATTTATCCCCTCAACTTGAGTTGATGGAGAGTTAGCCTATGAACATGAGGATGATAGATCTCATGGAGCTTGAATAAACTAGGGACCTTGTAATGAAGACATTAAAGTCACACCTAGCTCAAGTCAAAAAATCTTTTGGAAAGAGGTCTACAATAAGGGAATAAAAATAAGGGGACTTAGTCCTCAAATGGGACTCAAATAAGGCTAAGATAATCAACAATACCAAGTTTGATAGATTGTGGAGTTGTCCTTATTTGATCCATGGATGTAAACAACATAATGTTTTCCAACTTTCCCAACTAAATGAAGAGGTATTACCCATCTCTATCAATGAAATTCATTTAATTCTTTGTTATTAGATGATTCTATATCTATTTTTTGATATTGTACATATTATAGTAGTTTTATACATTTTCCTCTATGTGCTTTGAGCACATTTCCTTTTAGTTATGTGTTTCCCTTTTAATAAGTGCCCATGGCATAGTTGCTTGTTTTGCTCTTTTGTTATTTTTTTATTGAAAATGAAAGTCTTATAAAGGGCCAGCCTTCTATCAATCTCACATTAGTTTTATATTGGAATAAATTTCATTAATTATGTTTAAAAAATTCTTATAGGTTCATTTTATCCTTGTAAAGACACAACAATTTATTAAAACAAGTCTAAAAGAACCAAACTATCACAAACACGTCATGTAGAAATGGATAGACTAGTTTGGTTGCACATTTGATAGATGAATTTGAAAATTTAACTAGGATAAAATAGTTCCATGTACATGGTTTTTTTCATGACTTAAACATTCTATATAAATTTCATGTCTTGATGAGTTTTCTATCTCAAGATACAAAGCTTTAAAGTTTACCTAGTTGAGTAAGACGTGCATGGGGATGTCATGTTAAAGCTACAACAATTATTTGTCTATTTTTAAAATTACTGAAACATGCATGAAAATATAAAATTTTGGAATTTTAAAATATTTTTTTGAATTCAAATGATCGTATATAAATCATTGGTGTTCAATTGTATCATGAAGATCAATGGTGAGTGGGTGAGGATAGTGTCAATTGGTCCTAAAGATATAATAGAGCATATTTGATCATGAACCCAAGATAAATGGTGATAATTAAGTAAAAATGTCATCATAAGAAAAAATTGGACAAGTTTAAATATCTCAAGTACCTAAATAATGATCTAATGGCGCTTGGTGACTGACAAAGCTAGTGGGCCCAAGTAGATTGATGGTGTGTGATCCATCATATAAAGTAGATCTAATAGGGAGTGATGGATAAAAATTTCAATGAATATTGAATATAAATACATGGGTGACATGTTTCTCAACCATGTTAAACTATAATGATATATATGTCTTTCATCCATTCATATAAAAGCAAATCAACAATGTGCATGTAAGCTGAGAAAGCAGATCCAATGGTGCATAAACAAGCTAATCGACGGCCAATATTAAAAGTTAAAAGATAAGGGACTTCAAATAGAGGTCAAATTAAAATCAGGTTAAACATAATAAAATGATTCAAAGAGTTATTCACCATCATATCTTGGTCAAATTTCATAAGCAGACACAGTCATGTAGTCAGGGTTGTCAATGTTGAGGTTCCATCACCATTAAATATCAATCTCAACCTCTAGTTTGAAGATTTATAATGTACATAGCCCATATTTTTGGGTTGTAGTATTTTTTTGAGATTGTGATAATTTCTCTTTAATGAATATCTATGCATATAATAAGTTCTTAGCTTCTTTAAGGTTAAGAGGAAGAATAGGTATATTTAGACCTAATAGAGATCAAGAATGAAGCTATGTCTAAATTTAAGGTATTTGGACTTTATCCTTATAGTAAATATAAGTAGGATATGGTTTAAAAGTTCAAAAAGTAGTTTTAGGGATTGAATAATTATAGGGGGAACATTCAAGTCTTTTATTGAGCCTTTAAAGTGTTTTCTTGATAAACATAAATTAGGGATTAACACCTCAAATAAGTTCTTGTATTCTAGTACATCTTCTAAATCCAATTAGGGGATTAAAGTTATTTAGAGCTAATGAATGGCTAATTGGGAGGAAAAATTAATTTTAATAGATCAAAAGTGTTTTTGACCCCATCTAAGTGATTAGACCTCATTTAATGATATTGAATGGCATGTTTCCCCCTCTCTCTCCCCTTTCTCTTATATTTATTTTTCTTTTCCATCTGTAAAAACTCTCTCACTTTTGATAAGAAACTCTCTCTCAATTATAGAAGAGAAAAGACTCTCATTTGATAAGGCTAGAGCCTATCAAAATTTATATGAAATACTTCTTGAAGTAATAAATACTTTATTTACCTATCTCTCCCCTCATAATTATGTGTATCAAAGGTTGTGCATGATGGTAATGTTAAGGAGACTCTTCTATGTCCATTGTATTTATTTCTTTATTTCTTTCTCATTTCTTGGTGTCTTTGAGTTAGTTATAGATATTAATTAGTGTTCTTTCTATCATTGATGTAATCTCTCATTGATTCTTATAACTCTTATTTGTATTCATTCATTTCTTCATAAACCTAGTTTATGAAACAATTATGAAACTAGTTATGTTTTGTGAGGTTATGTGAGCTAGCATTGTCTTATGCTTCCTAAGTGTTTATTTCATGCTTATGTGAGTTATCATTTAAATTTGGTGCATCACCTAGTTAACTTTATTAAGATCCATTTCCCCCTTTCTAACCATTTTCTTAGAACAAACATTAGTATAGGTGATACATAAAGAGGAATCCAGCCTTATTCAAAGGTTCAACCCCACCATAGGTAACCCATAGCCTAGGGTTGTTCCCATAGTGTAGCTCAATTAGATGGATATTAAATAAATCCCCCAATGGTTTAAATTAATGCTGAAACATTCCCTCTTTGGGATAGCTAATCTTAACATTCACCTTCATTATCACTCATGAACTAACCTTGAGTCTGCCCCAAAGAATTTGTCCATTCTTCTCCTTGAATTAGGTTGCTATGGATTAGAACCATGGCTCCTATGGAATGTATGATATTTGTATTATGTGAATTAGGTTACCTATTTAAATTATTTTGACCTTATACCCTCCTTTGACCATTATGATAAGGTGGAAATCTATTTCCTTATGGGGGATAATCATAGGAGTTTTGGTAAGCACCAAATTATTGATTTGATTGCCTAGTTACAGCTTCTAGGGCCTTATATTTTTCTTGAAAATTAATTACATCATTTTTTTTCATTGGAGAAACTTTAGAATTGTTATTTGGATTTGGAATTAGATCAAGGCTTAGATGGGTAGTAGGCATGGTAGGTAATATAGGCATTGAGACCTTTGGAGGCAGTTTGCTAGCTTAGATCAAACTATTATCATCTCTAATAACTACATCATAGGCATCAAGTAAATTATATCATCTCATGGAATACAAAATCATATATATATATAAGTCCTAATATCTTTAAGATAGGTTGGAAAAACAAAACTTGCAGGGGGGCTTGTGGGGGTGGAAGCCTATTTCATGTCCTTACAACCTTTCATTGAAATCATGCATGGATTCTTTAGGCCATTTTTGGATGACATTTATATGATGTATAAGTGATGTATGATCACTCTTATCCTCGAATATATAAGTATAAAACAACACAAATTCATCTTATGTACTAATACATCATCCTAATAAGGTTTTATAGCCATCAAGGGATTTTCTTCTAAGGTACATAACAAACAATCTAATTTCTATATTAATCTATGTGATATTATAGATATTACATAAGTTATATATGTACCTAATGTGTTTAATTTGGGTTAAAGGACCTTTGTCATCAAAATAAAATACATTCTTGGTGGCAATGAGAGGGATATCATGATAGGCAACAAGGTTTATGAGATTTTTAGTATTGAAAGCTGGAAAATCATGTTTCCTAGCCATGTTTTCTTCAACCTCTTATTCACTCTCTTTATCCTCTTGAATTTCAAAATATTATATCTCTTCAAGATCTTCATCAATATTTTCTTGTGCCAAGAAAAGATAAATGAACTAAACTTCAAGAGGAAGCTTAGGATGAGGGACTGGATTTATAGAATGATTACCTCTACTAGATGTTAATCTAGTAGTGACCATGAAGCATAAATATGAGAACTTGGTATAAAAACAAGTGTTGTAACTTCAATGGATTCATAAAATTATTAGTATGAAACACTTATGCAACTATTATATTATCAAGACTAACATTCACCTTGAGAAGAAGTGCTTAACATAATTTTCCTACTAGGCATGATAGAACTATTGTCACTCAATTTTTGACACTTAGATGGGTAGTTTAATCCTATTCCAATCGATTTAAATAATGGGATTACTCTTAGACATATGGATTATCTATATTGGGTTTAAACCTCTAGTTGATAGGGCTAGATTCATTTTGATTGTCCTTCTACTAACTAGTTAGTGTATGAAAAGAGATAAGAAACTATCTAATTTGAAGGAAACTAAAACAAAGAGGTGATACAATAGAATTTTTTATGCAATACTATCCTATAATTTTATGTTAAAGAGGTACAACTATAATCTGGTCTATGCTTCAAGAGAGAGAGCTTATAACATAATTATTTCAACCTAGAGACTATGGAAGTATAACAGATAAGGTGAGAACTTCAAATGACTAATAATACATTAATAAAACTCCAAAACACTTAGCTAAAATACCACACTTCAATGTATTAAAAGTGACCTACAAGAAGACAACATAATCACACCTAGGTGTGCACAAGTAATACAACATGCAAGGACAAGCAATTTTATCACTAGCATCTATCAACAACTAATTCCACACACTAAAAATATGAAAATGGAAAGATTGAACCACTTTGAATTTATTTAAGGCAATTATTAGTAACAAAAATAGTAAGTATTCATGTACCCTTCTTATGTATGGATTATAATTCCAAAACTATACATACTTAATGAGTGAGAGAGAGAGAGAGAGAGAGAGAGAGAGAGAGAGAGAGAGAGAGAGAGAGAGAGAGAGAGAGAGAGAGAGAGAGAGAGAGAGAGAGAGAGAGAGAGAGAGAGAGAGAGAGAGAGAGAGAGAGAGAGAGAGAGAGAGAGAGAGACCATACCAAGAATGGAATATTATGGGGTTAAAAGAATATAAAAAATATGAATAACTTAAAAATAATTATGATGAATCATCTAATGTCTTGAATAGGTGTTATTTGATCTCTATGTCTTTTGGAAAATGCCTTCAAGTCAGAAGGAGTTAGTCCTTGAAGAGTTCCTAAGCCTTCTCTAAAACTAATATAATCTCTTATATGAATCTTCTTAATCTACCTTAAAATTTCTTATATATCCATGTAAAATTGTGGAGTGAAACCTCACCAAGGTGTATGCATCATTATCTACCCTTTAAATAGGGTTTTTTTAAATGGGGAGTTAACTTAACTCATGAGGTGTAGTCTATCTTCTTGGGCATCAAGGAGATCATCTAATTCTTGTTATATATCTTATAATTGACCAATTTAATCTTAAAATTTTCCATAACCATCCATTTAGGTATCTTAAGGATCTAATTGACATATTTTAATGCTTTCCATTATTTTTAAGAAGTCACTTCATCATTGGTTATCTAACAGTAGTTAGCACTTAGGCCTATTTTCACAAGTTAGCTCATTTTAATGGCCATGAAATCGAAATGTAACAATAAAAAAATGATTAATATAATTTTACTAGATCCAATAATCAATTCATCATATGAACAAATCCTTTAAGTCATCCTAAACCTATTCTTCTTGCTAATTTAGGTAGTCAGGCCTCTTATTCCTAGTACACATCAAATTGTATTCTTTGTGCAAATTTGTGTGAATAGTTTCATGAGTTAATGAATTTTTTTTGTCATTTTATGACTTATAAAACATACTAAGGTACCAAGTTCAATGAATTTAAATCATTCATCCATGTTTTACCCTTCAAATTTGGTTAAAGAAAGGGTGTTTAGTGTGTCTGTATAAGTGACATTAGCATCCAATTTCATGGTGAGGAGAATTAGAGATATGTTAACAAGGTTAAAATGTTTATAGATCCAAAAATATTCATTTATATAAATTATAAGAAAAATCTCTCATATGCATTCACCCAAGGGTTTTAGTAGGGTTTAAGACCTATTTAGGGTCTTACTAATCATTCATAAAGCACTAGATACCAATTGGCCTTGTTATACTTGGATAACCTTCTTTATGGCCCCCATACATATTAAAAATGGCTCATATTAAAATTAAAAGTGTGATATATGGTGTGAACATGTGAATTTGATCTTCAGATGGTAGACTTAGCTTTCTTGAACTTGAGAGAGGTTTAATTTAGGTTTTGGGTCCCAAAATCAATCTCATTACTGGGAAAGATTTAAACTCATCCAGAATATTATTAGTCATGATTATAAATTATTTTTAAATATTTATTACCCTATTATATGCACTTGGTTTATTGGTTAGGAGACTTGAGTTTATAGGCCTATCATCTCCTTACTAGCCCTTAAGGGCATTTGAGTTGAAAACTAAGGTTTTATGAAACTTGAGAGTTTATTGAGACCTTTAATATGTTTATGTGTTGTATAAAGGGACCTCCATGGGGTCTAACATGCCATTTTGTGTTTTAGGTTCAAACACACCCCTTAGTCTCAAGATTGTCCCTTGCTAATGAAATGAGCAAAGTCTGAGATAAAATAGTGAGTATGCATGTTGCCTATATGACTTTAGGGTGACCATGGATGTATTTTTACATTCATGACCATATTTTTTATCAATTAAAAAATTATAATTATGCCTATATAGGCCTTAAAACATTAATCTCTCTCATGATTAGACCATCTAGGCTAATGGTCTGTAATTAGGTGATTGTATCTTATGATAGGGTCCTTGAACCTATGTGATAGTCTCTTATTATCACCTTGAGGACTGTATATTAGCATTATGTATTGTGGATCTTATTACACATTTTTTATTCAAAACTCAAAACTTCTACATGGTCTTTAGACTATGAGATCCTTCTTAAAACCTCCAAACTAGGCTTACAACTCTAAATTTATTTATTAGTCAAATAGTGACACCTATTCCATGGAATCAACACCCCTTATATATGTAATGTTATTTTATTCATCTCCTTATCATGTATGTGACTTATAATCTACAATGTTTAGCAGTGAGTTTAACCCATCTACTACATGTACCATTCACATGTATCTCAAAAAGACTAGCTTTACATTCACTCTCCCCATGACCACTAGGTCATTAGGAAACCTATCATCATGATACCATATTTAAACCTTATATGGGTTATGTGGGATGTGTATTCATTTTAAAAGACCATAGATGTTCTATAAATAATCACTGGCTACATTGACAATTATTATCTAATAAGACCAATCTATAAAATGAAGAAACATGGTGGTCTCTTGCACCTATATTCATCATATGAGTTAATATTATAACAATATAACGTATATAAAACCCTATTTATATACTAAAATATTTAATCTAAAATAACAAGTTCATATTTGTAATAAGACTACCCATAAATTAAGGTGGTAAGGTTTAAAGCCTTCTCCAAGCACTTAACCTTTTTAGCATTTATTCATAAATAACAAGAGATTGACCCAAATAAAAATTCCATGAATATAGATACCATTTGGGTCCCCATACTTTGTGAATATATTAGAAGCCATCTCTCTATATTTTGTATAGAACAAGTACTTAGACATGACCCTTGTAGGGTTGCCAAAGGACCTAATGAAGTGAAAACTAAGTATTTTTACTTTTTTTGAACCTATAAAACCTCTCTAAAACTTTAAAATTATTTATTAAGTTGGAAAGTCACATTTAATATGTTCACTCTAAAATATGACTATACAAATGATCAAAAATACCCCTTTTAGCTTGATTTCTCCTTCTGTGAGCATTAAACCTGCAAGGTCTATCTAACCATTAACTTTATCTGATATTAGGAATGTTAGAAAAAAAATTAATTGATTTATAAGTACCAATTGTATGTTAAATACTTCATATTATTCTTGGACATGACTTTATAACCCTTAAGAAGTAGTTTCAAGTGTAGAGGAAGCTAGTGAAATTAGATGACCTCATGGAGTGGACATTTCATTTGACCAAGACCCTACAAGACTTATATGGACTGTAGTTCACCCCCCTATGACAACTTATGCAATAAATAATATTTTAAAATACCCCTATTGGCCATAATTAAAACTTTAATATTCCTAAAAACCTTAATTTATGCCAGGAAACCTTAATTTCTTTGTGTGGACTAGAAATGTGTTTAAATATTGATTTAGCAATGGAATGGCATGGCTAAGATATTATAACTTATAGACACTTCTAGGATAATTGGAACATGAAATAAAATTGGATTCATAGAGCTCAAAATGATGTCATATTTTGATAATAGATACATTTTGCATGACTTCCAATTGCATCAATCTTGAACAACGCACATCGTAAGGAGTACACTAAGAAAGGGGTGGAGCTTGTTCATGGAGCTTTACAAATGTCCATATTATCCCATTATACCATTAAATCATCAATTCCATTACTTAAACTATATTTATTCTCTTTTGGAACTATCTCCCTCTTAATTCCTCTTATTCCTCTTACTATTTGTAATTTTTCTAATTCATTTGATCTTGGTTAATCTCATTTTATATATCATTCCTTATATTTTCAATTAAATCATCATGGCCAATCTAGAATTCATCACATTTGTGTCCTTTTATTACTGAATAAAACTTATTCATTTAGTTTTTTCCCTACTTTTGACTAAATTGTTCTTGATTGATATATTTTTTCTTATTAATAGTAAATCGACATAGCTAACCCAATCTTATTTCATTTTTTATTCATTATACTAAATCAATTCAAATTGATTCCATCAAATTTATATCTAGGATACTTTTATGACTCTAAATTTTATTTATAGGCTTCTTAAATATCATTCTGATAGGATAAATATACTCATATTTTTTTATCTATGCATGAAAATTCTTCTCTAAGTATATATAAAAATTTAGGAAATAATACTTTACTTTTATGTAGGTTTAGTATTTCTTAAGTAATTTTAAGCTCATTGTAATGAAACTAAACTAATTAGGTGACCCTTAGTATTTGGATTCCCACATTAAGGATACTAAGGTATTCATCCTTTCCATTGAGTTATTTATCTACAACATATATTTTAAAGTGCCACTAAAGCAAAGCATAAATTCATGCATTGACAAGTATACTCAAGATAAGTATCCCTATCCCTAATATATTTCCTTTGCTTACTTTGTGTGTGTGTGTGTGTGTGTGTGTGTGTGTGTGTGTGTGTGTGTATGTGTGTGTGTGTGTGTGTGTGTGTGTGTGTGTGTGTGTGTGTGTGTGTGTGTGTGTGTGTGTGTGTGTGTGTGTGTGTGTGTGTGTGTGTGTGTGTGTGTGTGTGTGTGTGTGTGTGTGTGTGTGTGTGTTTAGAGTAATATTTTTATTAAATATTATATCTTTTCCTATATTATCCTAGCAAATGTTATCTAGGGTTTAAAATATAACCATAGTTAGATTTACTTTATCCATGATTTGGCTAGTTTTGAATACCACTATATAATACTAAAACTCTTATGTCTATTTGGCATTTTTATATTTTTAGTTTAGGTTATACCATTTTAGATCTTGGTTTATCTTATTCATCAACTATTTTCATGTAATTTCATTATTATATCGTTGATACCCCCTTAAAACAACATTTGATTATAGCCTCCACCCTATTTTGTGGCACAAATTCTTATATGTAGTTTCTCCCAAAATTTTAACCGTAAATTTGGATGAGTATCATAAGTAGTTAGGGTTAATAATAGAAATTAATAATCAAAAGGGTGATAAATAGATATATAACAATCCAACTAATTATAAAATTCAAATAAAACACATAATTTATTATGTTGAGATATGCTAAAAATAGAAAATAAAACTATGTTAGATATTACAATGATAATGAAAACAATACACTTAGCTAGTTCTAATTATAATATAGATTTAGATCTAGAGCATGAAAGATGTATACTAGATCTAGATCTTGGATTAGTCACCTAATTTTAGAAATTGTCCTCTTATAGCCTCATATACTTGTGTTGAATTGGGATAGTTATTTTGACACTTCTATTTATAGATCGAACATGCGTGTCCAATATATAATACTTTATAAAACTAGATGTGATCATATGGGTTATTATGGATTCTATGTCACCTTCACTTTGGTGCATTTAGATCTAGGACATGGACTATCTCTCCTTGTCAAATAATAACACTCAATTTATTCATATTAATAGTGGCTATTTGAAAAATAGGTTAGTAGGTACATAGTGTCAAGCCAACCCAAATATCTCTCTATCAATGAGTGTTACCTACATATCCAATACTTTGAATAGGGCCTCAAACTTATGTAGTTCTCCCCTACATTTTAGCTTGTGTATTAATCATGAAATGTGTGATAAGAAAGTAAATATAGTGACCTATCTTGTAACTTGGTAAATTTAGCTCATCATATTCTCCTTCAATACTTTATAATTGTAAATGTGTTATCCCTAATACTGATATTGAAATAGGAGAAAATAGGGAAACTTTTCTAACTTGAATGTTGATTAAATGACTTTTGTAAGTTGCCTTGTGAGTAGGTAAGAAGTTTTTAGTCAAATAATGAATGAGTATTTATCCTTTATTTATACCAATCCATTTGTAAAATATCTTGAATTAGATAACTTAGGCTGACCATAGGAATACATTTTATTTTTAAGTTGGATGACTTTATGGCACTATAAATTTACATCAGAATAGGATAATTTCATTGATGTAGGAATTTGATTGGGGCATAAGTGTTTGAGAAGTTGGAAATTAGGTTTGGGTCAAAAAATTTTAAAGATAGAAGATAATCATATTTATAACATTATAATATAGATATGAGGCTTGGGTAATCAAAATAACATTTGGTAGACTAAGAGATAATTAATTAGGCATAGAGAAATAATGTATGTAGGCCTTTCAGTATTAAGGAAGATTTAGAAGCTACATGTTCATCCATGATATATATTTTCCAAGTGTATAATACTAAGGTGATATATAATTCAAAAATAGTGTTTAAACATCCCCCTTTAATTTAGTAATGAAATTACTAATTTAAAGGAAAAAGAATGCATAGTTGGGTTTGTATAAAACTCCTTGCCTTTTATTGAGTCCAACTTGAGTGATATTTTGGTGACTGATATGAAACCAAGATCATGTTACAATATATAATTAGTTCATATAATCTAAAATTTAAAGCGTTGAAATGATTGAAATTTAAAGAGAGTAAGGTTTAGGGGTACACTTATTGATGCAATTGCTTTACCTTTTAGTAATTTTATTTGAAAATATTTATCATTATGAATCATTATATATGATATTAATACAAATTTAAATCTAGGAAGTGAATAAATCTAGAGAGATAGAGAGATATTGGAGGACTTATGCCCCTAACTTTTGAGAGAAGGTGGTTTGCCACCCGACAATTAATATTTTCTCAATTATGTAACCTAATCATAATTATAAACTAGTGATCATGAGTGAACCAAGTCAACTCACAATTTAAATATAGTGATTATAGATCATGTAATTAATTTCAACCTATAAATTTTGGTAATATTTAGTAATTTAATCACCTCAACCATACCAAAAATGAACCAACTATTATAGTAAATTGGCACAATATTGCCTATAAAATTCCAACCTAGTGGGTGATGATAGTCCATATAAGTGTTTGAAATATAAAACTATATTTATTTTACAATATTAGGTGCAAATTTCATATCATATGAACCTTAGATTTGTCTCATGCTGAAACTATGTATAATAATGGTACCAATATATAGAAATATACCATAAATGTGTATATAATCATATAACCATGTGATTTGGCTAGTTTATAATTTCAGAAACTATGTAGGACATGCTTATCATAACATTCCCCTACTATATATAAATAAATATTAAAACTTATATAAGATCCAATGTGGAAGACATGTTTCCAAAACATGCCTCCACTATAATCTGGGTATGCTGAATACTATATACATTTAGAGAACTATTTACAAAACATGCCCCCACTATATATATCAATCTAAAAAATGGTGTAAGTTTTGATAACATGTTTCCAAAACATGCCACAACCATATATTTGAATCTATTAAACTATGAAAAATATGTAATCCATGCCCTATGGCATGCCCTTAATGATATGTCCCTATTTTTAGGTATGGGGAAGTAACGAGTAGTAGTTACCTTACCTCAAAAGGATAATATAACTATATGATATTTTTACAAACTAATATATAAAAGGAACATATATAGGTATATATATCATTGAATCTTGAAGAATTTGATCACACCAAGTCCTAAGATAAATGATGTATATCATGGAAACATCTAGACAGTAACAATACAAGTTCAACAAATAACCAAGCACACACAAGAGCATTTAAAATTAGGTCTAAAAACAATGGTCCAAGGATACCTAAATCAATTGGAATGTTTAAATTCCACATAATTGAAGGTATCTTACTTATTCAAATGTCCATAAAAGCAATAATGGTATATTCAAATGTTAACATATAATAAAATATGACATTCAAATGTCAAAGAGGAAAACAAAAACATAGTGGGCTAAAAAAAATAGAGAAAATTCATATGCTAAAATAATAAAGATAATATAAAGTCAAAACACTCAAGGTTTTTCATGAATTAAATCATAAGAAACTAACATAAACATAACATACTAGTCCATGGATCATATGTGCTAGCAAAAAATGTTAAGTACATAACATTTCATGTACACTATAAAAGACATAAGAATGCAATAAAAACATGTGTAAGTACATAATCTCAAACATGATAATTTAAAAATTACCATATAATGATATAACATGGATGTATCATGATCAAATAAATATATACCCCAAATGCACACATTAGAGGGAAGGCCCAACATTAGAAAGTGCATAGATCATGTATATGTGTATGCTTAAATCACACTCAAATGATGTGTGAAACACATGTATATATAAAATACCTATATATAATCTACCAAAATGTAAAACAAAACATATATTCCAAGGAGCTAATATTACATGCGAATGTTGAACATATTTTTGTATTTTTGAAGTTTTTTTTTCTATTATTTTTAGAATATGTGAAACCTTACAACCTTAAGCTGGATCCTTTACATTATTTTAATCAATATTTTATAGGTGTAAATGGTTCATAACATGTTCCTCCTCATATGTTACATGTGAATTATAATAACGAATTCTATCATTTATAATATGGATCAATTTACCTTCATGAGAAAAATAAATACCTTGATGATTTTCGTCAATTTTTGCTTCCATTTGATATAACCAAAGAGTGCCCAATGTAAATGTATATGTATATTTTTATGGAATAAACCAAACCCATGTTTAAATAAATTTAGGACCATTAAAAATTGGTAGTGTTATGTTTCCAAATGATTCTTTCCAACCTCCTTTTTTGTAGGTATTTTAGGTCAAAGCCAAGCTATTGAAAATGTCTTATATTGCAAGTAGTTTTTGTTTGTGTAGGATCAATATGGCTATTCCCAAAGTAAGCACCACCCATGAATAATGTGATAATTAAATATTATTGGTGTCAATGTCTTTTTTTATTTTTTCCACTTGGGGTGTTTACATCAGAATTATCATTAATTCTAATCCACCACCTATCTAGAATCTAGGCATATGAGTATCATCATCCTAATAGATAACAAGTGCAAGTTTAAAATCACTGAATTTAAGATACTTTAATAATGGTTCAATCTCTTTGAATTATTTTACCCTTATTATACCATTTTTAGAGATTGGAACATTAAGATTCTTTGTCACCTTAGGTTTTTAATGTTTTTTCTTCATGGTGTCTTAAGGTTACTTGGTAAGGATACCATGATGTCTTGGTTAACATTTTGAAAAAAATAAATCTCAAATGAATGGAAAAAAAAATCATCACCCTTGATAAGGGGGATATTATTTGGAAATGTTTTAGTTATGGGGGTTTGAAATTTTAATGAATATCTCCCTTATAAACAATTTTTAAATCTGCCATAATTTCCTTATGTATTTGTTAGAACATTTTATGATCATATGAAGGATAATAATGCTCATATGTATCCTTTTTTATGGTATAAGGTGAATGAAGGGCATGATTAAATTACTCACCTTGTTGGTGACTCGTGGATTGTTGTGAGAACACAAATACTTGGTGATTTATATTACACTTTTAAGATATAGTATGGGTTATACCTTGTTAGTTTTTGCCCAATCCTTGTCATTTGTACCCATATTTTATAAAATATCAAAGACCAAGATCATATGAAGGCTGTATTGAAGGAATATACCCCATGTGAATAGGTTGTAAATCCTCCATAATATCCTTATGGATTTAATAAAAGTTATCATAATCAAGTGAAGGAATATATTCACCATGTGTGACCAATTTTGGTGTAGAAGGTAAAGGTTGTTTTTCTTATTTAAGATGGATCACCTCATTTATTTAAATAGTGGGAGCATGTATATAATTAGAGGGATGGTGACTAACACCATTCAAATATTTATGAATAAAGGCCTTCTAGCTTGGAATAATACAAGATACCATACATTTTATTTGAGAGAAAGTTGAAGAGTTTCATAATCATAGTAATCAAAAAAATCAATATCGTCCATGATAAGGAAGATAAATAACACAAATATTAGGACAAGGTATACAATAATCATCTGATAGGAATGTTTATACAATAATGATACTCAAAGATTAGGTTCACCAAATTTTTAACCCTAAATTTTGATGTGGATCCTAATGGGTTAGGGATGATAATATATAATTTAAAAAGAACAAGGGTGATAAATAGATCTATAGTAGGGTAATTAATTATAAAACTTAGATAAAACATATAATAAATTTATTATGTTGAGATATGATAAAAATGGAAAATATAGATATGTTATATATTATAAAAATAATGAAAATAAAATACTTATCTATTTCTAATGATAATACAAATCTCAATGTGTAATAAGGAAGAAGTAGACTTGATCTAGAACTTAGATCAGTTGTCTAATTATAGAAATTGTATCTTTGTAGCCTTATACACTTGTATTGACCTAGGATGATTGCATTAGTGCTTATATTTGGATTAGATAAAGGTGTCTAGTTTGTAATACCTAATAAAACTAGATGTGAATAATTGGGTGCTTATGGGTTTTTTTTTTATTTCACTCCAACGAATTTAGATCTAGGTCATGTATTATCACTCCTTATCAAATAACAAACCCTAGTTATTCATCTTCACAATGGTTATGAGAACAATAGGTTAGTGGGCACATGGTGTTGATATACCCCAAAGATCACTCTATTAATGAGAATTATGTACATAAAAAATACTCTTAAGAGGGACTACGACTTATGTAGTTTTCCCCTATGTGTTGGTTTGTGTGTGAATAATGCAATTTGTGATAAAGAAGTACATAAAGTGACCTAGCTTTTAACTTGTCAAATGTGGCTCATGGGATGATATTTTAGTATTTAATACCTATATATGTGTTTTAACTATGACTAACATGTAAATATGAGAAAATATGGAAGTTTTTCTCACCTGAGTGCTTGATTGAATGCCTTTTGTAAGTTACCTTGTGAGTAGGTAATAAATTTCTAGGTGAAGAATGAATTATGATTGATCATGTATTTATACCAATCCTTTTGATAATATATCACATTATATAATGTAATAATAAATTTCATTTGTAAATTAGATTACTTTAGGGAACTAAAAACTTGCATCAGAATAGGACACTTGCACCATTGTAGACATCTAACTGGGACTCACGTGTCTAGGTAATTAGAAAATAGGTGTAGGTCCATAACTTTTAGGGATAGAAGATAAGTAGGTTTATAACATTACTATATAGATAAAAGGCTTGGGTCATAAAAATAACATTAGTTAGACTTAGAGATAAGAAATTAGCCATAAAGAGATAGTGTATGTGAGCTTTTTGGTAGTGGGAAAGTTATAGAAGATGAAGGGTACATCCATGATATATATTTAAAAATAGTGTCTACACCAATATGATATTATGTATTTATTATATTATAGGACACACACACACACACACACACACACACACACACACACACACACACACACACACACACACACACACACACACACACACACACACACACACACACACACACACACACACACACACACACACACACACACACACACACACGTACACATGCACGCACGCACGCATGCACATGTGCACACACACACTCACACACACACACACACACACACACATTTACCATATTTTCCCCACACACATTATGTTGAATGTGACATGATTCTTATCCCACTGTTAGTTGGATTATTTTCATGTTTTTAGTTTTATCTTCCTATATTTTCCATAAAATTTTTAATGATGTCTCCCCTTAGGAATTTTATATAAATTTAAATCCAATTTAAATTATATATTGGTCACTCCATTGTCCCTACCATGTCCACATTTTAATAAAAATACTCATGGTACAATAATTCTTCCCCATTTCCCATGACCAAATATTTCCCATGGTGATCTTCCCATTTTTGATCCCACAAAAATGGTAGAGGATACCAAAAAATAGACTTATACAAGATCCCCATGATGATACTCCTATTTTTGACACTTATAGTATGATAAAAAAGAACCTTATCTAATTTTTCCATTCCTTAAACTTCTCACATGATTGAAAATAATTATAATTTTTTTCCATCTATGATGATCTTTATCATGGGTGTGAAAATGATGATCCTCCCATTTTCAACACTTATAGAATGGAAAAAATACTTTAGATGTTTTTATCATTTCTTAAACTTCTCATATGATTTAAAATCATTACAATGATTTTATTATATTTATTATCCTATAAAATTGAAGACCCCATAGATGGTATTCTCATTTCTAATGACATGGACACAAATCCATATGAAAATTTTCCCATTTTTGGAAACCCTTGATTCAACCCAAAAAATGATGAAGATGATTTCATTAAATTTTAATATCTTAATAATCCACCCTTGGAAGGTCCTAGTTGGATAATTCATCAAACATCAACTCAAATTCAAACCTAGCCTCTTTAACCAACCTCTATCAACTCCTCAACTCATAAAGAATAATTAGTCACATGCTTAATGTAAATGACATTAAAATTAGTGATATTTAATCTTATCATGTATTTACTCTTCAAATACATATCATGGATAGTTGATATAGTTCATTTAGTTTATAAAAAATTAGTCGCATGCTTCAAAGATAGTTGATCTAGTTCATTTTGTTGATTACAAAGAAATTGGCATAGGCACCACAAAGGATGACATAGTTAAAAAACCGTACTCTTAAAATTACAAAAAAATTAGCATATCCATATAGATGATTGATTTAGTTCCAAATCCTAACCTAGTGAAAAATAAAAAATTAACCAATACCTAGAAATGGTTGATTTAATTCAATAGAATCTAGAAAAATAGAACAAAATTGACATGGTTTATCCCTAAGAAAAATTCACAAAACACTTGATAAATAATAAGTAGTTACATTTGATTACAAAATATAGAATTTAATAAATATTTACATAAAATATGATATAAAAGGTAATAATCATGTTGATCTCAAGGTTAAATATATATTTTTTACATCTCACATGGTGGTGCATCTTGCGATGCCCATCCTTATATTCATTCACATGTTGGAGAATATTATAATGCCAATATCTCTCCTATTATAAAATATGGGGCATATTTAAATTCCCATACTTACCTTCATGTACACCTTATTTGCATATTATGATGCACATCTTCATCTTTCCTTATCTTTGAAAACATCTTGTGACACTTACCCATTCTTAACTTCTCACCCTCATAATAAGCTATTAATAAATAATCATACACACATTAATGGGAAAAAAATTAATTTTAAGACATATGATAATACACATTATATACTTTTATGAACTTACCAAACCAAAGATATGTTATTTATTTCTTACAACATAGTTGTTTTATATACACCTGCAAGTTATATCTCCACCTATCAAACCCTACTTACGTAATATTTCCATTTATCATTTCCATGATCAACATTATATATTTCTTGATATTTAATTTCTAGTATCATGTTATTTATTTATATTCATTTACCTTATTGGCATAAACTTTATTCCACCTATTGGTTTTCTTTATCTATTTTACCTATTACTATTTATTTGTTATCTTTAATTTTATCATGCCTTTTAGTTTTATTTGGAAATTTCACCCATTCTTAGTTATTTGATATAATCATTTTTATAATCTTTCTCTTATGGTTTTATTTGTCCATTTCCTATTTTTTTATTCTTTGGTATCTTAATTTTTATAGTCTTTCCCAAAAGGTTTTATTGGTCTATTGCATAATTTTTGGATTCTTTGGTATGTTAATTTTTACATGTTTCCCATCTTGGATGGTCTATTTACCCACTTAAGTTTTACCTATTATTTTCATTTTCATTATTTTATGTTGTAATTTTTCACATTTGAGCACATCTTGGATTTTTAATTTGTGTGTTGCATGGTTATACCTTGGAAAAAGCAACCAAGCCCTCCTCACAAATGATCACCCTATATATATAAACCTTTAGTTTTTATATTTAATACCTTATTCTTATCACACATTCATCCATTGGGTTTTAACATATCTATTTTCATGATTCTTGTATTTACCATAATTATTTTAGTGCCTCGTATTTTTTTATTTTGTGTATTGTATGGTAAGGCATTGGGGAATACAACTATAATCTCCTCACAAGATCCCATTTTATTGATAACATTTTATCCTCCTCCTACTCCCAACCTTGGTTATGCATATTAATGTGATGAATAAGCAATGGTCAAGAGTGGCGCTATTTTAACTTAAATTTAGTTACATTATCTTGTGGAAAAAAATATTGTAGTCTATCTACATGTTCCTCATCCATATTTTTACCCTATATTATGATGAAATTATCAATCAATTTGTCATTATATATCTCCCAATTATACAATTTTTGGTAATTTGGTCAACCCAATATTTCTTTGCTTAGATACATATTCCCATTTCTACCTCCTTTTGGGCACACCAAGGTTAGTTTCAAGATTACATTATTTTCAAAGGTGTAATCCCAAGGGTATCTAATAATGTTGGTTATCCTATTTAGTGGATACATGTAAAATCCCTTGTGTTAGTCATTTTTATCACCCATTATTGGTATTCTAAAATTGTATGGTGGAAAAAAAATAAAAAACCGAAAATGTCAAAATTTATAATATCATAGAAAAATAAAAAGAAAAAGAAAAAGAAAAAGAAAATTTAATTTCAAAAGGAAAAATATCTCTCAAAATTTAGATCATTCAAAAATATGTGATTATATCATATGATATGACCCATATCATAGTTGAATTTAAAAATCTAAAATGGCCTCATAATAGAGTTGAGGTCTATTGGGGTGAAGTAGGCCTATAGACTAAGGTAAGAGGTCTCATATATCCCATTATTTAATCTAGGGTCCTAGAAGAGACTAGATGGAAAACCTAATTAATGAGCATTAAACAAGTTATTTTTGGAATCAATTTCCTAAATGATAAAGAATATGAAATGCGAACATGGTAAATAATCAAGAAAGAAAGAACAAGGTGAAAACATATTTAGAACTGTAATAGCAAGTTTTTATTATGTTAAGTTTTATACAATTTGAGAGATTAGATATTGTGAAATAATTCTTATAAAGAATGTTGCTTTATTATTTTATAGTTAGGCTCAATGTAATTTATAACCTAAAAAGAATGGATGTATACATTACTATACAATGTAAGAAGATGAGGAATCAATTGAACCACTGTAACAATTGGTAACAACTACCTCATAATTGAAAAGTGTAGTGACATCATTATTGAAAATTACTGATGAGCTACTAGCTACATTATTGACAATAAATTGGATGTGTAGTAATGAAAAAGTGGATTTTTATGGAGTCACTTATCACATAAGTGCAAAAACTACTAATTTTAATGTTGATATAATCAAAAGGATGGATGTGCAATTACAGTGATATGAAATATGATCTAGTAGCCTAGATCATCCTAGACCAATAACCTCTCCTTGAAGATAAATGGTACCCATTACATGTAGTTTTGAAAGAAGATGTGGGAAGAAATTGGCAAACTATACCTCTATGAATCATTTTCACTTGGAAGGAACTTGACCTACTTTGATTATTTGGAAGAGAGGGATATCTTATAAACATGTTCATTTGAAATGAGCATCCATGAATTAATTCAATTATATTATAACAATGTAAAATATATCTATATCTATTTTATAGGGAGTCTTTTTAATATTTGAAGTATTCAACATGGATGTAAATTATTGTCATGAGAGTTTTGAATTGAAGACCAGATGAAATCCAAGATAAGTGAAATGATTTCACTCAAAATCGATACCTCTTATTTACTTGTTGATGGTTTAGGGCCCATAATGAATTAGATAAAGTTTGAGGTAAGGTCCTTTAAATATTTATTTAAACATTTGTGTCCAAACTTTATCACCAACTTGGAAGGTATGTGGTATCCAATGCTTTTCATGGAACTATTTATACATTGTATTTGCTTGTTATAAAATGGTTTGCACCTATTATTGAATATGCTGAATGAGCTCACTAAATTTAAAAACTTGTTCAACTTCCTCATAAGATGGAGTTGATAATATTGATAGTGGACTATGATAAGCTACATCGATGGGTATCAAAGGCTAGAAACCCAATCAAACATGAAAAGGGTTGTGTGCAGTAGAGATGTGCATAGTTTTATTGTAGGTATACTAAATGAAAGGAATAATTTCATCCCAATTTCATTGTTTCTTTAAATTTTACACTTAGAATATACACTACCATCTTATTGACCAATTGCATTTGTCTATCAGTTTGGGGATGACAAGTGGTGGACTTATTCAACTTTATGTCTAACATAGACCAAATTGATTTATAGTAATGGCTTAGAAATATTGAGTCTAATAAACCATTTATAAAGGGAATTTATAAACATTCCAATAAACCTTCATTGGCCTTTAAGTTTTTATTTCATATGTCTAACGGATCAACAAGAATATGATGATACCTAGACTTGAGGTCAATCTTAGTGAAAGATTTTGCACTATAGAGCTAGTTTAGAAGATCTTCAATCCTTTCATGAGGATAGGTTTTTTCACTATGATATTTTTGAGTGATTGATAATATATAAATATCATACAAGTAACATCCTTAGTTGGTAGAAGCACAAATGGTTTTCCATAAAGTGATGTGTTAGGCCTGATATATACTTTTTCTATGAGTTCATGATCTACCAATTAATTTATTCACTCTCCAAAAATGATTTAAATTATAACTAATATTAAGAAGAGGCAGTATAGAGATCAAATCAATTGTATGATTTGCCACATAGTGTGTAGGCAATTCCTTTGGTAGCTAGAACAGATACTCATATTCTTACAACTTGAGCTATAAATAATATATATGTATATATATATATATATATATATATATATATGTATGTATGTATGTATATATACATACATACACACACACACACATATATATATACATATATACATATATATATATATATATATATATATACACATATATACATGTATATATATATATACATGTATATATGTGTATATATATATATATGTATATATGTATATATATGTGTGTGTGTGTGTATGTATATATATATATATATATACATACAAATATATATTACCAAAGGAAATGCTATAAATTTAGGTGCTACAAAGACTTTATTACTTTCATATATTACCATAAAAATAATTAAATTATTACTAGATGTGACTAGATTCAGACACTAATTGGAATTAATGAGGTATAGATTTGGAACTACTTCCAATATTTGATATATCAAATAACCAACATATATGACAACTTTCTAGGAATTGCTTCATATACTACATGATAATGATAAAGATATGGTCAACCTAGTATAATATCACATACCTATAATGAGGTGACATCTTCATAGAGGGTATATTGAAAAAAATTTATGTTTTACATCACTTGACACTACTGAGTGACACATTTATAATATATTACATTTAACCATCCAATGGATTACAGTTCTAGGTGAGATGGGAATGGCAAGTTTAATCTTTGAACTAATTTAGGATAAATTAGGTTCCTTTTAATTCCATTGTTAACAATGAAGTGTAATATTTTGGCATTTATTCACATTTTAGAATGGAAATATATTTTTTCTTCCTCTATTTTTAGGGATAATAGAGATGTTTGTGGTACCTACCATGGTGTTGGGATCAGATTCTATGATCTATTTTCCTTTTTTTGATGCTATGGTCATTATACCCATTATATTAAGATGTGAAAATAAAGTTTCTTTAGTGAAACATTATTCATTGGAATGACTACTAAAGTTGTGAAAGAAACACCACTTTCTAATCTTGGTATACTTATTATGATCATCTGATGACTTCTTCTTCTTCTTTGAAGGGTGAGTTATACTTACAAGATTTATATTGTTACATGGTTTGAGACTTTGAATATTATATCTTAGTCGTAGTCTTAGTCTTAGTCTTAGTATTTCATTCTAATTTGGAAGCATATGTATAAGACTACCCAATGGAGGATATAGTAAATAAATCTAGGTCTAACTAGATATGAGGTATTAATCCTAACCTATATTTTAGAATGATTCTTATCTAAATCTTGAATCCCAATTTTAAATACCAGTGTATGAAAAGTATCTATGCATTACTGCATATACTACTATTTGCCTTATAAAAGATTAGATAACTTAATGTATTAATCATCATAATTTATAACAAGATAATAGTTTGATTTGAGTTATTATACAAAACCATTCCATGTGTCTACAAATGTCTCTAAATTTAGATCTTCTTCATGTGAAGTGTTGTAATTTTCCCACCATTTCTTAACTGGTAAAGAAAATTCAAGAAGAGAAAATGTGATTTTCTCTTAGTTAAAGAAGTGATTACCACATAGTATGTGTATATGATGTTAATCTAATTATCTAATTCATATTCATCTATTTTGACTAAAAACATAGGGATGTAGATTGACTTGTGCCTTATATGGAGTTTGTACAAATGGCTGATGAGAATGAGAGCCCATCAAATTAATTTGCTAACTCAAGAGTGAAATTAATGAGTTATGCTTTATCATTCACATGAAATACATTATCCCAAATATTCCATTTTTATCTACAAATAATAGTATATCATTTTATGTAACATCTTTAGAGATGGAATTGTCATATATTTGTCTCTCATTTGAGGACAAGAAATAAGGTATGACGAGGGGTCATAAGTCTTGATCCCTAACTTCCTGTAATAAAACCTTGTCTGAATTAGCATAAAAGATATATATAACTTAAGAAACACCATTATAACATTCATGAATGATATATAAAGTGTGTATTATTTGATACCACTAATATGGGGCCGAATAGAAGACATGGTAGATAACCTAATTAATGTGGATTAAATAAGTTATATATGGAAGTGATTTACTAAATTACTAATTATGAAATGGAAATGAAATAAATAAAAAGGTGAAAACAAATTCATAATTATAATAATAAGTTTGTATTGTGATAAGTTCTATTAAATCATAGAGATTAGATGTTGTCAAAGACTCCCTAATCTATTATTCTATGGTTTGGCTCCATATATTCACTAGCCTAAAAATAATGTAATTGTAAATTATTATACAATGTAAGAATATGAGGTGTCATTTGAGCCTTTAAAATACTTGTAAAAACCCACCTTATACCTGACAAGTGTGGTGACATCACTAAATATTATTACTAGTAAGTTGTTAAATACAATATTGAAACTACAGGGCCTGTGGGGTAACACAAAATTGGATTTTAAAGAAATCACTTAGAACATAGGGAAAAAAACTAATGATGTATATGTTTATGTAATAATATGGTTGGACATGAAAATAACATGATATGTAATATGATCTAGTGGCACATAGCCCCGGGATCCTACTTTCTCACATAAATACCTAATCCTCATAGTAGACTCACATAAAATATCTTGTATTCACCTTTTTTTGGGTCGTCTAGTTCTGATTCTATTTTTCATTCTCTAAATAATGCATTCCTTTATTAAAATTTTATCATATTATCCTTCAGTAATTTAGAATTAATCTAGAATTTAATTTTCAATTGTTTGACCCCTTATATTTAAATTCATTTTGAATATTATTTTATTTTTATTAGGGCTTTTGGTCCTAATTTAGCTTTATCATCTCAGCTTGCTAAATTTCCCTTAATTTTTATATCCTCCTTGGGAATGATGGTCCTAATTTAACCTTATCATATTACATTATATAATTTTACCCTATTTTTTACAATAATTTTAGATATTTATATATACTTACATTTTCTTAACACCCATGTGTATGCTTTCATTTCTTTTGTTCCATTTTTATTTTTGTGTCATTAGGGTTACTATATACAATTTCTATGTCTATTGGGATCAAGAATAAGGTTATTACAAACCTATTTTAAATGGAAAGGTAAGTTGGGGTATGCATATCTTAATGTTAGTTATTTCATCAATTTATTACATTTTTGTATCATTTATTTATATGATTTTATGTTTCTACATATATTTCCCAAATACCATCCCACATTACATTATTATAAATCATGATGACATTTGGTTGGGGCATATGTATACACATATATTTTTCATTTACTGATGATATATTTTGTAAAATTATTCAATATATCAATCTCTCAGAGTGCACATCCCAAGGAGTGCACTTGAAAATTGGTGGGGTCAGTTCATGGTGATTTTAAAGAGATGCCATATTATATAATTATAACTACATGTCATCAATATCATGCTTTAACTTTGTTTATCCTCCTTTGGTCCTTTCCCCCCCTTTATTCATTTTAGTTTGGTCATTATTTTGAATTTATAAAACTAAATTAATCCTAATCAATATAGTTTTATACACCATTCCTTACATATAATAATAAATCAACTTGGTCAATCTAATATTTTTGTTTCTTATGTCATTTTCCAAGTGAATCAACCCCATTGATTTATGTATTTCCTTGATTTTGACTAAATCAATTTGAATCAATTTTTTTGTTTTTATATTTATACTAGATCAACATGACCAAACCAATATTATGTCATTATTAATTCATTATACTAAATCTATCCAAATTGATCCTATTATAATTTGAGCTAGTCCACTTTTAGGACTTTGATTGGTAATTATAGGGTTCCTAAATAGTTTTTTTATACGATTAAAAAACAACTATGATTGTCTTTCATAATAAATATATGATATAAATATATAAGAGGATTTGGGACATATGAGCTTATTATTATGGATTTCTAATATTGATCAAGGTTTTTGAAACTCAATAAGAGAAACATGAACGAAGGAGTTTCCCCTTAGTCGTGCGAGTCCACAATTAGTTGCACTTAGGTATTCATCTAGCCATATAAGTTATTCTCCTAGAACGTCTCTTAAAAAGTGACACTAAATCTAAGATGGAGATTTATGGGTCCAAATGTCTATTCAAATTAAGTATCCCTATCCTTAATCCATTTTATTTATTTTATTTTTATATTATTATGTTTATTGCTACTTCTCTCCTTACCTAGATTATCCTAGTCTAGGTTATATAGATATGTGGATAAAACCATAGTTAGATTTAATTTATCCATGCTTAGGTTATTTTTGAATACCTTTCAATGTAGCTAAAAAACTTATAGCCATTTTATATTTATATATTATCAGTTTAGGTTATACCTTCTTAGATCTATATTTTCCCTTATTTGTCAGTTCCCTACATGTAGTTTCTTGATTATATGTTTGATATCCCCTTACAAAAAACACTTGTTTATAATGTATTACCTTATTTTGTAGTTTGAATTATTGTATGCATCTGATCCTAGTATGGTAATAAATATTTTAAAGTATATTTATATTTTTATTGTATTTTTCTAACACACAACCACCACTTGGGTGAATTGGTGATTTCACAACCCTATGGATTTTATCAACATATAGAGGCCATATATTATGCATAAAAGCTCAAATTTACATGTCATTATTTTTGAAGTCATATAAATTTTAGATATCAATATAAATATATAATAAAAAAATAATTTTAATGACATAAAAATGATATTTTAACCTCACACTAGAACCTATCTATTTTTATATCTAGTATGTTACAACATATTCTTGAATCTTGTCAATGGTTAATCAAATTAACCAATTATAAAACCATGAGAAGAGTGTTTTAGATATCTAATTTTTATAACATTATCATCAAAAAATTACATCATACTCCCTAATTAAGAGGGTTATTTCCCCCAAAATATTAGGAGCTCATGTAGTGATGAAATTTATTAACCACTTATTAAAATTATTTTAAACTTGGAGATGTATTTTATGAATAAAATTATTATATTTGAGAACTTATGAGTCTATATTTCCATGCCACTTGTATGCCTCATTTCCTTCCATAGATGCTTGTTGATGAAGACCCATGTCATAAAGATGATAATATACTAGAAACTATATCTCATGCTCATTATTAGTATACATGGTTTCAACAAATCCAATATTTTTATTATATTTAAAAAGGAGAAAAGGAAACTTCCCATTAGTATTAAACAAATACTAACCTTGAGTGAAATTTATTGAGATCTTAAATTTGTATTCAAAGTTTTTCATGGTGTATCTTTATCTATTATCATGAAAATAACATCTCTAACATACATATATATGCCACGTCCTTGAAATATCATGTAAAATATTCAAAATGAGTCACCTCAAGATAGGATGATGACACAGTTTCCAAATGCACAAAATTTACTTCTCAAGTAAATTATTTCAAAAATCATGACCCACCATCATTTCACCATGAGGAGAATTAATTAAAAATGGTAGTAGGAATCATGTACTACAATTATTTTCAAGATGTTAGCTCTAATCCTCAATAGGGTTTACCAAATTCCATCTTCATCTCTCAGGCTATAGTTAAGATGGGTGGAGATAGGGATTCTATTGAATCAACTTCCTTCTCAAAACATAGAAGCATTAAGAAGGTATGGAAGAAGATTCATAGAGGAGGCCTCACATAATTAATATTGAGGGTAAATGACCACAATGCTAACTTGGTGAAAGAATTCATTATAGCATGGAACAAAAGGGTTATGGAAGCAAGAGGTGTTAAAATATTGGTAATAGAGGAGCTAATTAGCGAAGCCATAGGGATGTCATGCAAAGGAATAAAATATTAAAAATATAAATAAGAAAATAGGAACTCTTAAAGAGGTTTTTTCAAACCAAAAATTTCATTAAAACATATAAAAATGGGTTTTCTCGCTCTAACCTCTCACACCAATGGCCTAAAGTCTATTTGCAATAAACTTTGTTTGCAAATAGTGAAGTATCTTAAACATAAAGGTGAGTATACCCTCATTTTTTCCCCATCACTTTATCTAGCTAAACCATTTTTAAGGTTAAAAAATTAGTCTTCTTTATTACCTCCTCAAATCCTTAGAGATCACTATTCTCGTGCACCAAATCAATGAAGATAATCCCATATTATAGTAGGGCCTTAACTTGATACTGGTAAAACCCAATGAGACCCTTCAGGGTAGGGAGGTTATACTGAAGGGGTCCTCCACTGAAGAGGACTCCCCTAAAGAAGATCCTACATTAGGGTATTACTACCTAATAATTAGTATTTCCCATGATATCCCTAATTCCAAAATCTTAGGTAGGGATCCTCCCCTAAAACTCTTTATTCTCAAACCTAAACCACTCTTGCTAGATGAAGGAAGATCAAGAGAATTGGTTGAGAAAGTAAAGACCCCCATTATAGATGAGATAAAAAAACAAAAAGGATCAGTTGGAAAGGTTTAATAACAAAATTCATGAGGCATGTATGCGTTTAATAGGTTTAATCTAGGACTGGAATTCCATAAATAAAGAGGTTGCTAAAACTATCTAGTCTTTGACTTAAATAACAAAGGCTAAAGGGACCCCCCTAAAGAAACATATCATAGAGGAAGATACTTATTCCCCTAAGATACCCCTAATAACACATACCAATAATACCCTTATGAAGGTATAGTTATGGAAGAGACCAAGAATGATCCTGCCTGAGGATGATGTAGAAGGGACCAAAAATAAAACTAGGGCTAGAATGACAAACAAGCAAGTTGCATAAGAAAACGTGATTTGGAATGTGAAGTTACCTATGGATGGATCCCCCCTCCTAGAGTAATTTATCTTTTTACTTTCTTTTTATTTTTCCTTCTACACCATTAGTTAGCTCCTAGTGTTGTATTTTGTCCTTTGTTTCTCGACCCATGGGGCTCACTATATTTTACTACACTTTTGATACTCTAGTTTCTAGTCCCTCTAAACCAAGATTTTTACCATATCAAATAAAAAAATACATATATTTTCTATCAAAGTCTATACCAAAAACATGAAGAGGTTTAATATCTACCAAAAATTCATGAATGTAATGTTATTTTATTATAAACATAACTTTGCATTATTTTGAAACATATATCTCTACTTCTTGTTACACCCATCCTGTAACACTTGGATTAAGATGATTATATAATTAAAATCTAAGTAATTTACAAACTTTATTATAATAAAATTTTCTTGAGAGAAAGAATAAAAAAGAGAGCCAAATTTTACTATGTTTATCTAAATTTTCATATGGAAAAATTTATAAGGTTCATCTTTATATTTATCATCACCACTCCCCAAACATATGTTTTTATGAAGGGAGGTTAAAAATAACTTATCATCCAAATTAGAGTTGTAAAAAACCTATTTTACTTGAAATGAGGCCATACCATTCTTATTTATTTTTTAATTAAATTGATGCACACATGGATGCAATTTACAAAAATTCTCATCTATATGACCATCAACATCATAGTGTACCAAATGCCTTGTATAATGCTTGTTATGAATAGTATTAGTAACATTGAACCCTCCTTTATTATTCAAAAAATTTGAAGAGGGATATAAAACCTTATTATCATCCATATCAACATGATGGGATTAAAAAAATCCTCATATATTTCCTTAGACCTTAAAAGTAAATAAATCCTCCTTAAATGAATATGCAACCCTCCAACATACTTCATAATAATGTCATAATCAAATGAATATTTTCCCATTTGAACTACATTATTTAAAAAATAATTTATATATACTTGTGCACATTGACCCTATTTTTTTCTCAAAAATTCCAATCAACATTTATTTCCTCTTCATCATAAATAACATGGATTTCTTCTTGTTAAAATTTTTATACTCATCCCATTTATTAATTGGTGGTATATTATTAAAAATAAATAAAATTAATTTTAAATGAAGTTAAATCATGACCAACTAGATTAAATATTGAAGTGATTTTTTTTGTTATTAACTAATTTGATAAAATAAAATATACATCTAATTAGGATAAAAAGTGATCAATATTTTCTGAATTCATCTCTCCTTCATATGTCTAAATTTTGATCTTACTATTTTCTTTAAATGGAGGTGAAACTTGGTTTTTATGGGTATTCCATTTCTCATGGATTGGAGTCTTACACTCTTAATTTTATTTGGAATTATCCATATAAAATCCTAGCTTTATCTTGAGAATGTTTATAATCTTCTCAATCTTCATCATGGATTGTGAGATGTTTATAACATCCTCTTCCAATTTTTTGGAATATTTCTTCCCCATATTAAGGTACATCCTGATTTTTTTGATCCATTCTTTTCACTTCTGTATTCCACCTTAGTTTGGATATTTATTTATGTAGATATAAAAAATCATATTTTACACTAATGATCTACACTTTGGTAAAGGGAATATATTTACACAATGGTCACACCAGAAAAACCACACATAATAGAACATTAACCAAATGTGATTTTTAACTATGTTGATACTCCACTATGAAATTATCAATACAAATCCTATACTTAGAATCCTAAAAAAATGACTAATTATATTGTTGTTTGAATATTTATTTATATAAAATAATCAATAAATTTTCTTAATAATTAATTTAGAGTGCTACATATTTTAAAGGAATACTAAACATGAATTTGATAAAAAAATAACAAAAAAAATATGAATAGACAAAAAATTTACCCTAAATAAAATTTGTTTTAGAAAACTCTAGAAGAGAGAGGGATTATTTTCCTCCTCTTACCAATATATCATTATGAAATTAAAATTAAACAAAATCTTCAAGGTATTCAATGAAATTATTTGCATTACACATGTCTAAACACTCATATATGTCATAAAAATATATTGATGACATTTTCCTCTTCCATTCCAACTTTAGGAACCACATATGATCTTGAAGAAGATATGATAGGATATTTTTAATTGATTACAATGACCTTACCAATGAAAATTTATAAAGTTTGAAATCAAAGAGAGTTTTGATGGGAATTGAAAAATACTTATAATAAGAATAGGAATCATTGAATACATTAGTATAAGTCTTCTTTATCTTTAGGTAAAAATACCACTTTGTGTAAGGTGAAACCATTATGGTTGTTATGAAATTATCATGGTGGTTATCAATACACCACTTAAGGTTTCAATAATTTAATGATGGTTATGTAACTTACACCTAGGTGAACTAGTGGCTTCACAACCCTAAAAATTTCACCAAATTATATAGGTTATATATTTTATATAAGAACTCAAATTGGCTTGCCATTTTTTTAAATTGAATACTTTTTGATATGAATCCAAATATGTAATAAAAATATACCGTTGATTAATTAATCATGATATGTTATCCTCTACACTAAAAACTATTGATTTGAGGTCTAGAATGTCACAATTCCCTCTTTGACCCTATTAAAGGTCTATGCACTTAACCAACTGTAAAGAGTTCTAGACATCATGTTTCAAGTTTTTAACAAGTTAAATTATTATATAATGAAAATAGTGGCTTAATTAGATCATATTATTAACATTAATGATAACAAAAAATTATCACAAAGTTTTAAACATTTTTTAATTATAATGAAAAACACCCAAATTATGGTAAAAATTCCCAATGGATGTTATGGGAAAAAGTGTTGGAAAAATTAGGAAATAAATGAAGCAAACAATGCCCATTTATTATAGTTCATTTGATTCAATGAGTAGGATATGAGTAAAAGTGGATATTTAATTTTTTCCTTATGAATTTTAGTAGATACCATATTAAAATTAGAGAGGATCATAATATCATTAGAATAAAAAATCAATGATAATAAGAAATATTAAAAGTGGATATTTAAATTTCTTCTTAGGACATTTAGTAGATATAATATAAAAATTGGAGATCATAATATCATTGTAATATAATAAATTTATAGAAGAATAAAAAGGAATAACTTTAAACACCAAGAATAAATTCATGAATAAGATATGTTGGATGTTAATGAGACATTTCACTAGATATGATAAAGTAAAATTCATGTAAATAAGACCAAACAAAGGAGAGAAGTAAAAAATTATTGTGTATATGGAAACAAAGAAGGACCCACATTGAGTGGGAAGATAAAGGAATACAAGGACAAGATAGAAATAAAGGAATACAATAACAATATTGAAAGAAGAGGATGACATTATTTATAGGAAATATACACTACCAAATAATAATACTCACAAAATTGTAAATGCACAACACAATACATTATAGAGAGTATGAGAGTAATATTTTTTATTTCGTATGTAATGATCAAAATGAGTAGTTTAGTATAGGGAAGAATTTGTACTTGGTTCCATTTAGTTTATGTACATAATTATATTTATATTATAAAAATACCCAATAATTTTTAGTTTTACACAACTATCAATAATCCAACATAATCATGGGAGAAACTATTTGAATATCACAACATGATCGATAATCACATAAAAAATTAGATAGTAAATTATGTAATTAATTTGATGTTTAAACACATGATAATATTAATATGAATAGATAAATTATCTCCCACTTAAATAAATTTTATGTCCCTTCTTAAAAACTATGTACAACATGATAAAAATAAGAGTAAAGAGGGAAATAAAATCCAACTATAACCAGATGTGTATCCAAGGGATTAGAATCTAGAATATGGATGTAAGATCCAAAAATTTGATTATATAGTGGATGAAGGTGGTTGTATATGGTGAATATTAGGATTATAGTGTACAAATATTTTCAATATGAATAAAATACTAAGAATTTGGGCATTATATGGGTGGGCATAAGATGTTGTTGTCAGTTTATTGAGTAGTTTTTGACTGAGCATCTATTAAACTAGTGTCAAGGTACTAAACACTGAAAAGTTGAGGTACATTATTTAATTGATTATTATTTGACTAAGCATCAAATGGATGAGCATCATTAAGTTGATATTTAATTATATGAGAATTGGGTTACTAAGGATTTGATGACTAAATGATGATTGGATGAGCTTCAATGGAATAAGCATTGGGTGACTAAGTATTAAAAAACTAAACTTTAGGTGATTTAGCATTAGTAAAGTAAGTATTTGGTAGTTAATAGTTAAAAATTTGAGTATTAATCTAATAAATGTGGAGTGGTTGGATGAGTGTTTGATGACCAAGCATTGAGAGGTAGAGATTTGATTGGATAAAAATTGATTGACTAAGTGTCAAGTGATGAAAACTAGGTATCTAGATCACTATAGACTGTCCTATGATTTTCATGCTTGTTACTACATAAAAATGGTGGGAAAACTTGTCATTTAATTTTTTATCCCTAAAATTATATTATTTGAAAATATGTTAGTAAGTTGACTATGATTTTAATGGTTTGAAAGGAATTATAATCAATGACATCTAATTTTGGAAATATAAATACAAGACTTGTCCTTATTCAATCTCCATCATATCAAAACTTTTTTAATCAAGTAATAACACTCCATATTATACCATATTTCAATGAATAAAACCATTAAGGGAGTTTGTCTCATATTTAGAGACCAAATATAACTCCAATATTCATCATCAGTTCTATCATACATTAATTTCTATCCACCAAGATTTCTTCTTCAGAGTGAAAAACATATGAGTTTGATAAGGCTACTTTCTCATTGACTACCTAATTATTCAAATCAATGACATAATTTTAGACATCATTTTTAATGGATATTATACCTTTTTTATAGTTATGTCCATATTTAATTGTTATCAATCAAACCCAACCCACTAGTGCATAATATGGAGTCTTTTCAATTATATTAATATAAAATTTAGCAAAAATGATTAGGTTATAGTAAAATTCTTTGTCCCATCAGGGAACCCAATAGATTATTATAATTTTGATCTTTTCTCACTATTTAATATATCGAAGACCACTTATTTGAATTCTCACGAGCCTTCCAATTATCCTATGGAAGAAGATTCACACTAGAGTCATTTTTATGATGGTGTTTATCATGTTACTACCCAAATTTTCCATATGCATAATTATTAGTAATTATTATCGATTCATCATTATGATCACATGATCACTAATTTTGTCACCTAATAATGGGTGCTCAAATGTGGGTCATTATTATTTTCTCTTTCTCCATCACCTAATGTTAAACCATTTGACATTAGGTACACCATTATGTGTGTAGTATTAAAATTTTACATGAATGATCTACTAATTCAATAAGATAAGGTAATTTTTCACAAAATATAAAAGATCTCTTTTTTCATCATAGACATCTTCAAATTCACCTTATTATTCAGAGATAAAATTGGATAAGTATAAGTAAATTTACAACTCTAAGTTATATAATCAACTTGATTAAATAATGCAAGTTATCTCACTTCTCAAGGAATATTTTAGACGATTGATATTATATAGATCTAATTATATGAGTTCCTTAAAATAAACATGATGGAATTACTAAAGGGTTTTATTTCATATCATCTAATTAATTTAGTTTTGTGTAGGGATAAAATTACACTTGATTAATAATTTAGGGACCTTTTAAAGGTCAAATATATGTGCGATATTTGAGTTGCTTTGATCAATAAAGGTGATATAAATCCCTTACATATGCATACAAAAAGATAAATATTTTTAGTTAAAAGTTAAATGGTGAAGTCCACAAATTTATATTTGATATAATTTATAGAATTAAAATTAGCTAAGGATAAAGGTATAAGAATGCTTAGATGTCCATCAAACCATTTGATCTTCTCAAGATCCAACAATGTGAATTCATAATTAAAGGATAGGTGTCAAGTTTAATTATTTTTAATGATTTATATGAAATCATTAAATAGGATTGACTCTAACCATTTGGTATGATACACTACCTATATCCATTATATTAAGTCTCTAATGTCAGTTTTAGATTGTTTAACATGGTGATATAAAATTGTAGATATTGATAAATTATTTATTGATGAGGTATTTCAACATGATAAATTAGGCAAGAATTCTTAAGATATATCTCTACTTAAATTATATTTATGTGAACTAATCTCCCCAAGGTCTCGATTATTAGGTCTTGGTATATAAGGTAGCCTAGTTGGCTCATTGTGACCATCCCATATCAAGGGTCTATAGTGAATATCTTAGAAAATTATATATGGATGTTAAATTAAGAGTGTAAGCCTATAGAACTAGAATAATGATCTAAATATAAATAAAAACTAATTCAAATAAACATGTTTATTGCATGGATTCAATGGTGCATAAACAATAATAGACAAAATAACATGCAATTAAGATTAACATTAAATTCAAATCATAACTCATAAACTAAGCTAATTTAATCTAATAAACTAATAAAAAAGAGAAAAAGAGGGAAGGGTAGGGAGAAAAGAGAAATAGAGAGCCCACTTTATAATGTATACTAGCTTAATTCTATTGAGTATACAAATCCCTGGATAAATAAGTCCTTAGTTGAGCTAGACATAGGACAACTCCAACTAAGGATGGTGTAAGATTTTGTTGAATACATTAGTAGATATAATGAGGAAAACATGGTCACCATATACATTTATATACTAAGTCTATCAAATTAAAAATATTTCAAATAGATATGTTTCTATTAAATTATTAATTAGGATTCATCAGATACTCATGTGAGTTATGAACATGGATTCTAAACAACCTTGACTCAAAAAATCTAATCTAGAAAGTAGGAAAAATACATGAAGGAAATGACTAATCTACTTAACTAATGAGAAAAAACCAGTTTTGTCCATTAATATACTCTAGTATAAGGGATACAACTCATATTACAAGGGTAAGATCTGATCTTATATAGGCACGCAGGCCTAATAAGTTTCAAATTTTCCCACTAATGGGGAAGTTACATAAATTCAATGTAGAGGGTCCACTTGAGATCAATTAGGAATTAATTCCTAGTTAATTTGATAATAAAAATATCAAGGGCCATGCTTCATAGGATTGGGAGTGAATGCCTACAATAAAATAAAGTTGATACCACATTAGGATATCCATCCACCAATATTATGTGCAGCTAAAATCATGCCTCTTTAACATATATATTTGTCTTTTAAAGTCTATGTATGATCCCAATGTACATGCCATACCCATGATTCATGCTTTGTTCATAATTAAAATTTAACTATACCATTATTTGATCATTTATTGGTTATAAATAAACCATAACTTGATTATATAAATCAAATCATATGCATAGTCCATTCTTAGATTTTGATGGTTTTAATAGCTAGATGGGATGTCAAGTTTGAAATAGTGCTTTGATAGATATGTAGCTAGTGTTTCATTTGATTTGATGTGTCATTTCCACATGGATATTTATCATATTATTATTCCTTTTTATTTGTTGTGTTATCTAGCTTCTTATTACGGGTCTCATTTTACCACTTGGTATCTCGTCGACATTCTAGAGCTTTATACATCACTATTTTCTATTATCATATACATAATCACATGGAATTTTCTCATTCTATTGAGCTATTTATGTATTTGGATTCATTCATCACCACATATCATCTCCTTATCTTAAAAGTCTCTTTATGTATTATGATAATGGTGCAATTGTTGTAACCTCCTAGGCTTTTGAGAAGGTGTCACATGGTGTCTTCTCAGGGCCTTAAGACCATGAGATGATTGATTATATTCCTAATTATTTAATACATCATAGGTTTCAAAGCTATGATGTTCCTTGTTTATGGGGTTTTGAATTCTAATGTCTTGATCCCTCAGAGTTTTTGAGGTTTAAGGTCATTAGGCTTGCACCACATGGTGTGATCTTAGGGGGGCTTGAAATATTTATAAGAACTTAGCTAATTTTTTTAATTTTTTTTTCCCCAAAGTCATTCAACACCAATATTTAGACATGTGGAAGAACCTATGATGAAAAATAAAATTGAATAAGTGAAATAATAAAAACTAAGAAACAACTTGGTAATTTTCTTGATTAAAAAGATAATTTAGTCCAATATATAAAAAAGTGACTAAGTAAAATATTAAATATGTATAAAATATTAGTTGTTTTGAATCAAAATGAAATATAAAATGAATAAATTACTCAAGAAAATAAGTGGTGGAACTTAAATAGTTAGATAACTTGCATAAACCTAGGGTGAAAAGGTCTAAAAAGGAATTTATAAAATGCATTTCAAATCACAAGCATAAAGATAGACTAATACTTAATACATCTATGCATGTTCAGTTATTAAAATTAATGTAGTCTTAGATGTGAATTAGACTAAGCAATTTTGATGTAAATTTGATTATTAAAACTCAATTAAAGAAATGAAGCATAATAAAATTTAAATCTTCATATTTAGTATAATTCACTCTCAAGAATGCTACTTAAAACAAGTAATCACTAAAATCCTTAAGTTATAAGACTAAGCTTCAGAGCAAAAAATGGGTCCCTTTTTTCAACTTGAAAATGGGTTGTGTTATACAAGCAACAACAAATGGTGAATCCTACTGGGAAATACTATTGAGTATTTTTAGAATATAATTTTATTGATTTCATAAGAATACAAAACATTATATACAAGTAATCACCAAGAACAAACTATAATTCAAAAGTACTAAAATATATATGAACAAGTGATATACCAAGCTAAGAAACAAGTTAAAGACCATCCAAGTGTGTGATCAAGTGATTAATTCATTTTATGTGCACTAACATGTAGTAATTAATATTTGCGTAAGTCCATAACTATTGAGGGAGAAAAAGATTTCACATTTTAGCTTTGGTGGAAGTGGTGTGGGCATTTTTCTACTATGAACTAGGTGTTTATACCCATGATAGATATAAATTTGGTCCCTTACAAAGGCCTTTCTCCATTGCCAACTACGATAGAAAGCCTATGGCAGAGGTTTCCAAGATCACCCTTTCAAGGAAAAATTTAATATTTTGAATTTAATCTTATTTTTAATGGATATTTTGCATTGTTATCCATAGAGGGTTGGGGATGAAGCCATAGGTGAAAAGAAATTCAAAATTTCATGGCAACTAAATACAACACAAAATTTAAGCAATGTTGTATTTTTATTTGGATATTTCATTAAGTGTATTAGAAAAAATAATTTATTTTTATAAATTCACCATTTTCATTTAGAATCATTGACCTTTAAAATTTAGTAAATGGACAAAACAATCACAATAATTCACATAAGATTTTCAAGCAAAATTTGCAATTAGGTTATTTGAGAACCATTCATATTACCTTTGTAACAACCTTTATTTTCATTTCTTTGAATAATAAGGGAACCACGGGGAAAAAAGAGAAGGACCAAACAAAATAATAGAATAAATGGAAACTAAAATAACAAGGGACATGAAGGAAAAATCATAAAGCAAAAAAACAAATAAGGAAGGGGAAATAAATTATTCATATAGGTTTTCAAGAAAATTCATGTTTGAATTAATTAGACACCCAATTATTTTTAGTATTTTGAGAAGATAAAAGGAAACATATACTTGCATCTATGTTGTCCCTTTCAATAGAACATACTATCTAGAAAAGATCTATCTATATTCTTTTCAGGATATTCAAGCAAATTAAAATTGTGAAATTCATCAACATGTTTACAATTAATTTATAGAAATAACTTGGGATTAGATGAAGATAATAACCTAACCCATACATTTTATTATGGTGAGGGATAGGGATGTGAATTCACACATAATAGATTGATTGGTAGATCTAACCTAAAAGTGGCATGTTATTTGTTACATCTAATGAATGAATCAATTTCTAGATACACTTCAATGTAAATAGATGCTTATGTAGCATCCTATTTATTGTCTTCATCATCCATAAGGTATGATATTGGTTCAAGTTTTCCCATATCAAAAAATTATGATTTTATCATCAGTGACTGAAGTATGTGGAGATCTAGGTTGAATTAGGTCATTCACAACTTACATCTCCATATACATGATTTATTTATTTATACATTTATGCTTATGATCTTCTATTTATATCTTGACCATATCAACTGCCTTGGACATGGAACATGTTGGCATTGGGAAATCTAGGATGGTTATGGTGTCATCAAAGGAACTCATGAGATCATTTGATTTTTTTAATTTAGGATTAGAAAGGAACCCCTCTTCATTTGGGTCTAAATTTTCTTGACTTCCCATTCTAATGTTGACTACCTCTACTAATGGGAGGAAAATTTGGTTTATGCCATTGAGTTACTATACATATTGAGTTAGTTTGGGAAATATGGGAGTACGATTATATGATAATAATGCTTCATGTTTATAACATGTGTCTTCTTCATCCAATTTCTCTAAATATTCTAGTTGTTCTTTTGGATGATTGTAAGAGATGTTAGATTATTCATTTTGCATAGACAACTCTTAATCAATTTTATTTTTAGACACTAGGTCTACTTATACCACTACTACTTTCTCATATTTGGTGTTATCATATCCACTACTACATCCTTTAAATAATGGAATGGGATTGTGAAATGGAACATTCTCATCATGCATGATCAACTCAACATTAGTAGTGCATCTAGGTTTATGGAATCCCAATGGTGTATTCAAGTATGTAACTTCAAATATTGGATTATGCATTTATTATTGATTGTATCCTTAAAAAAATGGCATTTTATTAGTAATAGCACCTAAAGATAATAAATCACTAACATAATATAAATTATATTATTGATTATACACATAAACAATTGAGTTACATTCATTCAAAGAACAAGCAAGGATCACATTTCTCATAGAAAAGTTTGGTTGGATGAATGCTTAGGGGAATTATTCATTGTAAGGAACATAGTGATCTATGGGGTGACTTACATGAATGTAACTCAAAAGATATTGGGAATAAATGGCATGGTGTTCTAAGTCAGCACTATATCCTTGAGACATCGATTATTTCTCTATATTGATATAATTTTGGTAGACTAATGATAATGATGTGAGGGAAGATGGGTTAATTTTGATGAACATGGTAATTAAATGATCTAATGCATTGATAAATACTCCCATTACTAAATCTTCTATTTTCAATAAAGGATCCTTCAACCTGGTATTGATGAAATCTAAAGTTAAACACACTAGTTGGTTCATTAGGCTCTTTATGGGATGTGGAAAATTGACAAAACAAGATAAAAGGGTTAATTGGAACACTAAAATTATTAAGGATAATGTTATCAAAGATGACCCAAATAGTGATGCAATATTATGGCAGACCAAAATACCAATAATAGGTTATTTTATCTAGTGACAAGGGGTATAGGTGACAAGCCACATCCTCATGATAAATATACTTTCTAATAATGGATTATTTAAAATCCTATATGTGTTCATCAGTAATATTAACCCCACCATGGATATACTTCTTATAGAATTTATGGGGGTTTTTGGGCAAGTCATGGAAGGGTCTTGAAATGTTCATAGGATAGTTATGTCCTCCTAGCCAAGAAAGGTCCATTAGAGACCCATATAATAATTTTTCCATTCTAAGAACCAAACAAATAACTAGGAAGCATATTAAAATAAAATAATAAGTCTAAAATAATCCAATTCAGGTCCTCCTTATAGTGCCAATCTATTGATGAGTCATTTTGAATTGCTAACTTAAACAAGATTTTTTAGGTCCTATCTCTCTTGAAAATATATTTTAATAAAAAAATATCTCCAAGGTCTCATTTACTAGGTCTTGATATGTAGTGTAACCCATTTAGCTCATTGTGATCATACCATGTCAAGGGTCTTTGGTGAATATTTTAGAAAAATTGATATGCATGTAAATCAAGAGTTTATGCCTATATAACCAGTTTAATGATCTAACTATAAATAAAAACTAATTAAAATAAACATGTTTATTTCATATATTCAATAGTTCATAAAAATAATATGCAAAAGAGCATGTAATCATGGTAAACATTAAATTTAGACCATAACTTAGAAACTAAACTAGTCTAATCTAATATACTGATAAAAAAGAGAAAAAGAGGGAAGGATAGAGATACATGATAAATAAAGATCCTAATTTATAATTTAGACCAAATTTATTCCATTGAGTAGACAAATACTCGGATAAACTATCCCTTAGTTGAGGCAGACCTATCACAACTCCAATTAAAGATGGTGAAAAAGTCTATGGAATAAATTAGCAGAGCCAATGAGAAAAAAAGGTCAGTATATACATGCATAGACTAAGTATATCAAATGAAATAAATTTCATATGGATATTTTTATATTAAAGGATCAATTATGATTCATCAAATACCCATGTGAGTTATAGACATGTCTTCCAAATAGGCTCGACTCAAAAAATATAATCTAGAACATAGAAAAATTACATGAAGAAAATGATTGATCTAATTAACTAGGGAGAACTAGCCAATATGGTCCACTAATATACTCTATTATAATGGATTTATCCCTTATTACAATGTAAGATTTGATCTTGTATAGGTGTCTAGATATGAAGAGTTTCAAATTTTCATGTTAATGGGGTAGTTGCATAAATTCAATGTGAAGGGTCCATTTGAGATCAATTGGGAATGAATTCCCATTTAATTCAATAATGAAAATATCAAGGTCCATGCTTGATATGACTAAGAGTGAATTCCTACAAGAGAATGCAGTTGCGATCACATTGGGATAGCTAGTTAACCACATCTTATGCAACTAAAATCATGCCTCTTTAAGGCATATATTTATCTTTTTTACTCTATGTCTAGTCCCAATTCATATTACATAACCATGATTCACACTTTGTTTATGAATTACATTAAATTCTGCCATTCTTTGATCTTTTTTGGTGAGAAACCAACTGTAACTTGATTCTAAGAAATCAAATTAGATGCATAGTTTATTCTTAGCTTTTAATGATTTTGAAATATAGATCGGCCATCAAGTTTAGAATAGTGACTTATTAGATACATATAAAACATATCCTTTGACTTGATGGGTCATTTACACATAACTCTTTCTCAACTTCTTCTTCCTTTTCCTTTACTATATTATCAACCTTGCTTTTGTGGGTCCTATTTTCCACTTAATAGCTCATCAATGTTCCTAGGATTTACTATGATATTTACTATTATCATATCCATGGCCATGTGGAATTTTATCATTATATTAAGCTCTTTATGTCTTTAGCTTCTATCATCACCATGTATCATCTCTTCAACTTCCAAATATGTTTATGTTTTAGGCTAATGGTGCAATGGTTTTAAGTTCTCAGGGTTTTGAGAAGGTTCCACATGGCATTTTCTCAGTGACTCAAGACCAAAGGAAGATTTATTGTCTACCTAATGGTTTAATTCCTCTGAGGTTTTGAGTCTATAATGATCCATGTTTCTAGGGTTTTGAATTCTAATGGATTAATCCCTTAGAGATTCTAAGCTTTTGGGCCATTGGGATTACTCCATCTATCACAATTTCAAAGCCCAAAAGTTTTAAAATAACTTATATAATTTAATAAATTTTTTAGCCCCCTAAGTCATGTAAAACTAGTATTTTGACACATGGAAAAACATATGATAAATCATAAAATTGAATAAATAAAATAATAAAAACTATGAAATCACTTAGTCATTTACTCGATTGAAAAGCCAATTTAGTCCAATATATAAAAAGTAACTAATTAAAATAATGAATCAATATGAAATCTTAATAATTTTGAATAAAAAATAAAAAGAAAAGGACTAAATTACTCAAGGAAAGAAGTGACATAACTCTGAAACAATTAGATACTTACAAAACCTAGGGTGAAATGGTCTAAAAATGAAGTTGTAAAATGCATTTCAAATCACAAGCATGAAGATAGAATAGGACATAATAAATATATGCAAGTTCAGATATTAAAATTAATGTAGTCCTAGATTTTAATTAGACTAAACACTTATGATGAACATTTGATTATTTATAATCAGTTAAATCAATGAAGCAAATTCAGATTTAAATCTTCACATCTAGTAGAATGTACTCCAAAGAATGCTTCGTAAAATAAGAAATCACTAAACTCCTTAAGGTATAAGATAAAAATCTAGAGTTAAAAAATGGTCTATGTTTTCAAATTGAAAATGGGGCATGTCATACCAAAAAAAAAAAACTATTATAAGCCTCCTTATAAATTCACCTATTCTCCATGGTCTTAATCATCATACATATTTATACTATGATATTTTGAATGTGAAATAGTGAAAAACAATGAGGAGAATAATTTATTAGTCATAAGTATAGATAAATGAATTCACAAAGCATGATCAATTATCTAAATACAAAGGTATGTATAGTGTAATAAAGTAAATTGGAGCAATGAGAAAAGACCACAGAGTCATTTTTTGTAAGAAAGTATCTAGACTAATAAAGAAGATAATATTTATTTGATGTAGAATGGGCCAAATTGAACATCAAAATGAGGCACATTTTCACCATTTACAAACTAAGACTATCATATAGACAAGAATAAACTAAATGCTGATAGGGGAGGTGTGTAAGGAATGTAATTGAATCACATTTGTATTTGATGGTTGGAGTTAAATATTTTGAGTTCCATTTTAGATACTATATATACACACACACACACACACACACACACACACACACACACACACACATATATATATATGTATATATATATATATGTATGTATGTCTATATATATATATATATATATATATATATATATATATGTATATATATATATATATGTATGTATATATATGTATGTATGTATATATATATATGTATGTATGTATATATATATATATATATGTATATATGTATGTATGTATATATACATACATATATATATATATATATGTATATATATATACATACATATATACATATATATATATATATATATATATATACATACATATATATATATATATATGTATATATATATACATACATATATACATATATATATATATATATATATATATATATATATATATATATATATATATTCAAGTGAGAGATATGATTTCCTAGGTATTTTATGCCCATCAAATTTTATTCAAATATGAGCCCTAGATTTTATGTAGTATATGAATATCATAAGAATTCATTGGAGTAGAATGTAATTGTTATTAATTCCAACAAGTAACATATTTATTGAAACTCTTATTTTTATAACACTTAAATTTGGTTTTGCTACTCTAATTTCTTTTCTAGGTTGTGCCTTTCTATTTATAGTTTTTTCCCTAATATGTTATTTTTCCATCATATATACTAGTTGTATTATAATTTTATAGATAGGATATCCTACTATCTTAGTATTCTAGTAGATAACTAATTTCATTTAATGAATTTATCCAACTCTTTATCCCTCCATATTTCTCTTTTGTGAAAGTAGTTTTAGGTAAGATTAACATTATAAATGAAACAAAATCAACTACCCCTAGAGGTTACTTTATAAGATCAATCCCACATAGGAAAGTATACCATTATATGCTATAAATACAAGCACCATCAAGAAAAAAAAATTTAAACCTTAATAAATTTTCCATGTTTGGTGGGACATGAATTAAATAATTTTTGTTATTTTCTTCAATTTTGTTCCTTACATTGTGAAATATGCTCATAGAGCAATATACCATCATCTTGGCACCAAACATTAATAGTTTTGTCATGCTTGGTGGGACCTAAATTAAATATACTCCATGATTTATATTATGTTTACTATTTTGGTGATAATCTCATGTATTTTTCCTTTGAAGGAAATTATTTCAATCACTTATAATTTTTTTTGGCAAGAAGACCCTATAAACAAGAAAATAGTGCCTACTTAATAATATTTTTTTGTTATAACAAAGTTAAAAGTATATGTATAACCCTATAACCTTTCCCCTCATATCATGAAATTATGGAATCCCAATATAGTTGTAACAATATAATCCCATTCCTAAATTAGCACTTAAATTACCCCTTGAATTATATGGAGATGCCTCTATTAATCCCATTAATAACACTAAAGATGTTTCCAATATATGCTCAGTCCACCATGTTATCAATGATGATGTTTATATGATAATTTTATCCACATAATTTAAGTGAATAAACTTATATTGGTATTGATATTTACCTAAAAACTTAGTGTCAATGTGGGATTAACACAGATAAAAGTTATGTGATCAATTTAAAGAAAAGGTGGATGTGTTAGATTTGATATAACACATAGGTACAATAAAGAGGGATGTTTTAGAACATATTTCTGATTTAAACCTCAAATTTAAAATTGCATGGGGATGGATACCTAAATAGGTTCATCTATCATCAGGTTTAACTTATTTGTATTTTTTTACAAAAAATTGACCCTGATCTAGCTGTAATAATATATGCATTAGTAGGAGACATTATCCTAGAAGCTTTTGATTTTACTATAGAAGTTGAAAAATATCTTAGTAATGTATGAATATAGCTAATTTTCCTAGAATATTATTATTTATTTAAGTTCATCAATTGTATGAGATGTAAATGATGAGCCTACCAAACATACCACATAGTGCATCCTTTAAGACAAATTATATGGATGATATGAAATGTCTTATATATTTCCTTTTGAAATGAATTCATGGTGTGTCAAAGATATCTTATCATTGAAAATTATCATAACTAGTCAATTTTCCTAAGCAACCCAATACCAAGTCAAACAAGAAAATATAACCCTCAACGTAAACAACTTCAACAAGATCTAAGTAATTGTCAAGAAGAGGCAAAAGAATATTATTATTTCAATAATGATTCAATTCATCTCTAATAACCTATGATTTTTAAGTCTATTTATCAATAAATTGTTAAAACTCATGCCAATATTAAATTAAATTAGTGGGATAATGATGATTTTTTATGCTATCATGATGCAAGAGGAAATAATCAAGAAGTTAATGTGTACCAAAATAAATGACAATAGAACTTGTTCCATGTGTTCATTTGATTCCTTTGGAATTTTGATAATTTTATATATTTTATTAGGAATGTTATAATTTAAGGTATGATAATGAGGATTTCCACTTGAAGATAAGGAAAAAATATAAATATGTACAAGGCATGGGGTTTTCCCAAATGAATTCAAAAATAAAAATAGAGAGGACAATGAGTGAATTCATAGAGGCAAAATAAATTATTGGTTTATTGGCTAAAATTATTGATATGAATAAGGATGACTATTTTGATCCATATGAAACACAACCATAGTGATATATCCTTGAAGAATCCTTAGAGAATGATAGTGGTGGGCTATCTGTATAACCACACTTTTTTTATAAGATGAATACAACAACATATAAAGGCTCGGATATACATCCATAATGAAGGGGAAAGTGTAGATGATTTATTTGATATGTGGGAAGTATCTACAAAAAAATAAATTTATTAATAGGTATATGTTATTATATTTAATAATGTAAGCAACACAAAGAAGAGACAAATAATGAACAAATGAAAAACCAAACAAATTTCCTTTTCTTCTTTTTGAATATCGTTTCTATCTCAAAAATATCCAAATGGTTTAATTTGGTCAAAAAGGTTAGATCTTTTATCTAACCAACAAATGTGATTATTTTATACATTCCTTATTTATTAGTTAGGATAGTATTTTTTTGGCCATATAAGGAACTTCATTCCACTTTGCATATACCTATTAAAGTTTATGCATGATTTGTAGTTTTGTTTTAATATTTCCTAGTTTTGGTAGTGTTGTAAATAATTAGTGTATCTATTTTTCATAACAAGTCATGTAATAAAAAGAAAGAATATATTTCCCACCACCCTTTAGCTATAAAGATTGTAATAAAAATTTGACAAAATATTACATGGATATGTTCAAAATAATATAAATATGTATATAATAGTCATTTTTTACAATAATTTGTTCTCTTATTTGACCTACTATGAATATAGAGTATAAAAAGATATGCAACATAATTGATACCTTATTAGTAATTGTTATTGAGTAAAAAATACAAAAATAGTAGTAGAATTGAAATAAGATCTACAGATACAGGAATTAGTATAATTGTCCTTAAATTAGGAATTTATAACTCTTAATAAACTAAAGATAATAAAAATACTCCTTCATCATTGTTCAGGAGGAAAATATAGGGACTATGTGAGATCCTCAACCACTTAAACTCAACAACTAGTGGAAGAGTAGTAAAGGGAAGGTGGTGATAAATTAACTAGAAAGTGGAAAACATTGGAATAATTTTGGCTAGGTGGGTGAAAATTTATTTTTGGATGGTTGATGGCGTATACCCAACAAACTTGAATATGTCCATTCCTACTAAGGAGAATATGTAACAAATATAAAAAAATTCGACACCCTCTAACATAAAAATGAAATGTAGGACCCCAAAGTAAAGATCAGAGGAAGCCACAAAAGAGGTAAAAGTGAGAATAGAGTGGATGAATATTTGAGTGGGACACATTTGATATTTAATTATGGAGAAATACTAGTTATTTAAATAAAATTGGCATGTGTATTTCCATTCAAGAAAAAATAATTGATTTAAAATTGAATATATCAACCATACATATAGGATTATGCCTACATAAAAACTCAAATATAAATTTTATTAAAATTTATAATGTTTGTATGATTAAAGGTATTAAATACCAAGTATCTCATCAAAATTTCATGATCAAGTGAGTTGCGCTCACTAGTGATAAATATACTTAAAATAGAGGTTATGAAGATACACATGAAATATTTAGTGTGACTAAGATAATAAGTGAGGAATATTAATTAAATGAAAAATATTAATATTATAAGGAGTTTTATTAAACTTTAGAACACTCTTATTGATTAGATGAAAACTAAAGGTTTGAGAGGGACATGTGTTTAGGTTTCATGATTGTTTATTCAACTAGGTGCCCTTTCCATTTACTCTTTCAAGATTAGATCCTTAAACATAATATTTAAGTGGTTATCATTTGAATTGATTCAGGAATCCATAAACCAATGGACAAACTTTGAAATATGGATTAGAATCTCAATAGGATATAACCTCCCCTAAAATTTTCCAAGAAATGTAGACTCAAAATGTTACATGAATGATCTAATAATTAAATAAGATATAAAATTTTCCATAGAATAGAGAAGGTATCTTTTATCATTTTGATTAGCTTCCAATTCACCTTTTTCTTTAGATATAAAATTGGATAAGTACCTTGTCAACTCATAGTTTTTTAAAAAACTTGATTAAATAATGCACACTATTTCACTTCTTAGGGAGGATCTATTACCATTGACATTCTATAGATTTAAGATAATGAGTGATTTTGAACAAACATGATGGAAACATTAAAGGGTTGTATCTCATACCATCTGATTAAGATAATTTTGGATAGGGACCTATGACACTTTATTAAGAGTTTTTAAACCTTTGAAAGGTCAAGGACACAACTTTTAATTTATTTGATCAAGAAAGGTGATATCAATCCATTAAATCTAAATAAATAAATATATACTTCATTAACAATTTTTTTTTATGGAGCCCATATATTTATATTCAGGAAACTTTATATAATAAATATTAGCTAAGGATAAAGGTATAAAAAGGCCCAAAAATCGCTCCACCCATTAGATATTCTTGATATCAAATGGTATGAGAGAATATTTAAAGGATAAGTGTCATGCTTTATTTCATTTGAATGATCTAGATGATATCATCACCCATGAATTGTTCCAACCATTGGATATGTTTCAATACCTCCATCCATTAGATTAAGTATCCAGTGTCAATTTATGACTATTCAACATGGTGATATAAAAATTTAGATGTTGAAAAATAAGTACAATAAACCTCCTTATAAATTCACACAATCTTCATGGTCTTGATAAACATAAGGATTCAAACTATGATAGTTTGAATATAAAATTGTAAAAAATAGCAAGAAGGAGATTTTATTGGTCAAAGAGATCAAAAAATTAATTTAAAAATCATAATTAATTATATTAATGTAAATTTACTTATTATTATAAATTAAATTAGAGAAACAAGAAAATACCATGGATCTATTCATTGCAATAAATTAGCTAGACTAAGGTATAAGATAATAATTATCTAAAGAACTATGGGCTAAACTAAAAATAAAAATGATGTATATACACCCCATTTTTATAATTAGACTATCATATTTTCAAGAAGAAACTAAATAATGATAGGGGAGGTGTACAAGCAATAGAATTGAACCACATTTGTACTCAATGGTCAGAGTTAAATATTTTGAGTTCATTTTCTTTTCCTTTATATATACATATACATACATACATACATACATATATATATATATATATATATATATATATGTATATATAATTGTTTCTCAGTTTAGCAAGAGAGATGATTTCCTAGGTATTTTATGCCCATTGAGTTTTATTCATATCCAGGCCCTTAATTTTCTCTTTTATATGAATGTCATGATTCCTCATTAAAGTAGAATTTAATTATGTAGAATTCATGTGAGTAATAAAGTTATTATGGATCTTATTTTTATACCTCTTAACTCTGGTATTGTTGTAATTTCTTTTTTGGATTGTGTCTTTCCATTTATAGTATATATTCTCTATTATGTTATTTTCCATTCATATATACTAGTTACATTGTGTTCATCTATGTTGGATATCCTCCCATATTATTATATTGATGAATCACTACTTTCATTTCATGTAATTCTCCAACTCTTTCTCTCTTTATATTTTTATTTTATGTAAGTATATTTAGGTAATATTAACATTAGAATAGGAAATAAATCTAGTTGTATCTAGAGGTTGCACTACAAGATCAATCCCACACTAGAGTATTATCCCGTATTATTCTAAAAATGCATGCACCATGAAGTGGAAATTTTGAAACATTGATAATATGGTCCATGTTTGAGTAAATATATTTTATGATACGACTATAAAATTCTCTAGTTATGTAATGTTTCATAATAAGGCATATATATTAATAGGTATAATGGTTTATGATACCTTTTTTTCAATGTATTTATTAATATTAAGTCATATAATCACAATAATTGTATGTTCATGTGATTTGAATAATTCTTATGCCAATACCTCTTGACTTCCACCCTTTCTTTATCGATCATTTATTTCTTTGTATAGGGGTCAGGATAATTAACATTCATCACTTGTGCTCTAATAATTTACATATTATCCTTACCATTAGATATTTTAAGCATATTAGTGTTGGATTACTTTGGAAAATTACCATAATTATTTTCATTTGAATCACAACATATATAAATAAGTCTAATGCTATTTATAATTCAAAATATCCTATAAAATGGACCTTCTCATTACAATCCTAACATTGTACAATTGAACATCCTTGGGATACATAATGAATATGAATTATTATACCACTATTATTTTAATGTTAGGAATTTATTATCTATGTGTTGGGTAGATTTAGTTTATCCTTTATATGAAAAATAATTATCCACTATTGTTTTTTATATTATAAGGGAAATCATTGACTTCATGATCTATAACTTGGAAAATGTCACATAGAATTTTATTTTAGATATTCACCTTAGTTTGACCTTAGACCTTTTATTTCATGCAAAAAACATCTTTTCCTTTATTATTATTTTTTCCATTAAGTTATTTCATCATATATAACATGTAATTATTCAAGGGTTGTAACAATTTATCTTCATTATCATCATTGGATTCAAGGCCATCTTAAGCATGAGGATGTCTTATTCTCATTATCAATATTAATGGATCAATTGTATTATCCTTTTAATATTATTTTTTCACCATATATATAAATTTACACAAATAAGTACCAAACCTAAAATGAAACATCAATTCTTCAAGTCACCACTACGTTCTTTTTCATTTTTCCCTAGAAGTTCTTTGGGAAAAAATTTATAGGCTTGAATATTACCATGTATACCATATGGGTTATTATATATTTATAATAAAATTTTATTTTTATTTAAAAATATATCATATTCATTATTGAATTTTTTCCTTAGGTTTTAACATGTTAACTTATCATTGTTTTGTGTATTAATGTACCATTCAATGGATGTTCCTTGAAGTGTGATTGCAACGAACCATGAAAAAGGAATTCATGTATGTGCAAATTATAATCAAAAATTCTAAGGCATTCCATAAATGTCATATAAAATCCTCTGATTTTCCACTAGTGAACTTTGGAATCTAATTCTTACTAGAGATGTATGTTATGGGACTATAATCATGGATTTTATAATGGGTTCCTTCAAATGCGGATTTTTGAATATGAATATAATCCTTAATAAAGTATGTGATAGAATGTTTTTAATCTCTTATAACTATCAAGAACCTTCCTAAACTTGGCCCTTTACTTCAATGGTAATCCATATACTATCTTGCATGGCATCAAGTCATATTTTTTCCCTACTCCCACTATCTTATTTTTAGGATGCCTTAGACTCTCCATGTAATTATATTAAAACACCCTTTGATCTAAATTTATTGAAAAGGATAAAAATTACTTCCTTTAAAAGGGGATATATAGTTTAAATGTGTTTTATAAATTTTATGGTTTACACTCTACATGATTTACACTCTACATACTATACACTAATCTAGACCATACACTTTTTTAACCTTATTGCTAGTTTTATCTCACATTTTATATGTCCCATGATTTGGTACCCATTGTATCATAATATATCTTAGATATTTTCCTATTTATGTTCCTAAAACACTCACACATGAATTAGGGTAAAGTATAACTTGGAATTAAGTTATTGCATTATAAATAAATGAGTTAATGTAATAAGGAAGAAGTTGTTGTGTTGAATTTTTTTCCTAAAAGGGGTCTCATATGTGAAAATATTATGTACCATATGTGTGAAATTTATATTTGTTTTAAATCATAAATGTTTTTGGAATTATTTATATTACATTAGTTTATCAGTTCATTTTCTATTCATATGGTATCAAATCTAGGTTCTAGCTTAATTTGACAAGCAAGGGTTTAGTTTCTTTGTGATAGAATTTTTATTAAATATGATATCTACATGTGAGAAAAAATTTTCAAAGGAAAATCATGATAAGTACAAGATTAGATACCATTAAATTTAATGTCCAAAATTTTGAGTTATGAGAACTTAATATGGAAGATATTCTTGTGAACAAATATCAGTGGGTTGTATTAAAAAATAACATGCATTTATGAAGGTATAATAATGTGAGATTATGGATCAAAAGATTAATAGTTAAATATACCACATATTTAATATTTAATAATTTTGAATTCCTTTGGAGATAAAATTACTAATTTTATTTGGGAAAGGTTAGGAACTTTGTATCATAAAATGTGTCTTGTGAACAATTTTTTCTTCAAAAAACATTGTATTCCCTAAGGATGAATGATGGTTGCTCTGTAACACATATTTTGAACACATTTAACACTATTTAATTTCAATTTGTTTCAATAAATATTAAAATTAAATAATAAAAGTGTATTATTCTATCATGTTCTTTTACTAATTCATGGAATAACCTTGTTATGGCCATTACTTGTAGTGAAATTACATTAAAGCTTGAGGATGTAGTCACAAATCTGTTATCAAAGGAAATGAAAAAAAATCAAAATAGGTAAATTTTTTTTGATATTAATTCCAAATATATAAATAAAAAATAAAATAATGGACAAATGATCAAAGTAAACTATAGGAAAAAATCATATGAAATGCTATAACTATGGTGAAAATGGAAATTTTAAGAAGGGATATAGATATAAAAAAGATGAAAATGGAAATTCATATGAAAAATCCATTTTAAAAAAAACTAATACCTTAATTATTCATTTAATTATTTATTCTTGGTAGCTTCAAGTACATGTGCATGACATAATGCATGGTTGATTAACTCAGGTGCCTAATTTCCAATGATTCTTAACAGGGAGTGGTCTTATGTTTATGAAAATACTTAAAATCCATGTAAAAGATAATTATGTTTTTTAAATTTAATTAAATAAAAGAGAAATATAAATAAATATCTTATAAAAAGAATTAAATTATTAGTTTTTGTGGTTTACTACCATTCAATTTGTAAACTAGGTTTAATGATCATTCCCAAATATAGGCTATATCTTGTTCCCTTTTCATGTGTTAAAGGATAGTTATTGTTATCAGTCCTTATCTCTTGTGTTTAATATATATTATTCAAAAAGGTTGGCCTACTTATGTCCTTTATTATATTTAGGTTTACTTTTTATCAAATTATTCTTATAATAACATAATTTTGTTTTTATCTTATTACTCTATTAAGTAATAAAAACTTAAATAATTTATATAAGTCTAACACTTCTAGTATTTATTTGACCAATTTAAAGATAAATTACTTCTCAATACCCAATTATCTAAATTCATTCTCAATACCCAATTATCCATATATGCGTTAGTTTCCTTTGTCAAAGGGTTTATATTTATTTCTAATGATAGAGTGTATAGGTAATATCAATAAGACTGGTTTTTCATCATATAAGTTTAATAAGAGATTATTATAAGGTATAAGAATATAAGTTAATTCATTACATTATTATACTTAAAACATTATATTATGAGAAATAATTTCATACCAAATAACTTGAGTTTCAAATTTCATCTTTGTTTGATGAGTCCATGATATGACTCATCATATCTGAGTAATAGCCTTTTTTTTCTAATCTACCCTTCCTTAAAGTTGATTATGACTCGGATTTGATTTAAAATATAATATGGGATATTTATCTTATTTATGATTTGGAAGTAATTTCTACACACTTTTAAAACTAAGTTATAACCTATATATGGAAAAATATGTCAATTTTACATATACAGGTCAATATGAGGTAATAAAACCAAATACTTATGTTTTGAACATCCAATCAATCTATTGAGGAGTAGTTTTGAAGACTTCATAGCTCTAGAGTACCACATGGATGTTTTTCTTAGATTTTTATCTTAGCTCCAAAGGTTACCAACCTATCTTTGGAAATCACCAATCTGACTCTATAGGTCACTAGTATGGTTCATGAAGTTTCCAACTTGGATCTAGTGGTTAATAAAAGTATAATACACCTATTACAAAGATAGGAAGGCTAATTCCCAATTTCTTGAGTTAATTTTGTAAAGCCTTGTTGTATGCTAAAAATATATGTTTCCATTTATAGTTAAGGTATTAATAGTCCCTCTCAAAATTGGTTGTGAATACATTGAGTCTTTACTTTTAAAAGAAGAGTAAATAATTATAAATATTAGAAATATGTACCCGAATCATATCATAAAAATATAAGATTATGTAAGATCTAATATCTATCACTTTCCACCTTTTTCTCCCAAAAAAGTGGGAAGGATGCCAATTTTTAATAATAATATTTTGGTTAAACTTATTAGATTGTTAAGTCATATTTTGGAAGTTGTAAAATGTTCTAATAGAAATACAAATTTCTCATTAGAAGTAAGGGTGTTGAATATATATTTATTTTTAGATAATTATTGTATTATTAAAATATCATTATATTCATATTTATTTAACTTTTTTTAACATCAATGAGATTTTGAACTTGAAATGTTTGAGAGTTTAATAACTATTTCCATCCCCATTCCAAGGAGGATCAAGAGCCCACTCATTCCAATGAAGAATGATTGAATTGGTATTTATTGGTCAATTTTATTTTACAAGTTTGTCTCTAGTTTTATATGTTGAAAATATTATTCAAAATATTATTTTTGTTAACTTGTAGGAGTGTGTATGTATTTTAAATTATAATTTTTTTTCATAACTTCAATTCAAATTTCATAATGAGTTTACACATTTTTATTTTAGAATTTGGTTTAATTTAGTTAAAATTTCAATTCTAATAACTCACATTTCAATTAAGAGTGATTTTCATTTCAAGTACTTAGGTTCAAAAGTGTGATTCCAATTCTAATCAATTTCTAATTATTCAAAGTGTGATTTACTTTTAATCAAGTTAGAATAAGGTGTGAATATATTTCAACAATTAAATTCTAAACTTTTAAGTTATTTGATTTAAATAATTTATTTACATAAGAAAATACTATTATCCAAACCATTTCATACCATATTATATATAACCTTTGGATACTCCCTCTATTTATTTGATATAAGCTAAACTTAGCTTATTAAATATATATGATACAATGTTCCTCATTTTTTTGGCACCATTTTTAGGACATTTTGTAAGTTTCATTAGGGTGTAAACTGGCTAAAGTTGATAGTTGATAGTTTCCATTTAATAAAACATATGAATTACATGTATTAATAGACATATATATTCAAAAAGGAAGACTCATTCCTAAAATCCTCCCTAAAAAGACACAAGAAACACCAACTTACAAAATGAAAGTGAGAAAAATTAATTCTTAGGGAAAGAATTATAGACCATTGAGGAGGAACCATAATTTTTTGAATAAAAATCACAATTATCATCACCTAAACCTTAGGATTATTCCCCAAAAGTAGGTTCATATTTTAAAATAAAATAATATAGGATAAAATACATTGTAAACCAAACTTTTGAATCTAAATCAAGTAACCTCTTAGAATCTTTGAATGAGTCTAGACCACCTAAGAAAACTATTTATAATGTATATTTGGAATGCATGGGAGAGAATATTGGTAAAATATTTAATTAACTAGGTAGGGATGAAATAAATATATCTCTTCTCCTCAGGATAATATTTACCTATCTTATTGTGTTAAACCAAGATGAGAATGCACCTATGAAAACATATCCCCATTTATATTACCTAGTTTTATGGGTATGTCAATAGATAGCCTGACTAATTATTGTTTGAATATAAGGTATTATGCCAAACATATGAATACAAGAGTGATAATAATAAGCTAAAATTATTTCCATCCACACTTAAGGATTCACCCATGAGATGGTTTATGGGATTCGAACTAAATATCATCCACAAATGGGATGAAATAGAATATAAATTCTGAAATAAATATTAATATTATTTTAGGGTAAGTGATAGGAGAGAATAAATATTACAAATGAATAAAAAAAATAAGATGAAAACATGGAGGATTACCTTCATTGATTTATCTTCATCCATAAATGATGTGGGTATAAATTAGATGAGGAACTTTTTAAATAAATAGTTTTGAAAGTATTGGATGATGATTATTGAGGATATTTTAACCTTATGTGAAAGGGATGTGAAAAAACTTAGTCTCAATGATATTGTTTAAATTTGTTGAAACTACTCATGAATGAGGGTTGGGGTTAGAAAACTAAAATCAAGAAAAGTTTATAGTAAGGTAAGTGAACTCTTGGAATAATTTTCAAAATTAAAAATAGGAATATTGATATATATTAATACCACACTAGATGAAATACAATAAAAATATAAAGCTTATAATAAACCTATAACCATATACTACCTAAGATGTAGAGATAAACCTGGCCTTTATAACTAACATTTTATTAAAACTGAGATGTGTGGTCTTTATGAGAAGGATCATGATACCAAAAAATTTAATCTACTTATTATCCTCAATAATCATCTTAATAAGACTACTCAACTAGAGGAGAATGACAATTATATCTCACATAGACAAGGGATAAACTTTGCTTACAATGAATTTCCAAACTAGTTTGATCCCAAGGATCCTATAAATCCATGGGCTATGTTATGGGTTGTTCCACCACATAAAAAACAATGGGTACCATAAGCTTGGTATACCCATAATTGGATAGCTAAAAAACCATGAATGCCTCAACTAAACCAACAACCATGGATAACTTAGCCAACACTAAATCAACAAATATGATTCTCAACTCAATAATAAGACTTGTTTCTTTATCCTTCCAATGTTCCCAAAAAAATCAAAATGAATAGGTGAGTTAAATGAATTTATCTAATTAGCCTATGGCTAAACCAAAGAATAATAGGCAGGGAGCTCCTATCCATAATCCAAAACAAGAAAGAACCACATGGATAAAATTTTATAGAATGTAATAGTATCTAATTATGGTTGGGAAAAACATTATCCAATCCTTCCCCACCAATAATTATATAAATAACAAATGAAAAGGAAGAATAAGCTATTCATAATAAGGAAGTGGAGGGGAATGAAAAAACTCAAGAGAACATTCCTCCCATTGTTCCATCACTAATACCATTTCCATAAAGACTTAAATAAACATCAATTAAGGTTGAGTCAGAATTATTCCAAGAACTAAGATAGTTAAACATTTGCATAACTCTAATACAATCCATAAGAGATATTCCTAGACTTAAAAAATCATTAAGAAATTATGTCAAAACTATAGGGACAAAAATACATTATCCCAAGACCATACAAGTAGATGGTAAGCTAACTAAGCTTCTATAGATAAAATTATCTTACCAAAATATGGGGATCTTGGGAGTCCTATCATCATAGTGTCAATTGGAAAAAATAAATACCTAATTTATTAGTTTATATATGTGATACTATCAATGTGATGACCTCTAATAAATTGAAAGTTTTATCTCTATTTGGGGTATAACCAACATCCATGATACTATAAATGGTTAATCAAATAATCACCAAACTAGAGGGTTTCATAAATGATGTTTCAATTATATTAGATTAATGGTAATACCATTTGGAATTTATTATAATATAGTTAAAAATAAATAAATTTGGATATGAATTGATTCTATTAAAACATGGATTTTCATAATAATCATTCTTATAGATCGTAGGTCAAAAAACATGACTACCTCAAATGGGTTAGAATCTAATAAAATAACCCTATATACACCTAAAAAACCATCCTCAGACTCCCTTGATCATTTTTGGGTAAATGAAATATACTATAAAAATAAAATACATTTCTTCTTTATAAATATCTATAATAAAAAAACATACAAATGACTTAGAAGAAGAATTTAATAAGGTGAACAGTCTAGCTCCAGAAGTCACTAGTCTTGATATAAAGGCCATAATTTTGGGTTTAAAATCCAAATCTACAGATGCTCATGGTGAAAATCCAAGACAACCATCTATTTAATATAATATAGTCAACTATGAAAAATAATCCTAAGACCTTTTCTTACAAATTTTAAGTACCCCTTGACAAGAGTCTTTTTTAAAGGAGAAAAATTATTTAAGGAGATTAAAAAATTCCACATATTAAAACCTCATCCTTTCACATCAAAATATCTGATGAGTGAATTTACACAAGTCAATTCAATCCATTCAAACATAAAATAGATTGTAATACAACTAGGAAAATTACTAAATATCAACATTTGGTTGACTAATGATCAAAAAGTATAAGTATTTGATACATTGAAAACACAACAAAAACATTTGATTTTGAATATAGTGATATGAAAGGGATTCATCCTAATTTTTTCACTTACTATATTTTTACAAAGAATGTAAAACCTATCAAACTCAAAGAATGATAAAACCAGCTTTAAGAGACATGGTCAAAACTAAAATTTAAAATTTACTACAAGTTAGATTTATATACCAAATTTAAGATAGTCAGTGGGTCTCTCCCTTAGTAATATTACCTAAAAATAATGGAAAATGGAGGATCTATGTATATTATAGGAATATTAACAAAACAAAAAGGAAATATAACTTTAAATAAATACTTTTAATTCTTAGATAAATTTAGTGGGTACAATAAAATAAGATTATCTCTTGTAGATCAATAAAAAACCACATTCACATGTCCTTGGGGAAAATATTCATATAAAGTTTCTCATTTTGGGTTGTGTAATGTACTAACTAACTTTTAAAGATAACTCCTTGCTATTTTTGTAGATATAACCAATGAGTGTGTATAGGTATATATGGATGAATTTACTATGTATGGTAACTCTTTTTATGAATCCTTAACTTTTTTGAAAATGTGTTAAATAGGTGTGAATAACATCAACTATTTTTGAGCCATGAAAATTATTAAATGATGGTAGATCAAGGTATTATCCTAAGACATCAATATTTAGTTGATGGGATACAAATAGATCATAAAAATATGAAAGTAATGTCATAGTTTCCTCTACCTAATAACCAATCTAATATTAAAATATTATTAGGACATGTATGGTATTATATGAATTTCATTAAAGACTTTAGAAAAATTTCAAGACCCATGTTCTCTTTTCTCACCAAGGATAGTGAATTTGTATGGTTTTGAAAATGTCAATAGTCCTTTGAAAATAACAAGCAAAAACTAATTTATACTCTAATTCTTAGGGTACATAACTAGGAACAACCATTCCATATTCATATAGATGCTTATAATACTTCAATGGGAGTAGTTATTGGAAAAAAAGACAAGGGAAGTAAGATGTATGCTATCTATTACATAAAAAAAAAACTTAAATCCTATTTAAAGAAAATATATAACTATTGAAAAAGAATTCATTGATATTGCTTATGATATAAAAAATATTCACCACTATATTATTGGATACAAATTATTTATATATATAGGTCATTCAATTATAAAGTGCTAAATGAATAAACAAGTAGTAAGTGGGAGAATCATTACATGGTTCCTAATTTTACAAGAATTTAACATAATAATAATTGATAAACTAGGAAAAGCTAATGTGGTTATTGACTTAATATCAAGATTGAAAGTTTTAGTAGAATACAAACCAATATAAGATAATTTTATAGATGAGAAATAGTTCACATGTTGAGAAAACTCACCTTGGTTTATTGATATGTCTAATTATATATCTACAAGGAAATTTTCTTGTGACTTTATTTGTAAACAAAAAAAATTAATAAAATATAGTGATAAATATAAATATATTAATGGAATATTATTAAAAATAGAATTTAATTTGTGTTTCACAAGTTTATATAGTAATATTATATCTATGTCATCCTAAGAGTTTTCCATGATGACTTTAGAGGACACTATTTATCCAAAAGTACCATTCATAAATTCCTACAGGATAGATACTATTAGCCTTAAATTCATAATTATGTGAAGAAATAAGTCTCTTATTGTGATCCATATTAGAGAATGGGTAAACACACATTACCCAATGTAATTCTTCTCCATCCTTAAGTGGTCTTTGGACCTTTTTAAAATGAGGACTAGTTTCAATTAGTGCCATTGATCTAATTTCACAAAGAAAAGATTACATTCTATGTTAGGTTGTGGAGCTAAAAGCTTCACTGATGCAGACATGGAGGAGGTTGCAGGAGAGTTGCAGAGTGTCACAGAGACTAGCGTTAGTCTGGCCAACTGACGTCGGCAAGATAAGACAGGAATGCAACCGACGTCGTTCATGGATCGACCAGCGTCGGTGACCCCCAGGTAGACAAGGATCGACGTCGGTCACCTGTGTGGTTTGACTGCGAGTTTATTACAGGTAGTTAGCTAACGAACCAAGTGTTTGCATGATTAGATCTATTTTTAGACTGAGAGCTATGGATCTAATTATTGTAATTAGATGTCTAATCATTGTTTGGATGAGATCTATATAATAGACTCATGGTTGTATTGGAAAGGTGTTCTAGTTTGAGTTGAGCAAAGTTAGCTCCTTTTGTGTGTGAGGTGAGCAAGGGTGTTCCTCCTGGTTCCACAGCAGTACCAGGTGGGTGCTAGTTTTGGAGAGTCAGCAAGATTCTTCAGGGGTGTAGGATCTTGGTCAGCAGGTGTGCATGACCTATATAGGAGATCTACATGGTAAGTAAGATCATTGATCTATAGGTGTATGTGTGTGCAAGGTCAAGGTTCACAGGTGTGTAGAACTAGGTTGATTTGCAGGTGTGCAAGATCAGTTAGGATAGCAACACAACAGGGAGCAGAATCAGGCAGGATCTACTTAGAGTATAGGTGTGTACTCAGATAGAGCAAAGAGGAAGGTAAGGGAGTTCCTTCCATAAGTATGGTTTGTTGAATTGCAGGTTGTTACAGGTTCATGGGAGATCTACTTGAAGTACTTTGAGTACTTGTGGAGTACGTGGAGCACTTGTGGTGTGCGTGAAGCACAGGAGGTGAACACCAACTCTGTGTTTGAGTTGTGTGTTGGGACCTGAGAGAGAGAGCTTTGAGGAGAGAATTACTGTTCACTTGAGGTGTGGGAAGCCTCTGAAGAGGTGGTGGAGAAGAAGTGGCATCTTATTTATTGTATTCTTTTCTGTATAAGTATTAATACAAGTTGTGTATTGTCTCTCATATCTGTGTTATTCTAAATTCTAGTTACTTGTGATTCTGGTTTATTTCCACATATTAAGTTGCTTGGTTTGGTAATCAACTATATGCTTCCGGTGTTCACGTATCCTGACAAGTGGTATCAGAGCGAGGTTGTTGGCTCATAGCTTGATACCACTGACAAGTGGTATCAGAGCTAAGGTTGTAGGAAGCAGGTTTTGTGTTTGGTTACAGGTCACTCTTAGGGGTTTTTGATTGAGTGGGAGTAGAGCAATGGCAGATGAAAGTAAGCTAAGAATGGAGTAGTTGAAAAGCACAGATGGTCATTTACGGTCCTATGGAAAGAAAGAGCAGGTAAAAGATAATTATTGGTTGGTAGCAGATCAGCATGAAGAAACTGAAGAAGCAAATGTTGAAGAAACAGGATGCTCTGGGAGGTTTCTTGGATAAAGTTGAATCTTGGATAAAAGATTCGGTTGCCTCTTTCCATGCAGCCCCAGGTAGAGGAGCTGGTGAGCCTTGCCAAAGAATTGGCAAAGGGGAAGTGAAGCTAAAATTGTAGGTGGCCAACACACAGGTGTTGATGAAGGTCATGTAGGTCCCAAGTTTAGAGATATGGCTAATTTCTTTAGAAAGATTGGGTGATGAGAGATGCACAAGAACTCTCACAGCGGATGAACTTGAATCAGCTAGTGGTAAGAAAATAGGTACTCTTTATCTACTTGTTTATATTACTGATTCTTCTTCTATTATAGAGACGTGGCTTTGTAGGCTTGGTCACATGAGTAGGAAGGAGATGCATGTTCTTAAGTAGAAGACAGATATATTTGACAGGTTTAAGAACTGGAAAGCCTTGGTGTTTATGGAGGAGATGGCAGATAGAAACCAGTGGATGGTGCTGGATACTTTTGAGCAGGGTAGTTTGGACATGGGGATTGATTCAAAGGAGCTTGCAGGTAAAAATTCATCACTCACAGGTGAACACAAGTACCGGCATCGATCAGGAGGAATCGACATCAAACAGACAGGTGCCGATGTCGATCATGTGCAGACCAAAGCCAATGATGTCGGGTAGGGTAAGACTGACATTGGTCAGGAGGACTGACATTAGCAGTAGGTAAGACCGATGTCAGTCATGAAGACTGACGTTGGCAATAGGGACACCGATGTCGGTAGGGTGGGTAGTCAAGGATAGATGCATGGGAACCGACTTCGGTCGGATGCAGACTGTGGAGTGACCGAGGTCGGTCACTGTAATGGATTTTGGGTGGACAACACGCTGTCAAGGAGTCTCAAACACCCATACGGAGGATTGAAGATGTAAGTAGGCCCTCAAATTCATTGTTCCTCTTCTTTATACTCATTACTAATTGTAGAGCAGGAAGGATCCAAGAAACAGGTGGGTGCATGGCAGGGATATGATGCAGAACCAAATGGGAGTTTTGGTAGGGTTGCCAGCATGTATGAAAGCATAGAGATGAATGGATTCCTTAGTTGAAGAATAGAGTGAATGGACACGTGAGATGGAAGACTAGGTATATGGTCTTGAGGAGCTACATGACAGTGGTACAGGTTTTGATAGGTGGAGGACGAAGCATGGCTTTAGTCAATGTCAGGGTAACTACTGTGGTTTGTCTTACCAGGTGAATGATGATTGCAACATCATTCTATTGCTGTATGTGGACGGTATGTTTTGCTAGCAGGATTGTACATACAGGGTTTTGCTGAGCTAAGGGTAAGGTTAGTTCAGTGGCATGTCATGAGGAGTTTGAGCAGTAAAATTATTTGACATGGGAGACATGGAGATCACAGGTTGATTTTGTCTCCAGTGGGAGCTGATGTGAATCAGGTGTTGGTGAGGTTCAGGATGCAGAGCTGGAGCACACTAAGGGCTGCACAGGTATAGTGTCCAAAATCACATGAGGTCTGGTATAGACCTGAGTATACCCATGTAGTGGGAGCTGTCAGAGAGTTAGGAGCCAATTCAGGGAAGTGGATTCTTAGGCATTTGAGAGGGACCAGTAGTAGGGATTCATGCTATGCAGGGTCAGGACTTCACTACATGTGTTTGTAGGTTCAGATGTGGTAGGGTACTTGGATGACAGGAGGTACACCACGGGATGTGTGGTGGGTTGTCTTTAGGATTGAGTTTGAAGAGGAATACAAACCAGGAAATAGATTAGACAGAGTACATGTATAGGTACAGTGCAGCTGTTTATCTCCAAGTGGGAAATTGTTAGGTTGTGGAGCTAAAAGCTTCATTGATGCAGACATGGAGGAGGTTGCAGGAGAGTTGCAGAGTGTCACAGAGACTGGCATTGGTCTGGCCAACCGACATCGCTAGGATAAGATAGGAATGCAATCGACATCGATCATGGATCAGCCAGCATCAGCGACCCCCAGGTAGACAGGGACCGACGTCAGTCACCTGTGTGGTTCAACTGCGAGTTTATTATGGGTAGTTATCTAACAAACCAAGTGTTTGCATGATTAGATCTATTTTTAGACTGAGAGCTATGGATCTAATTATTGTAATTAGATGTCTAATCATTGTTTGGATGAGATCTATATAATAGACTCATGGTTGTATTGGAAAGGTGTTCTAGTTTGAGTTGAGAAAAGTTAGCTCCTTTTGTGTGTGAGGTGAGCAAGGGTGTTCTTCCTAGTTCCACAGCAGTACCAGGTGGGTGCTGGTTTTAGAGAGTCAGCAAGATTCTTCAGGGGTGTAGGATCTTGGTCAGCAGGTGTGCATGGCCTATATAGGAGATCTACATGGTAAGTAAGATCGTTGATCTACAGGTGTATGTGTGTGCAAGGTCAAGGTTCACAGGTGTGTAGAACTAGGTTGATTTGCAGGTGTGCAAGATCATTTAGGACAGCAACACAATAGGGAGCAGAATCAGGCAGGATCTACTTGGAGTACAGGTGTGTACTCGGATAGAGCAAAGAGGAAGGCAAGGGAGTTCCTTCCATAAGTATGGTCTGTTGAATTGCAGGTTGTTACAGGTTCATGGGAGATCTACTTGAAGTACTTTGAGTACTTTTGGAGTGCGTGGAGCACTTGTGGTGTGCGTGGAGCACAGGAGGTGAACACCAACTCTGTGTTTGAGTTGTGTGTTGGGACCTGAGAGAGAGAGATTTGAGGAGAGAATTATTGTTCACTTGAGGTGTGGGAAGCCTCTAAAGAGGTGGTGGAGAAGAAGTGGCATCTTATTTATTGTATTCTTTTTTGTATAAGTATTAATACAAGTTGTGTATTGTCTCTCATATCTATGTTATTCTAAATTCTAGTTACTTGTGATTCTGGTTTATTTCCGCATATTAAGTTGCTTGGTTTGGTAATCAACTGTATGCTTCCGGTGTTCACGTATCCTGACATTCTAATATGCATTAAATACATCAAAAAATAGGATAACATATAACATATACCATTTTTTCATGAGGATAAAGTTTCTAAATTATTATATAATAGGATTACTCAATGATTTGGAGAACCCAAAGACATAGATTTAGACCAGTGATCCTAATTTCTATCCAAAATGATCCAATCCTTCATACAAAATTATTAAATAAATCATAAAAAATAATACCCTTAATAAAATAAATATAATGGTCAAGTGAAGGTTAAAAATAGAGAACTAAATAAAATCTTAAAAAAAAAATAGTAGACATCAGTAGAAAGGATTGGGATAAAAAAATTCTAGATATAGTTTCAGCCTTTTGGAAGTCCACCATAGGTCTTTATCCATATGAGTTAGTGTATGGAAAATTTCCATTACTTCTAATTGAATTTTCATTTTATACACTTGGGACAATAATGGAGGTAGACATTTATTTTAATAGAAACACATAAGGAATAGATCCTACAACTGAATGAACTATATGAAATAAGACTTGAAATAGTACAATAGATGGAACTCATTAAACATCAAAGGAAGGCATGGAATGATTGTCACATAAAATAAATTATGTTCAAATAAGGATATTGGGACTTATTATTTTATTTAAAATATCAAAACTTAAAAGGTAAACTTCATACCCAATGGTTAGGCCCCTACCAAGTTGAAAAAATCAATGATAATGTATCTATTTAGCTATTACCAATTGATAAAAATAGGAAAAATATTTTTTAAAATGGAAAAAAAATAAGGTTATATAACCAAAATCCTATTATATAAGTTTTTTTCAAATATATTCAATCACAATAAAAATTTGATTATATGGAATAAAATCTTTATTCTATTATAACAAAAAACTAAAATATGGTTCCAAATAAAAGAAGAGTTTAAAAACTAGTAAATGGTTTACCTCTTCTCTCCCCTCTAAGAAAATCATAACTAATAAATTAAAAAAAAGGATAAGGATGAAAACCAACAAGTGATACCCTTTTTTTTTTTTTTTTTTTTTAAATTTAAAAACTAGAAAATGGCCACTTTTTCTATAAATAAGCAATAAAATTACTTATTAACTAACCTTTTTTATTTTTTCCTATCATAATAGGACATATGGATGAAGGATAAATCAAGGACAACATAGGTAAACTAAGTTATTCATTTAACTTTCCCTGATTAAAATTAACTTTGAGTTTTCAATGTTGTACTTCATAATTCTCTTTCTTATAAAGTGGGGTCTTTTATAAAAATGTTATTCCACTAAACCCATGGTTATAAAAATGAAATTATGATAAAAGTGAGTCATTATGTCATTTTTATGTGATGTAAAATGGGTACTCATTACAAATAAGGAGTAATGATTAAGAACATAGACAAAACAATGATTGAGGGATGGTGATGGTTTTTTCATGTGTGTGAGAGAAGGAAATTAAAAAGACACCCAAAATATCTTCACATACAAAAATAAATTTCCATACCACTAAAAAAACATCAAATCCATTAAAATTGATAAAACTAATGACTATCTCAGGATCCATGTTGATATTCTTTATTTTTGAATTTACCACTTACTTATCAACTACATGATCTTGCTCACTAGGACCTCTCCATGTTATAAGCATCATTATTGTGTTTATTCCCTAAAGAGATTCAGATATTAATTCACAAAATTTACCTTTGTTTCTTACAAACCATGGCCTAAAGAAAAATTTAGAGCAATAATTTGTGGATTTATTGTTGTAGGATGAAGCAACGGTATAAGTGTTTAAGAGAGCATAGTGGTTAGAATTTTTGGAAACATTCCATGGCTATGATGATTAGGTGGTGTAATAATTTGTTATTAATATTGAAAAAGATCACTCCAAGGTGAAAGGACTAAAAATTATGGTAAGTTCCACTGTTATTATTGAACTTTATAGTATTTCAATTACTAGCATGCTCATAACTAGTAAACCTTCCTATAGAGACTCAATATATGTCTTTCATGAAATTGGGGAACAAACCATAGAATAAATTGTTAATACAAAAGGTGGAAATAAGGTCATAAAGATATTTTTCTCTCTAGAGCAATGGAGGACTATTTCCTTTTGGGTGATAAAATTATTAAAATATGATGGTTAGTATAGATTTATGTTGAGAGATTCTATGTGAATACTAAGCCATTTAAGGCATGGTAAAGACAAACCTGAATGGTAAATTAACATTACACAATTCCTTTATGGTGATATCTAATTTATTTTATAAAAAACTATGCAAGGATTAAGATCTATTAGACGCCATGGGTTTATCTAATTAAACTATTAGCACCACTTCTTAAATAAAATGGAATGGGAGGACAAATGTTAGGAATTTTAGAACTAAATTATAAGTATAAGCCTCATTCTAGTATGAGGCCACTATTTTATTTCCTTTCCCCAAAATATGTACTTTAGTGGATACAAACAGTTGAGGAGCCAACTCTCAAACTAACTAGAAAGAAAAGAATAAATAAATTACAAGCCACCATAGGGTCAAGTGTGGAAACAACAATTGAAGTATAAGGAATACCAATTATGTAATTGTCTAAGACTGAAGAAGTGGTTTCAAAGATACATAATCCTAAACTTTTAATAATAAGTGATAGGATGAGGCCACCAAAAAAATAAATTAAATTGATACATTGTAGAGAAGAAAGAGGAAGCTTATCCTCCCTGAATAAGATGAGTTGGAGAAGTATTAGATTGCTACAAATATTCTAATAAAATTGAATCATGAAATAACTATTGTTAAGAATAAGAAAACACTTATTATTAAGGAACTTACAATCATGATTGAAGGAGAAAACCCTATATATATAAGTGAGAAATTTTTGGGTATATGAAAACTTGAAACATATTTAAAATATGAGAATTTATAGTTAGATATGAAATGGAAGAAAATAAAAACATAGGAGAGGATATTTTGAGCATGTATGGAGCCATAATAGAAACCTTGGAAAATTTTCTTCACCCTTGAACTTCATCTAGACCTATTATAGACAAGGGTGAGGCCCCAAATATAGAAGAGGGAAATCAAATTAACAATCTTAATGAATAACAACAAATACAACACGCATTAGAATTTTCAATGGATAAATAAATCATAAGGAAAGAATAATCAAAGATCTCATTCCCAAAGTAGTTACATCAAGGTAAGGAAGAAAAAATTATTAATTTATAACTAGAATTGTAAGATGTTAAATCTCAGTCTCTTGATAAGGATAAAAGGATTGATCAATTAAGAAAATGATAAGGGAATATTTACCAGTGTCCATAGTCCAAGTAGATATAATTATGAAAAGTAGTTTAGAATACACTAAAATTATTATTTCATGGGAGGATATATGTAAATCCTTGAAATAAAATATAAAACAAAAATTTGAAAAAGGAACTCTATGAAGAGAAATAATAGGGAAAGAAGGTTGAGTCTACATTATATTAGCCATGTCATGTTGGTGAAACATTGCTTGGTTGTAGAAGGCTTACTTCTTTATATAATATTTTTCTTCAGGAGTAGTTTTATAGATGAAAATTAATAAGGATATCATGTGGCTTACCCCATTATTTTGAAGATGACAAATAATTCTTATAGGATTAATTTTACATCTCTCTTGACCAATGGAACCTTATATGTTTATTCTTATTGAATAAATATTTTATATGAAACATCACATCTTTTCTAATTAATCTATTTGTAGAGGAAGTTTAAACCAAATCTTACATTTGCACCCTAAAAAATTAGATTACTTGGGAAGAAAGAACCAAATAATATTTTTATAAATTTAAAATTTTAGGAATTATGATAAGACACGAGTTTCCCAATATAGATAGAACTATTTCACATTTCAAAAGTATATCATATACTCTAGGGTTCAAGGAGAAATATCCAAGAAACCTATTTCAATGTTCTAATAATTTTTAATAATGTACTCAATAATTTGAGAAAAATATCAATGCATGCAATAAAAGAAGGGACACATTGAATTTTCCATTGAAAAAAAAGTAAACTCATCTATCCTACCAATTTAAGACAATTATTTATGAGGGTTAGGGTTATGATATAAATGATGAGATAATTCATAAATGAGTAGATTGACATGAGGTACAAGCCTCCACTTATATTAACACCCATGTCCTTATATAAAATTTCATCACTATAAGGACTTGAATAGTTTGAGAGGTAGAAATAGGGTCAAAACATTTAAACATCATTCAAATACACATTAGATGAATTGAAACACTTATTATCAAGATTATGACCTTATTTTGTTCTTATAAAAAATGAAACTTTATAAATAACACAGAGGAGGCAATAAGTTTTAAGAGTACTTACAATAAATTAAGTGTGGGGGAGATGATGAATCCATAATATGACTCATTATTTACAAGTAATAACCTTATTTTCCCCTCTTCTAATATTAAAAGGGATTTAGATGTTAATATTAAGACTCATAGTTGATTTAAAGTATAATATGTAATATTAATCCTAGTTATTCTTTTGAAGTCATTGTTACTCACTTTGTCAACTAAGTTCTAACATATATATGGAAAAATATGTTATTTTTTCATATATAGGTCAAGATAAGGTACTAAATCCCTGTGTGTGTGTGTGTGTGTGTGTGTGTGTGTGTGTGTGTGTGTGTGTGTGTGTGTGTGTGTGTGTGTGTGTGTGTGTGTGTGTGTGTGTGTGTGTGTGTGTGTGTGTGTGTGTGTGTGTGTGTGTGTGTGTGTGTGTTTAACATCCAAGTTATCTATCAAGGAGTAGTTTTAAAGGATTTATAAGGACCATAGGTAAGTTTTTATTTTATTGTTGGCTTCGATCTAGAGTTTACCAACTTGGATCTATAGGTCACCAATCTAGCTCTAGAAGTTATCAGTTTAGCTTCAATCATTGCTAAAAGGCCAATACACATGTTGCAAAGATATGAGGACTAATTCCCAAATGTATTGAGAATTTTTTAAAAATCCTTATTATATGCTAAAAATATAAATTTTTAAAAATATATATTTCCATTTATAGTCAAGATATTCATAGTTCATTACAAAAATGGATGTGAATAATTTGAGCCTTTGATGTTAAAATATGAGTAAGTAATTATAAGTTTCATAATGATGTATCTGACTCATAATGGAATAATAGAAGATTATGAAATATCCAATATCTATAAATTTCCACATTTTTATCTTATAATAGTGGGAAGGACATCAGTTCGCTATAAATTTTTAGATTGTGTAATCTTATTTTAGAAGTTGTAAAATGTTGTAGTACAAACACAATGTTCTTATTAGAAGTAAAAGAGTTTATAGAGACTCATTTTAACATAATTTTTATATCAAAATATCATTGAATTAAAATTTATATAATTTTCTTTGACATTAATGAGAATTTGAAGTTAAAATTATTAAGGGATTCATAACTTTTTTCATCCCCATTCCAAGGAGAAATAACCCACTGATTCCAATGGAGATAGATTTAATTGTTATTTATATATGAATTATATTTTGTAAAATTATATGTCCAATTTTATATGTTTAAATCTTATTCAAAATATTATTTATGTTAACTTGCATGAGTGCATGTGTATTCTCAATCATCATTATTTTAAGAGAGTCCATTCAAATTTCATTATGAGTTTCCACATTTTTTTTGGCAGTTAGTTTGATTTAGTTAAAATTTTAATTCCAAAAACTTCCATATCAAGCAAGAGTGATTTTCATTTCAAGTAATTAGATTCAAAAGTGTGATTCCAATTCCAAGCAATTTCCATTTCTTTAAAATGTGATTTAATTTTAATAAAATTAGATTAAGGTGTGAATAAATTTTAGTAGTCAATTCAAAGATTTTAAGTTATTTTATTCAATAATTTTATTTCCATAAGAATATTCTATTATCCAAATGTTTTCATACCATATTGTATACATCCTTTAGACACCGCCTAAATTGATATGGCATTAACTAAACTTATTTGATTAAATGAAGATGATACAATGACCCTCATAAGTGTTCATTCTACTTGAGATATAATTATAATTATTATAGAATATTTTTACATGTCTCAACATTATTTAAAATTATCAATTATTTCATTTTTTTTAATAGTCCATGTTTCAAATACAACCACTGTTACAAAGTTCATACATACATAGTCTAGGGAGATGGATGAGAAAAAAATGTATAATAGTCCAAGTTATGACTAATTTAATTATAATACATGAGTTTAAGGTGATAATTAAAAATACTTTGTCTTAATCACAAATAAAATTTCAAACATATGGGTTCTAGGTAATGTAATAATCCTTAAGGAATTTACCAAACATTGATATAACTAACTTACAAAGCTTTGTACTTATGATTTTATGAATTCGACCAAAAAAATCATATTCATATGTATATATAGATGAAATAATAAATTTTATTGGTTATCTATGATAGTACCATTAGGGTGAATGTTTTTACATACAAACCTCTCTCAATATTGAAAACATAATAACACATAATATTTATGTTTCATAGTTCTTTCAAGCTACAACAAGATATAAGATGAACAATAAAAAAAGACCATGTAATTTAGAAAAAACAAAAGTAATAGTACAAAAATTATAAATAATACATTATGTAATATCATAATTAGCATGTCATTATAAAACATCAAACCTTTGAACATTTTTGTAACATCTTTTCATTCATTTTCTTGTTCTTAATTGCATACAATTCTAAGTGCTTACTTGACTATTATGTCGTATGAAACTATGAAACATGGAAAATTATTAGTTTTAGTATTTGAAAACATAATATCATTTAATAATTCAATTTCATACAATATTTAAGAGCAATAAAATCTTGAGATATTACAATATTAAATTCATACTTTGTTTTGTTCTATCACACATAGTGATAAAATTTATCATTTACAACCTATAAAAAAGAGAGATATAAATGGTAACATAAATATTAATGATTAATCTACTAAAAATCATACAAAAATTATAATTAAATGTCTTAAATAGATATTTTTACATTTCCATAATGTCAATTTAACCCAAGAAGAGACTTGTACAAGCTTAATGAGTTGTACCATAAAAATTAAATATAAGAAAATATAAGATAGTATTTACAATCAAAAACATATTTATTATGTATTAAAGCATATTATACATAATTTAATACTTAATAAATATAGGTTACTATATTAAAATATTCAATTGTATAATATTTTATAAGTAACTTCATTAGATAGTTCAAATTGAGATTGGCCAAGATAAACCCAACTATTAGTGGAATCGATTTTGACCCTATTCACTCCAACCATCATCTTGGGTGTGGGAAACCAATTTTAAACTAGTATGGTAAATATTAATGAGAGATACTAAGGATAATAGATACCTATTTATAGCTCAACATTCATGAAATCATCACTAATAGCTCTTAAAACCTTGACTTTATTCAATCATTTATTGACAATTATTATTTTTATTCAATCCTTGGGTTAAATAATATTCATTATGTTTATAAATGTAATTAAAATTTTATATCTTTATCTATTATTTTAATTTTAGTAATTATAAGTTGTGATTTATTATAGGTTGTAAATAACCTTAACCTCACTTGTATCTTTCTAGTTTGAATTATGTGTTATTGGTGTCATCTTGGAGTCTAACACCATCTTGGAGTCTAAGCATTGTGATTTCATACCTCATTAAGTAGAATTATTTTACATGATAATTAGGTCTTACACTTTAATATAATATTTTGCTTATAAAATGTACTTGATTCTTTCTTAACTTTTTTATTTCTACTTAAAATATGAATCTTTAACCCTATTTTTATTATCATCCTAGTATTTATTACTAGTGAGCACTTATCTTTTCTTAATTTAAATTATTATCTTTGTCACTATATGAATTATAGTGAACTCAATGATATAGGTTATTTATAACATATACTATCCATATTATAATACTTATTATGCATGCCACTTAGTGTCTACCCTATTACCCTTCTTTATTATGGTCTTACATTCTCTACCAATACATGTTCATAGATTACATCTTAGATAATTTTGTTTATAACCTTGGTATCCACCTTAATCATTACTATAAAATCATGGGCAACCACCTAAGAGTAGGTCATAGGCATTTACAATAGGTTTAGGTCTATTTCATATTCCAATGAAGGTTATTGTACATGGAAATAGTCTAAATCCCTTAAGCCAATATTCTCCTTTTCATTGACTTCATACCATTAGGTCAAATTATTTAATCTTTTGGTTAACATCTTAGCTTATTAACTAGAATTTTCCCTAGGTTTTGTGTAAAATATATAATGATAATATATTTCCATTTAGACTAAGGATCAATTTGGATTAAATGAAACTAATAATGAAATAAAGAATCTTGTTAGGTTCAGTTTACCCTACTTAATATAGTGATAATCTAAGTTCTATTATCAAGGCATGCATTTACAACCTCTATTTAGATTACTAAAATAAAATTTTAAGATATAATAGAATAAACTAAAATGTAATATCAAATTTACAAGAGTTATTAAATTTTCCAAAAGACTTCCATTCACAATAGATAAGGCAAAAAATGAAAGTTCAAGAAAATAAGGTAGTACTTGTTACATTCTTTCAAAAAAAAATTTAATAATAATGACTTCTTCTGATGTGAGTCAATATAATGTGCCTTTCAACCTTATAATATTTATATTTTATACCTTGAACCCTTGAATTCCAATTTTTTATTGGTCTTGAATATATACATATTCTCATCTTTTATTAATTTTGATTATTATTGGTGAAGCTAGGGATTTCAAGATCCATGAATTTGGAATACTCAAAATATGCATAAATACCAATAACAAATGTTAATAGTAATTTTTTTATAGTTTACATGAGAGTCTAAACTTCTTGTGACATAAATTTTCATGGTTATTTCACTAAATGAATTAATGATGAAATTTAAGAAATCAAAATGCATAGTCATGAATAAAGACAATCAACCTGTACTCCTTATTCCTCAGCTTAATTTCTTTATCAACCATGACCTTATAATATTCCACTTCCTTCCATCGTTATCATTTTCAAAAGCCTAATTTATGCTTGACATTAACTTCTATGTTTTAATACTATGGTTTTATCATAGTAGGTTGAGTTATATCAGGGTTTGAAAATTATATAAGTTATGTTTCCAATAATGAAATTTTAACATTTAATTTATTTTTATTTAAATGTGACACATCCACATCTTATTATTTAAGATATTATAATGAATTTCAAGCTCATAATTTTATCACCAATGCTCAATATAAAACTTACCAAGGCTAGGTTAAAAAACACTACCACTTATCTACTTATTCAAAGTGTTGTATCATATGCATTATACAACAATTTTTTTAGTTCAAAGTAATTATTCCTTAACAAACATATTATAGGATATTTTGTTAAATATAATTGATTCAATAATTAATTAAACAACTGAATGTCTCAAATGCATGCATGTAAGGTTTAACATCAATGGTCAATTATGGTTGTAGTTCTCTCTCTTTCCCATTTTTTACCTTAACATTTATAAAACATTTCATATAGCCAAGACTAATTTTTTTATGGTCACTCCAGGCACCTAAAAAAACAATAAAATTTCAACAATGCTTGGTTTAGAAATAAATATAAAACTAGTTGTGAAATAATAAATTGTTGAACATTCTTCATCTCATAAAAATGATTATAATAATGCATCATTTTTTTCATAATATAATATATTAACTAAAATAAAAATTTATGTATTAATCATAAATTCGAGGTTTAATGTTTCAAAATTTTAAATAACATAAGCATTCATAAACTAAGCATCCTTAGTATAGTCTTCTACCTTTGGCACTTATTACAATAAAAAGTAGAGTCTCTATAATGGGGATATGAAAAAAGAGAACAATGGAATTAATGTATTAATGAGATATAAATTGAAATTTAATATCATAGGTTGAGTAAGATTCAATTTTATAATTTAATTTTTAATGTTTAAACCCTCCTTTATGTTTTGTACATTACAGGTTTGACTAAAAATATAATTTCTATAAATAAGATGAAAAATGTGGTATGCATGTGGTATTTAATAAAAGTACCTAAAAAATATTTTGTGGAGAAATTATATTGGAAAGAGGATTCCATATAATAATGTTGTTAAAACTTGATGCAAGCATTTTAAGTGATGTTTATAATATCTTAGTTGTTCCTAAAATTAAATTTGAACTAGATTGAACTTTTACATTGCGTAAAGAAAAGAAAATAATCTGGCATTAGAATATGGGAAATATTAGATAAATATTCCTTTGAGAGTTAAAAATTAAAGGAATGGATAAATGAAAATTTTATTTTATTTTATATTTTGATTTATTTTAACATTTTCTATATGGGAAGCAGTTTCAAGAAAATTTTCCTAATAGTGCTACTAGAGCATATAATATTATGTAGTTAATACATATATATGTTTTTGGATGTGTGATGGCTTCATAAATATAAGATTAATTATATTATTTTTATTTTATATATATGTACTTGAGAAAAACATGGGTCTAATTTACCATGAATAAATTAGATATTTTAATAATTTAAAGGATTTTAAAACTCTTACTGAAAACTAGATGGAAAAAAATATATTGTCTTGAGAAATGGTAGTGTTGGATTATAAAAAACATGACTCCATATATACCACAACATAAGGGTGTTTTATAAATAATTAATATGGATGTAATGGTTAAGGAAATAATTATGCTCAATGGTGAAAGCTTAAAAAGGAAATTATAATCACAAACAATCATGACTACTTGTTACCTACTCAATAGATCACCACATCATCCATACATGATAAAAATATAAAATAAGCATGTATTGGAAATAAAAATATTAACAAACATATCAATTTTTTTGGTTGTGATGTTTATATGCATATTATAAAATATTAAATAACTAATTTAGATAAATAAAAATAGTTAAGTTTATCTAAATTAGATATAGTATTGGTGTAAAAGGAGATAAAAATTGGAACCAAGAATAAAGGAATAATTTTTACAATAATCCTCATAGAAGTTAAAGGGGTTAAAAATTAAGAATTCAAACCAAAGGAAGAACTTGAAAAATAACCTGTTAAATTAGAAGAGGAACAATATATGTCTGAATATGAAACAACAAAAGAAGATGAACCAAATAAAGAGTTACATGAGAAAGATTTAGATGAAATAGAGGATGATAAACTAGAAGAGGAATAAAATAAAACTTAAATATTGAGAAGATCAAATCAAACTATAATAATATTAGATAGGTATAATCCACTTAGTTTCTATTGTGCATTTCTCTTATCAAGTTTTTAATTACTGATGAAGACCATAAAATTATGAATGAGTAACTTGGCTCAAATAAAAAACAAGTCTTGGAAAAATACCATGGATGAAAAATTAATTCATTATATTAAAAAATACATGGGAATCGGTAATATTACCTCATGGTTTAAAACCCTTTGATTGTGAATGAGTGTTAAAAATAAGTAAATTACATAAATAAAAAGGAAGAAGTATAAAGCCTAATTGATAAAAAATGGATTTTATTATGGAGATGGAATTAATTTTATTGATACTTTTCTCATATTTATAAGATAAATTAAATTATATTTCTTTTGGATATTATTTTTTATTTCTATCTTGAAATAAAATAGATGGATGTAAAGACAATATTTTTTGCATTCGAAATTTTATGAAGAGATCTATATGGTTTAGCCTAAAAGTTTTAAGGTGAAATAAAAGGAGGAATTGGTGTGCATGTTGAATAAGTATATTTTTTATTTGAATAAATCACTAGGGTTGTGGAATCAAAATTTTGATAGCTATGTGTACAAAGACTTGTACAAATAAAAGTTTATCCCTATGTGTATTTTAAACAATAAGGTTATAATTTTGTTATGATAGATGTTTATGTACATAACATGTTTATAATTGGTAAAAATTGGAAATTTATAAAACAAGATCAATAAAATATAAAATAAAAATCAATTAAAAACTATTATATCAATTTTATATGAAGGATCTAGGTGTTAGAAAGTTTATTTTGGGCATGAAAATTAAAAGGAATCGACAAAATAAGAAACTATGGATGAATAAAATTAAAAATGTTTAGATGACATTATAGAGGTTTATAATGGATGAATATAAACTTAAACTTATAATTAGTTCCTTCATTTTTATTATATATATATATATATAATAGTGCCCCAAGGTACAAGAGGAAATTAACATGTCTCAGATTCTTGATGTATGAAATGGTCTACACTAAACTTGACTTTACCCATGTAATGGTAGTTATAATCATATTTATGTCTAACATAAATAAATAACATTGGAATATTATGAAGAATATTCTTGTGTGTGTGTGTGTGTGTGTGTGTGTGTGTGTGTGTGTGTGGCACTTCAAAATTTTCAATCTACCACCAAGGAAGACCTAATGCATATAAAATTATGAATTTATAAGGATTTACTGTTAGTGATTAGGTTGGAGACCTTCAATACCTAAGATCATAAAGATAATATTTGTTTAAATTATGTAGGGAAGCAGTCAGATAGATTATAAAAATTTATGTAGTTTTAAAATATCTACTATAGAGGAAAAGTACATGGTGACCACTCATGCAAATGAGAAATCAGTATGGTTATAAAATACATATTGGATTATTAGCTTCTTATATAAATATATAACGGTAAATGTCATAGCCAAAGTTAAATATGGTTGGAAAATAACACCACTTAGAATTCTTGGTTGAAGCATATTGAGGTAAAATATCACTTTACTAGAGAAATAATTGAAGAAAGGAAGGTACTATTAGAAAATGTTTATATAGATGAAAATTTTGTTAATTAATTGAAAAAGTATATGGGTGTTGATATTTTTTTAGCATATAAATTATTAGGCATGGATTCCATTGGATTTTTAAAGTATGTCCTTATGGTATCTAATTAAAAGTATCCAAAAAGTGGTAGGATGTTGAAAATGTGTTATATACTTTTCATGATTTACAACCATCTACACTGTATGAGTTTTTGAGACATTATGGGTGTGTTTTGAGTGGTTCTATCCCATGTTTTTATATATCCCTTGGTTTTGGTACCCAAAATATTATAATATTGCTTAGATGGTTTCATATTGATGTGCCTATAAATACTCACACATACTATAGGGTAAAATAAAACTTAGAAGTACATTATGTTATTTTAAACTATTGAGTTAATGTAATAAGGAAGAAGTTTTGGGGTTGGTTTTTTTTTTTCACAAAAGGGGTTTCCAAGGTAAAAATATTATGTTTCATGTGTATATGTCATTTATAATTTTTTTACAACTTTGATTATGTTAACATTATTTTTTTAGGATTAGTTTATCAGTTCATTTTATATTCACTATGGAAAACTCAAATCTATCATTATTTTTGAGTGGCATAGGTTCCACCAGTTTGAATGGAACCCTTCCTTAGTTTATGATCCATATACACCTATAAGTTATACTTACACTTTGTAATTTAGATTTAACTTATAATATTACTTTATTTATGAAATATTTTTAGAGTTTCCTAGTTGTCATAACATTTTTTTAATTCTTTATTGCTCCACCAATCAAGCAAACTATCTAGATTCTTGGTCACCTTATTGATCATGTTGTATTATTATATCGTATTATTTGAGATCATAGATATTAATTATTTATCATATGAATAAATCAACTTATTTTTTAACTTTTTTTTACCTATGTATTTTCTTTTTTCATTGTGCTTCATAAGTTTGTTGGATACAAATATATTATAAGATAATATAATATCTTCCAAAAAATAATTACTATCAACTAATGTTTCACTTTGAAAATAATTTTATTTTATCTAACACTATTTAAATGTTGTAGTGATATATTATCTATAGTAAAACTACACTATCAAATAATATCAATTATAGAATAGTAAATGCATACCATAATATAACATAGCGATATAAGAATAACCACTACTTATTTCATACATAATGCATAATAAAATATGTTCAATATAGGGAGGACCTGATCATTAGTTCCCATTCTTTGGCATACATCATTATGTTTATGTCATGAGGAACCCAATGATTTTTGGATAAAAATAACAATAAAAATTGTAACATTCTAATGAGAGTCATTAAAAATTTATCAAAAGCCATTAATACAATAAATAATCACATAAATTCTTAAGATAATAAATTATGTAATTAATAATAATCTAAAACATGTGAAAATAATGATATTATATGATCTATGTATAAGCACATAAGACTATGCACTATTCTATATGATCGATATCTCCCCACATTATCAAAATCTCATGTCATGTGTTCATCCTTATGGTGTCCTACTCTAAAATTTTTCAACACACAAAAAAATAATCCAACATTTCAAACCATATTTTGAAATGTGTATCCTACACATCATATTGTAACATTGTGATTCATTTATGCATCCTCACAATATTTATGGGAATTAATATAATGTTATAAATAATATCATGTGTAGACACCTAAATATGGTCACATGTACTTGAAATTTTTATTTCCTAACATATATTAAATTATTTGACTTACATAACTTTTCTTCACCATTACTCTAAGACACTTATCTATATGCAAGATTAAACTTTATGCTTTCCACAACTACTAAATTTTAAAATCCAACTCAATGTTCAAACCTAATTATATCACTCTCAGAATAATTTCAACCTTAGGGTAATTATCCTTAATTTTTAAGGATAGATTCACACTAGAAATATAGGTCTACTACCACAAACCTATCCACCTAGAGGGGTATTTACCCTATGCCATTTAACATTTAGTTTTTAAATTTAAAATATTCATAATGGTATTCCTACACAATTTTTAAGGATGGCTAAAGGAAATTGTCAAAAGTTCATTATAAATTCAATTTAAAAGACATTAATTATTTCTAACTTGGAATTATCTATGGAGCACTTGTACACTACTTCATATTTACAAAATCTACCCTATTCTTCCCAAATTCAAAATAACTCACTAGGATTAGTCTCAATCCATGTCTATATCATCTTAAATAAAGTTAAGAGATAACTTTGTCAAGAATCAAAGGTGCATACATATAGTCAAATAACACAATTTCATAATCATTATAGGTGGGAGAAATACATGTGTATTGAATCCTTCCTTGGAGTATGTGTATATTTAGGAAATAATGATCATTAATGGGGGCGATTGGGGTCATCTTATTCCATTATGATTTCCATCTATTTTCATAAGTTTTCAACTCTAACAAGTATCCCTAGTGTTTCTAAGGTAAAGAAGAGGAAAAAAATAATTTATACATGACATCTATAAAAGAGAAATATCTCATCCTTCTCAAGAAACATAGGTGTAGGTTTTGTTTCTTACACAACACACCCTAATTATTCTAAAAATTAGGGAACCTCCATTTTAACCTTTTAATTTTCTCACACTTTTACTTATGGTTCATTGGTATTATCACCACAAGTTACCTTGGTGGTACATCTCAATTTATATGACAGATCAAGACTTAAAACCATCACCATTAGAAATGTTGACTGTTTCAATCACCTAAGTCTTTTAGCACCTTTATTTATAGGGTTAACTAAGTATATCCCATTTTATTCAATGATTACAAGGTTTTCTCAGAGTCATTCTTACGCATTCTGATTTATTTGTTCTTTTATGAAATATTAACAACCTTTTGAGGTCATGTTGGTCAGTCTAGCCTTATGAAGAATCTTATATGAATGGTTCTCATGTGAGGATGTACCGAGGTGCCTATGTGGATTAAATTATATTCTAAATTCTTACATAAAGGTTTTTTGAGCTTAGATATGGGAGAATGTGAATTTTAAGTTTTCAAGTCAAAGGAAGTGTTGTGGTAATGCAATAAGGATACATTGGTCAAGGTTTTAGGAATGGAATTACACTTAGAGATTAGTTCAAAGCATGAAGAGGGTGGATATATCATAAGAATAAAATGATCCCTCAATGTATAAAGGAAAGTTTGTAAATTTAAATACCCCAAAGGGATATATTATATAATATGGTAACTTAAAGGATATTAATGGTGTTCAAGATCAACTCAATCAAACTCCATCCCTTCCATGACTTCTCCAAGAGCTCAAAAATCTCCCAAACATACAAAATTACATCATTAAATCCCACTAATGTATTCCTATCATATTTTAAAGTACATAAATGTTTAAACATCCAAAATTATAATGAGAAATATGTGTGTAGAGTGAAAAAGTATGACTAGTCCTAGGGATGCAAAACATCAAATGATGAATGGATGCAAGACATGAGAAATGATCCTTAAAGAAAAACATTATCATGGTTCTAATGATCTCCTAAAGGGAATTTTTTAGAGATTTAGGGTATTAAAAAACATAAAAATGGGTCTCCAATCCATATCTAAGAAAAATAATGATAAAATAAGGTTTTAATGGTGGTATAGATGCAAAAAAATGGAATGCACAAAGTGGTAAAAGGTTGGGTTTTGGATTGGTCTTCTCCTTATCTATATAATAATTCTCAATATTTTCCCCTCTTTATCACTCCACGTTGATGGGCTTATATATGCTCAATGTTCATATGGTTTGGGATACTTTTTATTAGGAAGGGGGACTTTCCACCTTTCTTCACAATGCATAGGAAGTGTGATTATAATTAAACACTCCAAGAGTGATCAACATGGTGCATGTGGGATTATTTATGATAGTGTTTTAAATGTTTTAACATCTCTTTCATTCTACATTCCCAAAGCCACATTTTCATGACAGTAACAAGCTCCCCCTTGATCTATTCAAGCTATTATCCATGTGTCGATCATAGACCATTCTAATGACCAAGTGAAAAGGGGGTGTTCTCATATATAAACCTTATAAATGGTTTCTCCACCATAGATGTGGAATTAAATTCCCTAAGGTCATCAATCTCAATATCACCTAGGCTTAAACTTGCTCAAGCTCATGCAATAAATAGTGCATCCTCTACACCCATGCATTTAATAACAGTCTCTAGACTTGAGCATGAAACCTTAATATCTCATCATCAATGCACCAAAAATTATACTCATATATTTATATCTAGGTGAGCTAATTGACAAATTGAAGTATATTAAGGAGATTATTTCCATATAAACTATGTGAATAGGTAAAGATATGGTTTTATGCTAAAGGTTTGTAGTCTTACTTGGTTTTACATATATTAGTTTGACTGATGAAGGCAAATTCTAGGACTGAGTGTTAAGGCTTGCAATATGCATAGTGAAATACATAGAGAATGGGTTGAAGAGCATGGAGGGGCCTAGACTTAAATTAATTTATCAAAAACATAACACATTGTATTTAACTCATCTACTAAGATCAAATCAAGGTCATTGAGATTGAGATCTTCAAACTTGAACCCAATGAGCTTGACTTTTTAAAAAAATGTTCTTCATTTCCCACCTAAAAACCTAAACCTTAGGTTATATTTTTGAGAGTATGTAGAGTTACCAGTATATAGATATGAGGATGAACACCTCCTAGGTAGTTAGTCAAACTGATAATGGACCTTAAAGTGTGAAACATGATAAGTTTAGGGTCTAACACAAGTTTCAATATCATATAAGAGAAGCATGTAAATCATAGGCGTTTGCATCATGGGTTAGCCTCCTTGAATTCCCAAGTAGTCTACAAAATAGAGGAACTCAAGCCTATAAAGTGATAAAAGGTCTCATTGGTTAATCAAAATACCTAGATATAAAGTTTCAAAGAGTCATTTGAAAGCTTTCAAGTCATGTTTTAATATGACAAAGACTCCCATGATTAGTTTATAGTGTTTCTAAGACTAATAATAGGGTTATATTGTATCATGGTCTTAATATGATCATGGAAGACATTAGGGAGGTTGTAGGGCACCTTTAAATGATGTTAAGATTGGTTAAGAAGCTAAGAACCATGTAGATCTATGAAGAAACCTATAAATAGTTAAAACCCCTTAATCTCTAAACCCAAATGTATATATTGTCTTCATGATGATGTAAAACATAACTATGTTTGGAGATCATCAAACCTAACTGCATGTCTATTTCAAAGTTTTCATAATGGCACTATGTTAGAATGTAAGGTTTCATAACCTCCAAACCTATCTATAGGTCTGATAGAAGGTAAGGTTTCCATAAACCATTAATGATGGAATAGTCTCAAATCTTCTTAGGAATATCCAACCAACCTCTATATCCTTCATCAAACATATGAAAGCCTATTTCTAAGCCTAAAGGTTGATCCAAGTCTTCATAAAGGCATAATGAGAATAAAATGTATGATTTGATATGGTTATGACCACTCTAAATATCCTTGATCTTCTACAAAATATTTATAGTCCTCAAGACAAGCCCTAGTGAGATTAAAACATGAAGAGAGGGTTAAGTTATAGATCTACAGAGTCAAAAACATGAAATTTATAGGTCACCAAGAGTATGAGAATTCCATCATGAATTATTATGGGCTTTGGCAGGTCAAATTAGAGGATTAATATAATTATCAAGGCTTCTAACAAATTATTAAAGACATTCTCAAGGCCTACTAGTAAGATGAAAGGTGAAGATCTTAAGACCTAATCCTACCTTCATGTATTTTTAACTACCCCTATAAGTTTTAGGCTTCAATCCCACCTTCCTTAGCATGAAATGTAAATTAAAGAGGCCATAAATGGCCAAGTATGGTGTAGAAGGTTTAAGGGGTATTTAATGAGGCATTTAATATACTTAAAGTTTCCAATACATGATCAAGTATGTGTTATGCTTGATGGGATGAGAAGGTGGGATAATTAACACTTCATGGAGGCCAAAATAGACCATACTCACGAGAATGTCTCTATAATTGAATAAGTGGCTGACCAAAGTAGGCATGTCCAAGAATGATGAAAGTCCAAAAAGACTAGAGATATCCCCCTATACACCATATTCCCATTGAGGACCATTATGCAAGTAGGCCTAATGTATTGAGGACTATTGGCCTGATTCCCTTTGCCCATTTTCAGATTTTAAAATAAAATTTAAATGTAATACAAAATTCATGAGCCTCTAGTTCTCTCTCTCTCTCTCTCTCTCTCTCTCTCTCTCTCTCTCTCTCTCTCTCTCTCTCTCTCTCTCTCTCTCTCTCTCTCTCTCTCTCTCTCTCTCTCTCTCTCTCTCTCTGATATATAGATCTAAAAATGACTTTATATAGATACCTCTATTAGGTATGGAAAGACTCTACATATTCAATAACTTGTAATTGCCTTCGAATTAATAAAAAGGATTATTTTGACTTATTTTACACTTGTGTTCTATGTGAAATTATGAAGTTATATATATGATCTTGTGATTTAAAATGATTCCTCCTTGATTATTATCCAACTTTCTCACCTTTATGCAAGATAGGCTTCCCTTTTAGGTCATAGGTTATGTGCAATCAACTTTTGGTAAATAATTAGATGAAAATAAGTGCCATTATTACTAGTTTAGCCTTTATCCCCTAGCCTTCCATTAAAATACTTATGCAAGATTACTTAATATGGGAATTGTCTAAGCATATTAGTTATGTTGGAGTTTTCATTATGAAAATTATAAGTAGGTGATGGAAAATTATTGTTTGGTGCATCACCTCCTTTTAGTTTATGTATAGTTGTGTTTATTTATTTCCACTTTCTTCATTGAATTAGTAAAGTTAGTTATATTTTAGGCAATTCATTATGGGAACCAACCCTCTTTATAGACTTACCCCTTACACAAGATCATACATAGCCTAAGGGGTGTATCCATTATGTTAGTTGAAAGGAGGACCCTTGAAACCACTCCCCTAAAGGGTGCATTCCAACTTGATAATAATTTATAACATGCCCTATGGAATGGGGTTTAATGATCCTTACATCATCCATTTAATAATTTATTGTGTTATTCAATTCAACTTTCCATTCAAGGAAGTCTATTCAACACCATGGCAACTCTGAGTATCAAATATAATAGTTTGAGAAGTCCAAGTGCTTAAAGATTATCAATTAATATGTATTTTTTCTCCCATTTTATGAAAATGTAGTTATTTTCCTTCATATTTCCCATGTCAAATAGAAAATGCTACTAGTTTCACCCCAAATGGCCTTGAACAAACTTGATATTGACATGATCATAGTGTTTAACTCCCTCCAACCCCAACTCAACTCTTGTGGTAGATTGATCATGATTCTAACCATACTTGTGGAAGATATGTTTATCCTAATCAACATTGTTACTCTCCTAATCTATCCCAAAAAGTCATTAGATATATCTTGATAAAATTTAACTAGTAGATGAGGGAGACTAACAAAGATTTGGAGTGTGATAAGCAATAGGAGGATCTTTCTTACCAATATTCCATTTAGGAATAGGGTTGAGGGTGTAGGAAAGGTATGATGATGAATGTTTTTCTAGATAAATTACAGCTAAGGAGGAGCATATATGTCAAATTCTTAAGCAAATATAAGGAATTAAACTCCAATAAATCCATTACATCCCTAGTTTAAAATAAATTGATCCTCCAACTACAAATAAAACTATAAAAGGGGGCTTATAAATTTAAAATCTTAAGCTTAAAGTAAGGAAAATGTTTTAAACTTTCAAATAAGCCTCCTTGTATAAAAATTATATGTTTTATAGGTCACCATATTTTTAGAGAGCCTATACATGTGAAAACTCAATCTGTTATCCCTAAATAATAACCCTCTCAAAATCCTATTCTTTTATAGGAAACTCAACCATGACAACTTTATTATACCAAGCATCATGTTTTTAAGATGTCCAACCTTATTAAGGCCACTCCTAATTCATCAATTGAACCCTATTTCCCTCCCACCATCTCCTTTTTTAAATGAGGGCCCATTATATAGAGATAAAATGAATATCATATAGGTGAAGAGGATGATATTTCAAGTGAATATGATGAGGAAATAACTATTTTTAACCTTATTTATGCCACTAAACTAGAAAAAATAGACTTGGAACAATATTAAAAAAGATGGTATTGATGAAGAGAAGTCATTTCTCTCTAGTCAAAAATGCATTCAGGGTAATGAACAAGACTTCTCTTTGGAAAATGAACTTACATTCAACATGGAAGAGAAATAAAATTATTCTAGTTGGCATGGATTTGATCTCAATTGGGAGGAAGTGTTCCCTAAATATGAAGTGTTAAATTCCTTTCATGAGGTAGATTTTTAGAATTCTAACATGTTTGGGGAACTCTCTCTCTTTCTCTCTATTGAAAAATAAACAAGTGAATTTCATCCTAGTCCAAGGGAAGAGTTTAAAAAAGAGATAGAGTTTGGGAATGTCAACTTATTTTATGTTCTACCACTTTACATGATGGATAAATAATTTGAGGATGAAAAAAGTGTCAAAAATGATCATGTGCTTCAACTGGAAGACCTTAATCAACTCAACATCAAGTTGTAGACACTAGAAAGTGATCAAGAGTTACAAGACTTATTTGAGATTTTGAAAAAATATTATGTTCCTATTCAAGGGGACTATAGTTTGACTAAGACTAAGGAGTGTAACTTTGGTAAACAAATTAAGAAAAAATATATGGATAGTCCATTAAGTTTACCTTCCCAAGGGTCAGGTTTAGTTATTACTATTTTTTTGATATTTTTTATGTTGGCTATCAACTGATTGATAAGCTTGTAGACACTTCTACACTCTTAAAATATAATGCATGATTATTTTGGTCTTAACCTATCAGGAATGAAAAATTATATCCTTTTGAGGCCAATCCCTCAAGCATACAGATTATATTATTAAGTGGATATCATATCAAATATCTAGCATTATTGCAAACCAATAATAAGAAGTGACCACATGTCATGTTTGATCCAAAGCACAAGATTGAGCATCAAGAAAATCAGAATCAACTTGTCTTTTCAATGGTTATGCAACTGAATTCCAATGAATTATTGAAAGAGTTTATCTACATAGGGGGCATGTTTAATATAGATGATCCATTAGAAAATAGGCCAATGAAATGGGTGATAAAACAGGAAAATGATTAGCCAAGAGTGACATATGAAAAATAGGCTTTGCTTCATCCATTTCAACCATTTAGGAAGGACTGCAAAGGTTTATTTTTTTATCTAGGTGGGATAGAGGTGTTTTTAAACTTTGTACATATTAGGATAGATGTCTTTACTTTATCTAAGCATTATTGCACACTACTGCATAGGTTTAGTTACTTTTGTCTTTTCCTAAGTACTTTGACCCAGCTTGTTGTTGTCCTTTATTTCATTTATATATGTGTTGGAGGCAATTATTAGTCTTTTTAGGGCTGGTCTAGCATGTTATAGTCTTGTTTATTCTTTTAGATTAGATTGTTGTTACTTGTAAGACTCTTACACCCAAAAAATACATAAGGCCACTTAATCTTTAATTTGTAGAGAAGAAATCCTAGGGAGTCATAAATAATGTTGATTTATTCAGCCATCTATGTTTTTTGGTACCTTTATTTCTAGGGTTAATTAAGTATATCCCCTTTCATTCCATGATTTATAGGTCTATTTAGAGTCATTCCTACCCATTCTAAGTATTTTTTTCTTTCATGAAAGGTTAAAAACCTTTTGAGGTCATGTTGGTTAGTCTAGCCTTATCAAAAATATAATATGAATGGTTCTCATGTGAGGATGCAACAAGGTGCCTATATGGAGTCAATTTTATTATAGGTGCTTACATGAAGATTTGTCTGAGCTCATATATGGGAGAATGTCAATTTTATGTTTTCAATTCAAAGGCTACATTAAGGTAATGCAATAAGGATCCATTGGTCAAGGTTACAATCATGTAATTACACTTAGGGTTTAGTTGGGAACATGAAGAGGGTCAATAGATTACAAGCATATAATGATACTTCAAGACATAAGGGAAAGTTTTCAAGTTTTAGTTCCCTAAAGGGGGATATTACATAATATGGAAGCTTCAAGGATATTCATGGTGTTCAATATTAGTTCAATCAAACTCCATCATATTACACTCAACATACCCGACTCTCAATCTTTTTTTGAATAGGATCTCATTTTAGCCTAAAATGAACTAGTTATGATGAGGAAATCCTTTATTGGTATTCAACAATACTTAGTAGGATAGGATTTCCCAAAGTCCTTATGTCTGGGTTTCTTGTTAGGAGTACATTCATTATAATATTGATGAAATTACCATTTTCCTAGTTATCCAAGTTTTCATTACTTTTTTATTTGAGCTAGCCTATAATGAATTTCATAATTTTTTTAAGTATGTAGGTTATTCAAAGTAAACCAAGTACATTTCCCTTTGGTATTGTGTTCTTCATCACTTTACTTTAGAATTTTATTTAGCACATAAGTTACTTTTATTCTTTGAGGATTATTAACCAACTTAGATCTCCTAGGCCTTCATTACCTTCTACCTCTACAAGTATTCTTGCATTCACTACCTTATACATCTATAGAGAGGAAATAATTCTAGAAGAAGTGGGATAATGACAAGTGTCAAGTGGAAATGATAAAAAACCTAGGGTAGAAGAGGGAAATCCACCCAATAACATGGTTCGCAAAAGCTAACACTTAACCAACCAAATTCAAAATTTTAAAATAGATAAAAGCAAAGGAGATAAAATGCCATTAAATCCATTAATACACATGAATTTACAAACTAAATTCATTAAATTTAATAGGGATAGTGAATCCAAGATGTGATATATATAATCAACCAATTCAATTGTAATTATATTTCTATCAAGTTAAGAATTTCAAACACAAATTTGATCTCTATCCTGATAAAAAAAACTTTGTAGTTTCATAGAACTAGAACTTAAGTAAATAACCATGGATTTGAATTCATGCCTTCCACCTACTCCCTCTTCATATTTCATTTTAGGGTCTAGATAGTACACTAATACAAAGCTTGATGAGGTTATTCTCAACCACAAACTTAAACACTACTAAGCTATATGGGAGGAGGTTGAGTTAGTAGAGCTATATTTCCCTAAGGAGAAATTCTCAGACTTTATGTGAAGATATAGATAGGACTTGGTGGTAATTAAATTAGTGGGCCTACATGTTTTGGTGGAAAAAATATAGGTGAAGCCATGCATTGACCTAGTTTACAATTTATTTAAAAATGGCCAAATTTATAGAAAAATTATACACTTTTGTCAACACAACCCACTCATGGCCTATGTTAGTGTGTGTGACTTTTAGAAGTAATGCTGACTCCTTGGACCCAAAAAATTGTATAACCAATCCTTAGTCAACCAATGCATGTCTACAAATAATGTAACCAATAATTTATAGGAATGGGCAAATGACCCAACCACCTTCACAGTTAATGGGTTCATCTCTGCTATTCCAAATTATATTTTTAGGCCATAGATCATAATTTCCATGGCCTCGTTAAATAGAATTTATGGTTTCCCAAGCATAACTTACATCAATGAGGTTTGCATTCCCCTACTAGACACCATCCTCACCTCTAAAAAGATCATTTCAATAGGATAAATCATTAATGCTAATTTGATCTACCAAGTAAGTAGCTCAGATAATAGACTAGATGGAAACTCATACATGATGTCTTATCTAGTGCATTCTATAGCTAGGATACTCCACTCATCTTTCAAGGAACCCTGGGAATGATCCTCTAAGTATCAAAAGAACTAAATATGTGATGAATTAAATATTATTCATGTTCATAAATTTAGGAAGAACATGACCAGGGTGACAAATAATCTCTATCCAATGGTATACCAATCCATTTATGACAAGGATATGCTTAGATTGTCTGACCATATCAAAAGAACTATTGAAAATATTGGTAAATATTAGGTTTATCTAGATTGCATAGTTAAAAAATAGAAGGAACTAAAGACCTTCATATGTATCTTATATGGTTTATTCTTGATAAGGTTGAAGAATAAGAAGTTGTATCTTAATTACTAGATGATATGGAAGTTAAAATAGGAAATGCCAAATAGGGAGTGGTCCATCTAACTCCCATCACCATTGTATGAATTCAATGTACCAAATGGGAACATTTTTACCTAGTGGGTAAAACTAGGACATCCTATAACTTCAAGTGGGCACCCTATAGGGAGTAAGATCTAAATAATAGAGTTAGGAAATACCTAAAAAATGTTAGAGCTAGGGTGAAGATTGACTATCCGTGTTTCATAGCTACATGATGAGGTATTCATGGATGCTCTAAATAATGCATAGGTTCATATAAGGATGAAATAATTAAATTTTTCCATGGTGGTGGCTAAACATATTCAATATAATCCAAATACCACCAAGGAGGATGCTCACATAATTGAGAAAGAGAACTAGAATTCAAATCCCCCTCTAAGACCTCTATCATAAGCTAAGATTCAAGGAAAGGATCAAGTTGGCCCATCTAGGTAGTCTACTATAATGGAAAAAAAGAGAATAGCCAATCTCCTAAACATCCTATCCTAGTGTTTAGCATTACACTAACCATGATGGTGTCCACTCCTCCTCACTTTACTACCACTACATCAAGTACTACAAGTGTAGCTTAATCTAGTGGACCATTCTCTATGTTACCATTTATTCCACTCACTATGGTATGTAGGTAGGTTTACAATCTTTTCACCCCTTGTTTATGTTTTGACCTCATAATTATCCCTAGTCCAAACCATTGCATCACCTCCTCCATCAATTTCTCCATCCTATAGACTAATTTCCACTCCCTGAGGTTCTCCTCTAGTAACCATTGGTTCCCTCACCTCATCACTACCCATTACCCTTTTATATTCACATGTTGATACTTAAAATTCCATTAGACCCCATCTTGTGTACAAGAGGAAGTAGAAGTCCCCATTAGTTTATCCTTAGGGAACAAAAACAAAGGAAACCTAAGAGGAAAAACCAAGGGAAGAAATGAATAAGGATAAGGGTTCAAAAGAATCAAGCCCCATATAGATATTGATAGTGATGAAGAATGGTCCACTCAAGAGGAATGGGAAGATTATATATAAACATCATTATCTAAGACTATTACTAAAACCATCAAAGTCATCATGTATATGAATGGTTGTAAAAAGAAGAAACTTCGTTAGGAGACACTGAGGTTTTAAAAACTAGATCAATATCAATTGAATTATTATAGATTCTAGGTGAAGATATGGAATATGAAGTAGATTTTAAACCTTTGGCTTCAACATAAAGACAATTAGTGATAATATCCCCAATAATGACACCATATAGCACAACATTTTTATCTATAGAAAACCCCCTAGTTTCTATTACACAAGGGGTAAATGCTCATGCTCCTCATTTGCATCTATTATTGTAACTAATATTATTCTATCTATTATTATGAAAACTATTTCCCATATCATAAACTCAAAGACTACTTAGGCAACTACAATGCTACTTTTAAAAACCCCAATCCTAAACCTTATAACCAAGACTATAGAAACCCCTAGTTGACCTTCCATATGCTATACTAGGATTGCCTATACGTTGATGATGGATTATTTCCAAAATTTTCTTATTAACTCTTCCACTTATTCATTATTTACTTCCTAATTCCCTCATCCCTCTAGGCATAATAAATAGGTAGACTTTGAGAATTTAGTGTCTTCCACCATTTATTATTTATTAATTACTCCTCCCCTAATATCCACCTAAATGGACCAATTAATTAGTTAGACAACCTAAGAAAAAACTACCACTATTACATAACTTATAGGTTCAACAAAAGGGAAGTTAATAATTGACACAATGAGCCCCAAGAAAGTCACTAAATAGAGGAAATATATTCCCCCTTTCTCATAACTAGGAATATCCTCTATAATACCATGCTTCCACCTTGGTATTCAAATGATAATTATTGGTGTAGTTAACCAAAGTGGGTAATGGTCCTTAGATCCATATTTGAAGACATCCTCTAGATAACAATGAATTGTTTTAAATTAGAGGCCAAGGGCATAGTATACAAGACCCATGATGAATTAAAATAACCAATAAATTTTGATAGAATTAAGGTTCTTAACATAGAGACTATCTATGTGGAGATTAGGGTTGCATTTAAATCATGCAAATGAGAGGTCCAACCATAACTACAACTCTAGTTACAAATACAATGACTACCAGAGCACAAGTGTCAACAATGGAAACTACCTTCTTATAAGTAATTTACTTTGTAATTGCTATTCATTTGTAGTATACTTTCATTGTAACAATTTATATCCCTTATGTATAGTTGGATACATCATATTTTTTTTTATACATGACTCTTCATGTGTTATGCTAAGTGTAGTAAAAAAATTGAACATAGATTGAGAGATGAGGTGTCCCCATCCCAATACTATATATACATGTATCTCCCACATTACAAAAGGAGGATAAATTTTGATATTTAATACAGATAGAGACCTTATGGTTGTTCTAAAAAATATATGTTTCATTACTTAATCTCTATCTTTCATGGTTATGTCATAGTGTTTATGCCTTTTGAACTAGCTAGTAACTTAGTCTTTTTTGATATATGTAATAATAGAGTAATAGGTTCAAGTATATTATAGTTGATTAGTAAGGTTTTACCATTTAAAATGTGTAGCAAAAATTTTGGGTTGATTGATCTTGTTTTCTTATAATAATCTAAGTTACTCTTTAAAATTTGTGTATAAATTTCATTTGGTGCAACTTCCTAGATTGATATATAGTTAGTCAAATGTGTTCTTTGGTATTATCTATAATCTTATGTTAAGAAACACTATAGAAATATTGATAATAAGTAACTTTTAATCAATAAATTATATTTTAATACATTGTATCCCTCATAAATCTTCATTATGTTTGTCAGTTCTATGTGTTAAAGTAGCATTTCTCAATTATTAGTTCCTTGGCATTTGTCCTTGTTATAGAGATGGTTAGAAATAATTTATGTTCCTTATTTGTAAACCTTATTTTCCATCTTACCTTCCCCTCCATTTTTTTTTAATTTGAACTCTGCCCACCTTAGGATAAATCCATATTCATCACCATCCCATTCAACCTAAGTGCATTCAAGATCCATATCCATATCCGAACCATCTAGGTTGATAGTTAATTGACTCACCACCATTCCACTCTAGTCATTGTATGACCCAATACTTGTAACTCATTCCTCAAAGTTAATCCAATCTTTATTGAGATCCAAAAATGTTAGAGGTTACCTTGTATATGTTTTTTGTTGTGTACAAAACTTAGGCTAACATAGTTCGGCACTTGAAGGAAGGACCCTTTCATCATCTAGACATAAATAAAATTTGAGATACATTAGATATATCTAAAATATTAACTAGGTCTGCCTCTAGCAATAACCTACTACATCCACCATTGTAGACCTATAGAAAGGTTAGGTCATACAAAGGTATTTTGAAAAGACATTGAGTTTAATCATATTCTCTAAACATTGAACCCTTCCCACTTCTGATGGCCCAACCTTGTTAATTAGTTCTACCTTAACATTCTAAGAGATGTCCATGATCTACCTAGAAATCCAAGTAGTGCCTCCTTGCCTTTTCCCCCTCAAGCGGTAGGAATATTGAAGATCATGTGAATGACTTCAAGATTACTCTAGGAATATTAAATGTAGTCTATGTGGATGTAGCTTACAGGCTCTTTCCTTTCACAATACAAGATTCCACCTATGATTGGTTTATTAATATAACTAAGGGATCAATTATATCTTAGAATGAGTGTTATACCAAATTTTTAGGATAGTTTTCTTGGTCACTAATCCTAGTATTGTGTAATAGCTATTTAATAGCATAAAAAGATATCCTGATGAAACCATTAGGGAATTTATTATAAGGTTTCAAAAAATGTATATCTAGATAGATAATTCATATAATCTAAATGTTGTATTGTCTCTTGATATGTACAAGAATACTTTAGATCCTACCACTATAATGTTTGTGTGTACGGAAACTAGTGTTACTAATTTAACACAAGCTTACATTAATGACATAATAGTCAACAAAAAAATGAACCCATAGTCTCAAGGCTTAGTAGGACAAATCATTATTAAGCCAACCAAACATTAAATCCAGTCCAAAATTCCAACCAAAATACTATAGCTCATAGTGAGACATAGACCTATATATAATTTCCTTTATCTCACTATGTACTTAACTAAAGTTTAATTAATTAAATAATGTTATCCAAATAACTAATCCCCATAGAGGCTAGTATTTAGTTCCAGTCAGTTCTTCTACTACCCAAGACACTATTTCTAATTCTAATAAGGTAAAGATAGACTCCATCCAAAGGATGGTACATAAGTTAAGTAATGAATTATTAACTATGTAGAAATCTATGGGAAATGATAGAGGCTAGAATACCAATTAGAGATTTCATTACCAAAGGTGAAATTGGCCCTTTAATATACTATGGAATAGTACTAAGTAGTCATTAAATAAAATGCCTAAGATGAACATCTTAGAGAATACATTGCCTAACTAGTGCAGGGTTCATATCAAAACAAAACATTAGGATCTAGATTACATAGAATTCTATACAACCTTTGAAATATTTCAAAGAGAAATGGACATACAAGAGATATTGGAAAATCCACCTGAGCCTTCTTCTTTTAATAACTATGGCCATTCTATCACTACTATGGTCTTTGATACACATGCTTTTCCATTTATAGTGAAAGATGATAATGAACCAAAACATGTAATATATGAATTTTATGCCTTCCAGTAGTTTCAAATAAATAATTAAAATCTAACGAACAAATAATCTTTCACTACTTCTACACATCTAAATAATAATGTTACCACTCCTCTAGATATAATAAGAATTAATAATCCACCTCCCCCAAAAGAGAGTGACCCAGCACAACCTAAAAATTCATAGATTATAGAAGGGTACAATATTGTAGAGGACATGAATAAGATCAAAGCCATTATCACCTTGCATGTGTTGGATTAGATAAATAAATAGAGATATATATTATTGAAATCCTTAACCAAAAGATATTATATAGATAAATATAATATGACTAGGTAAATGTAGTGATTTATAAGGACAAACTAGAGGTTTGTCCCTTCTTTCTAATAATCAAGATGTTTGGTAAGAATGCTCATAACTATTTGGTGGAATTAGAAGCATCAGCCAATGTGATTCCCATAGTTGTATGCAATAAATTTGGGTTGACCCCAAACAAATCAAAAGGATTTGTAATAAAACTAGATAAATATGTATTGCCTTGCGTCAGATAAATATTGAATGTCCACATATAGTTGGCCTTTGATCCATGTGTACAAAAATACATGAACATATTGGTAATTGACATTTCATAAGCCTATGTTCTACTACTCAACTGAGATTGGTCAAAAACATTAAATGTGTACATAGCCATAACTTTTCACATATGTGGATACCATGGAAGGGTGTGGCCAATCAAACTTAGATATATTGGTAGTATAAAATGAAGTATATAATCACTATGTATAATGCCAAAAATGAGAATGTCAACTTCATATCTTTACATGTTGGTGTTTAAACATTCACAATAGAAAGGGAGCCTCATGAATAAAAATTTGAAGGTCCCTCACATCTATCGACATTATATTTTGATGGAGCCTAATCTAAAAAATATTTTGGTGTTGGTATGGCCCTGACTAATCTAGAAGGGAAAAAATATTTTTTTGCATAAAAATTAAAATTCCCCTACACCAAAAATCAAGCTAAGTATGAAGTCTTAATCCTAGGTCTCCAATTTTATATAAACCATGGTGATAAACATATACTAATATTTGGTGATTTTGAACTAGTGATCAACTAGAACATAAGGAAACACCAATACAAGCTAGCCTATCTAAATAAATACAAACATAGAGCTTGAGACCTGATTTAATATTTTGAAACTTTAAACATTAGAGCTATCCAAAGAGAATAAAATCAAGTAGTATATGCATTGACAATCTCATCATCCATCTTGTAACCACTCCAATAATTTGAAGTGTAAATATTTTTTATGGATCTAGTGCCTTACCCCTTAGTCTTTGATAATGTAGAAAAATTATAAGTCATTGAGGATGATAAGTATATTGTCCAATTCATAACTAATTCTAGGTCTTTCAAGGACAAGAATATAGATGAAAATTTATTTGAATGTCTAAAATTAGAAGACCTTAAGGATGATGACATCATATAGCTCAAGGAGAATTAGATCCCTATGGGAATGGTATATTTAGAAAGGATCTTTGATTTATACCCACAAGTTCAAAGGAAAAATAAGTGAATGACAGATTAATCTAAATTTATCAAATAAAATTTTGAAACTAAAAAGTACCCTCAATATGTCAACATTAGTTTGACTTATACTTATGCTAAAAGTAAGAAGCTAAAGGAAATACTGATGGAGTAAAAGGACATGATTTCTTAGACCTATGAAGACTTAAATACTTTTGATCTTAGGTTAATCACACATACTATTCCCTTATGTCTAGATAATAGGTCCTTAAGATAATGTTAAAGGCATGTAAATCCTATTTTGGGATCTCTCCTTCAAACTAGATTTCATAAGCTATTAGATGCCATGATCATATTTATTATCAGACATTCTACTTGGGTGGAGAACTTGGTACCCATCATGAATAACAATGGTGAAATAACTCTATGTGTCAACCTTAGTAACATGTACCAGGATTCAGAGAAGGATAACTACCCTACACCTACCCTAGATGAGGTAATATAGACTGTCAATAGGTTTGAAATGCTTCTCTTCTTGGATGGTTTCTTTGGATACAATGAGGTGTCGGTGTAAGCACATGATTGGGTGAATACTACTTTCACCATGAAGTGGGGGACATATAGTTATAAGAGTATGCATTTCATCCTCACCAATGTTGGGGAAACATTCTAATGAGCCATTAAGAATGCATTCCAAGGACATATTGGTAAGTACATAATTATCTATATGGATGGCCTTACTACATTTTATAATAATATAAAAAATCACACAAACAAATTTCAAAATGTGTTTGATAGATGTAAAATACATGGAGTGTCCCTCAACCCAAAGAAAATCATATTTGGGTTCACAAAGGTCAAGTTTCTAGGCCATATTATAACCAAGGAAAAATTTTATATTGATCCATAATGGATTCAAACCATCTCAAAATTGACACATCCAAACAATAGAAAAGAGTTAAAGTAATTCTTTACTAAGATCAACTATATGAACAAATTTATGTCTAGGTTTGTTGAAATTATCAAACCACTAAAACTATGCTAAAAAAGGATAAAAATTTAGAGTGGATAGCTAAGGCAAAAAAATCCTTTTGAGACATATAAATCTCCATTACTCAATCTCCAATACTAATTAACCCTAACTTCACCAAGGATTTTTTTTCTGTATTCCTTTACATTAGAACATACCACTGTTGTAGTACTCACTCAAAAGGTAAATAGTAATGAATACCCAATTTATCTTATGAGTACTAATTCAAATGATGCTGAACTAAAATATTCAATGATAGATAAGAAAATTTATGCATTAGTCAAAGATGTAAAGAAGTTTAATCATTATACCTTAAGAATTAAAAATTACACTATAGTCCTAGACATATTTGTTAAGCTTACACTTAACCAAAATGAAATGGAAAAGAGAAGGGGAAAATAGATGGCTAAGTTTTAATAGTTGGATATAGAGATAAGACTAACCAAGATAGTGAGAGGCTAAGGAATAATCTAACTAGTGACTAAAATATATCCATGTATTTAGGTCAATCAAGTCAATGAATTCCAAATGGCTAGAGGAGAGTGGTACAACCAAATCATTCATCATCCACTGATGGTAACATGTACTTTAAGTTAAAAAACAAAAAAAGTAAGATATAAGGATCAAATCTATCCACTACATGATAAACAAAGTCCTTTACCATAAAAACTATGAGGGCATCTACCTAATATGGGTCTCAATAGAATAAGCTATAGATATATTGGACAACTTACATCAAAATTTTGGTAGTGGACACTCTTATAGGAATATAATAACCCATAATATATTAATAATGGGATATTACTATCTCACCATTTTCAAGGATTCCTACAACCATGTAATGACCTCCCATGAATGCTAAGGCTTTGGGAAAAGGGAGATCAATGATACTATGTCATTACACCTAGTCATTGAATTTCATCCTTTTTCATAATGGATCCTTGATTTCATTAGGGTAATTAATGCCATTTCCTTAGAAAAACAAAATTTCATCCTTGAGGCAATTGATTAATGCAATAGGTGGATAAAAGTTTTGGCCACCAAGAACTCTTAATCTCAAGATGCTATTTAAATTTTAGAGGAATATATACTAACTAGGTGTGGTACTAACATGTATATATTCATTGATAATGGCCCAAATTTTCAATCTAATGAATTTAATAAATGAACCTATAATAATCATATTATAATTAATCATCTTTATATTACTATCCCCAAGGGAACATGGTAGTAGAGTCTACCAATAAGAACTTGATGTAATCCATCAAACAGTCAGCCTAGGATAAACCAATAGAATGGCACCTAATTCTATAATATGCATTATGGGTAGATATAACAAGGAAAAAATAGGTCCTCAAGACCTCACTCTTCCTATTGGTATATGGATGGAAGCTTTTCTTCCCCATTTCTCTTAAGATCGCAACATATCAGTTTATGAAGGAGTATATAGAAGAAGATCCAAGGGTCCAATCTATATTTTTGTATATATTTCAAATAGAAGATGAAAGAACTAAAGAATTTCAAATCTTCAATAGACACCAAGATATTTATCAAAAGGTGGTTTGATAAAAGGTCCAAGATAAAATTCTTTATAATCTCATACCTAGTTATTCTATGGGATAATGCCCATAAAAAAAATGATATCATGCCAAGTTCACTCCCTTATGGATTGGAACATATCAAGTATTTTAAATCTTAGGCAGTAATGCATTCCTTCTAAAAGACCTTGAAGGTAAGGACCTTGCCTTCCTAGTTAAAAGGCAATATTTGAAGCACTATTTCAAGGCTGCTCCCATTGAAGATGTTTTTGAATTAATGATACCATGGTAGAGGTAAAATTTATATTAGGTTTTACTAGTTTCATAGTTATTTTTCTTATTTTTCATCTTTTATTTTCATTAGTGTAGATTTCATGCATTCTAGATTAGACTTTTTTGCTTTCAACATTGTGTTTCTTTCACTTAGTTCCCTAGTTTCTATCTTAAATGTCTTACGTCTAAGAACAACCTAGATAACTCTTCCCTAGGTGATCAAATTGATAACCTAATGACTATTATCCTCATGTGTGACCCAAGATTGCATGATGCATGACCAAAATATAGGACATAGGGGTAGGAAGAGCCTAAAAGGAAGTACACTAATTGGTTTAATGACATGATTGTTTTATTTTTACATCCTTTGGTTTGATATTTTTTGGATTAAAGTATGTAAATAATACTATGTCATAATTATAACACATATAATACTCTTATTAGGTGTGTGAAATTTTCTCTCATTATTTCATGTAAATTAAGAATGTTTTCTCATTATTTATATCAAACATGCTTTCCATTATAATACTTATTTAGGATAATAACCATAGATATGGATGAGACTAATATGGACATTCTTGTAACTCAAATTTTTAATTCTACATACACCAACTCACAAGGATTCCTAACCCTATATTTTATTCACATTCAAAAAAGAAAGAAAGAAAAGAGGACAAATGCATCCCAAATAGTCATCAAATAAGCCTAAAAGAAAATATAAAGGTGATCAAAGACTCACATAATGAAATAAGATCAATGAATCATGCATCATGCAAGATTCTGAGCGAAGAAAGTGGGGAATATAACGTATCTATTTTAGTGCTATGAAATCCTATCTAGCATCAAAGCAATACCTAAGCTTCCCAAGATTTTCTTCTTGTAGTTCAATAAAACCATTATGAAAACTATGTTTTACTCTAAGTATTTTCTAAAAGTCTTAATACAAGGGTAAAATAAAATCACTCCATCACAGATAGATCTAAGGTATGAGTATAATTAGTATGTTGCATGGAATTTTTTAGGAGTCTCTTTTATGTTTCTAATTTGATTATTCTCTTATGAAATGATTCATAATTAGTTTGTATGTGCTAACTAGATATTTTGGGTTCTTAAATAATCTAGATTATTCACTTTATATGTTACCATTTATGACACTCAACATACCCCACTCTCAATTTGTTTTGGAATAGGGGCCCATTTCAACTTGAAAGGAACTAGTTATGATGAGGAAATCATTTATTGGTATTTACCAATAATTACAAGATAGGATTTCCCAAAGTCCTTATGTATAGGTTTCTTGTTAAGAGTATATTCATTTTAATTTTCATGAAATTGCCATTTTCTTAGTTTTTTTTTGCTTATTTTATTTGAGATAACCTATCAATGGCTTTCACAAGTTTCTTAAGTGTGTAGGTTATCTAAAGTTGCACTGAGTACATTTCCCTTCGATATTTTATTCTTCGACATTTTCATTCAACATTTTTTTGGTGCATAAGTTCCATAAAACTTTTGTCCATCATAACTTTTATCCATAAATTATTCTAAAATAACTCACATCTCTCATTATTTTGTTATCTTCTACCTTTACAAGTTTTTCTACCTTGGTGTATTTTACACTTCAATCTTCTAAAAATTAGTGCCACATGGTGAAATCCTACTAAACCCATGGTCATTCAGACACTTAGAAACTTTAAAAAGAATCCCAAAGAAATAAGAGAATTAAGGTGATGACACATGTCATAATCCCACTCACCCAATGCCTAAAAGATTTAAATTTTCAATATACATAAGTTTTGAGTAAGTGGAGTAGCAAAAACCATCCATATGTCATAATACTGCAAGCTTTTGGCCATCAAAATAATATAGGAGGTTTTAAGTCTTTCAAGTGAATGAAGCACTAGGATGATGGCACATGTCATCATCCTACTCACTTGGAGCCTTTAAAAATATGATATATGGTATGATACACTTGGGGAAATAAAGATCATGGGATTTTTCCAAGTGTCATAATCTCACTGGCCCAAAATAGTAAAAGATAATGAACAAGATAGAAAGATACTAATAGGCAATGGAATGGTGAAATTTCACCATGTGTCCCTAAAATGACATGGTGTCTAGATAACATATAGGTAATACTTATAGAATAAGTGGGAGGATGATAAGTGTCAAATGGCAATGAAATAACACCTTAGGTAAAAGAGGGCAAATCTACCTAGTAATAGGGTTCACAAAAGGTAACACTTCAACAACCAAATTCAAAATATGAAAATATACAAAAAAAGAAGAAAAAGTTAATTGAATCCATTAATATTCACAAATTGGTTAACTAAATTCATTCAATTAAAAAAGGCCTATCAAATCTAAGAGATGATATATGCAATCAACCAAGTTAATTATATTTACATTGATATTAAGTTAATAGTTGTAAATGAAAATTTTATCTCTATCTTAACTTAGAAAACTACACAATTATAAGTAACCAAATATTAAGTGTATAACCATGGATTATACTTCACACCTTCCACCTACCTCCTCTCCATATTCTAGTGGAGGGTCTAAATAGTACAGTAGTATAAAGTTTGACAAGGTTTCTCTCAATCACAATCTCAAACACTGATCAACTATATGGGAGGAGGTTAAGGCAATAGATCCCTATGGCCTTGAGGAAATTTTCTCAACATTTACACAAAGATACAAACATGACCTGGTGGCAATTAAAATAGTGGGCCTACATGATGTGGTGGCAAAACCAAAGGTAATTCTATACATTGACCTAGTCTATGATTTATTTATAAATGGCCAAAATTATGGAAAAAATAAGCACTTCCTTTATCACAACACACCCATGGCCTATGTTATTAGGCACACCTTTAAGAATTAATACCGAATCCCTATCCCCAAAAAAACCTATAACCAATCCCTATTCAAAAAATGGATATCTACAAACAATGTAGCCAATAAGCTGTAGGAATGGGAAAATGACCCAATCATAGTCAACGAGCTCATCTCTTCTATTATAGTTGCCATTTTTTAGGCTAAGAATTTGAATTTCCATGGCCTTGTTAAATAGAATTTATGATTTCCAAAGCATAACCTACATTAATGAGGTTTAGATTCCCCTACTAGACACCATCCTCACATCCACCAAGATCATTTTCATAGGATAAATCATTAGTGATAATTTGATCTACCAAGTCAGTAGCTTAGACAAATAATTAAATGGAAAAATCTATATGACATCTTATCTAGTAGATGTTATGACTAGTACAATCCACCCATTCTTGGAGAAACATTGGGAACCATCCTCTAACTATCTCAAGAACCAAATTTGTGATGAATTCAATATTATTCATGTCTATAAGTTTAGGAAGAACATGACTAGGGTGAAAGAGACTTTATATCCAATGATATACTAAGCCATTTATGGCAAGGATATGTCTATATTGTCTTATCATATCAAAATAACTATTGAAAAAATTAGTAAATATTGGATTTATCCAAATTGCATAGTTATAAAAAATAGAAGGAAAATTTTCATTCCCATGTATCTTCTTCGATTGGTGCCTAATAAGGTGGTAAAATAGGATTTTACATCTCAATTATTAGATTCTATGGATGTTAAACTAAGAAATATTATATAGTGAGCAATCCACCCAACTTCCATCAGAATTAGCCAAATTCAGTATACTAAATGGGAACATTTTCACCTAGTGGTAGGACTAGGACATCCTAATAATTCAATTAGTAACCTTATAAGAAGAGGGATCCAAGCAAAAGATTCAAGAACCACCTGAATAGAATTATATATAGGGTGAAGATTAACTATGGCCTTGTGTCATATCAACATGATGAGGTATTCATGGATGTTCTAAATGATGCATAGGTTAATACAAGGATAAACAAATTAAATATGTCTAAGGTGGTGGACAAACATATTCAATACAATCCAAATACCACCAAGGAGGACACTCATATAATTGAGAAATAACATTGGACTTCAAATCCCCTCTAGGACTCCTATCATAGGTTGGTATTCAAGGACAAAAGTAAGTTGGTCCATCTAGGTAGGCATATATGATGGTAAAATAGGAGATAAGCTAGGGTCCTCCTTAATGTACCACCCTAGTGATCACCATTACACCAACTATGATGGTGTCCATTCCTCCTCACTTGACTACCACTACATTAAGTACTATAAGTGTAGCTCATTTTGGTGGACCATTCTCTATGTTACCATTTCCTACACCCACTATGGCATAATAGGTAAGGTTTCCATGTTTTTTACCCTTGTTTATGGTTTGGCCTCATCATTATCCCTAGTACAAACCCTTGTACCACCTCATCCATCAATTTTTCCATCCTATAGACCAATTTCCCCTCCCCTAGGTTCTCCTCTAGTAACCATTACTATCCTCACCTCATCACCACCGATTACCATTTTAGATTAACATGTTACTAGTTATAATTACACTATACCCCCTCTTGTGTATAAGATGAATCAAAAATCCCCTCTAATTTCTCCTTAGGGCACACCAAAAAAGCAAACCCAAGAGGAAAAATTGAGGAAATGAATAATGAAAAGTAAGGTTTCAAATAATCAAAAACCCTATAGATATTGATATTATGAAGAATGGTCCACTCAATAGGAATGGGAAGATTATACATAAACATCATTATCTAAGACTATTATTGAGACCACTAAAAGTGATCATGTATATGAATGGTTTTCAAAATAAGAAACTCACTTGGGAGACACTAAGGTTTTAAAGACTAGTTTAGTATCAACTTACTTATTATAGAGTTGAGATGAAGATAAGGAAGATGAAGTAGCTTCTACACCACTAACTTCAACTTAAAGGCAATTAGTGAGCATATCTCCAACACCAACACCACCTAACATAATAGTTTTGTCTATAAACAAACCCCAGTTACTAATACACAAGGGGTAAGTACTCATGCTCCTTATTTCAAATCTATTATTGTAACTTTTACTATTCTAGATAGTACTATAGAAACTTTTTCCCATATATCAGACTCTAAGACTTCCCAAGAAACTATAGTGCCACTTTATAAATCCCAATCCTAACCCTTGTAACCAATACTATGGTACCCCCCATTTGACCTTTCACATGCTTTACTAGGATTACTTATGCATCAATGATGGATTATTTGAAAAAAAATATTAGTACCCATTCCACTTATTCATTATTTTCTTCCTAATTCCTTCATCCATTTGGGCATGATAAATAGATACACTTTGATAATTTATTATTTTACACCATTTTTTCTTCCTTAATTAATCCTCCCTAATCATCCACCTAATTGGATTTGCTAATTGGCCAAGCAACCCAAGGAGAATATACCATTATTACATCAGTAAAAGGGTCAAAAAAATGGAAGCTAATAATTAACATAATGACCCCCAAGAAGCTTAGTAGATGGAGCAAAGTTATTTCCCATTTCCCACAACTAGGAATATCCTCTCTTAATCTCATTATTTCACCTTGGTAGTCTCCTTATTATACCCCTATAGCATAGGGAGATCCCTCACCATAATTGGTCACCTTAAATGTCCTAGAATGGATCTAAAAAATGCAATAATCAAAAGAATGTAGGTAAGACCTGATAATTATTGAACAACCAATAGTAAAGTAGAAACCAATACTCAAGTTTCATTTCGACAAAGAAACTAAGACTATGAGGAAGATCAAAATGAAAACCATAATGGTTGAAGGAAAATAGGTGGATCTAAAACAAAGAGAAGATGTGTTCTCTTTGACTAAGAGAATAAAAACTCTCCCCTCTAACTTGGGTGGTCATAAAGAAGACCCCTACACCTTTTTGGACTATGTAGGTTGAGTAATAAAAGAAATATTTACAGGTTATGATAACTTTGTGGAGGCCCTATAAGAACTAAGTACCATAAAACCTCTAAGATACCTCATAAGATATGTACAAAGAACAACTCAAAAGTTTTATGATACCCTTCAATTGATAAGGGATGCAAAGAGGGAGTGACAATCCAAATTATATATGTATTTTACCTTACATAATATATTAAGAAGATGGAGGCCAAAATATATTTTATAATGAAAGCATCTAGGGACAAGGCCTATAATCACTTGAACCTAATAACTACTTTAGATGTATCATGGGCTAAATTCTAGTAGAAAATAGAAGATATGGATTGATACAATGGCATCAAGAGATGAAAAATATAGTGCAACAACTCATTGGCCACAAAGGGTAGTTCATTACAATTTTAGGGGAAATGAGAATTACTAGTGTAGTTAACCAATGTGAGGAATTGGTCCTTATATCCATATCTGAAGACATCATCTAGACAATAATGAATAGTATTAAATTAGAGGTCAAGGGCATAGTATATTAAAATCCATGGTGAATTGCAATAACTGATAACTTTTTCTATGAGAAGGGTCTTGAACATAGAAACTCTATATGGAGAATTGGGATGCATTTAAAGTACATAAAAAATTGATGGATAGACTCCCCTAGCTCTTCAAAATACCCTTACTATAATTTAAGATATATGAGATAGATTTTTAGGTAAGACATGCCCTCTACAAACAAATTTAGGTGAACTAGTAGGCTTCATTAGAAATTTTAGTTGTAACAAATTATCAAATGGTAGGGCCAACCATAGTTACAACTCTGGTTACAACTATAATGAATACCAAATCACAAGTGTCAATAAAATCAACCAACTCCTCATAGGTAATTTATTTTTTAGTTTCATTATTCATTTATAATAGACTATCATTGTAATAATTTATGTCTCTTGTGGTTAGTTGGCTATGTCATAGTTATGTTTGTTATACATGACTCTTCATGAGTTATCCTAAGTGTGGTAAAAAAATTTAAACATGGATTGAGAGATGAGGAATCCACATCCTAAGCATATATACACATGTATTTCCCACATTCCAAAAGGAGGAGAAATTTTGATATTAAATATAGAGAGATACCTTCTAGTTGTTCTAAAAAATCTATGTTGCATGACTCACTCTTTCTATTTCATGTTTGTTTCATAGTGTTTATGTATTTTTATCTAACTAGTAACTTATCTTGTATTTGCTTCATAAGGTTTTGTCAATTGAAATATGTAGCATCAATTTTAGGTTGATAGATCTTACTTTATTGTAACAATCTAGCTAAGTTACCATTTAATTTTTTTGTAGAAATGCCATTTGATGCAACTTCCTAGACTAATATATAGTTATTCAAGGTCCTCTTTGGTATTAGATATAATATGGTGTTAATAAGTGTTATATTAGTCTTGATGAAAAACCTTTAGTTAATAACTTGGAGTTAACTACATCATATCCCTAAGACCTCTTCACTATGATTTTTAGTTATGTGTGCTTACAGAGTTTTTATGAATTTGTCCTTGTTCTAGAGCTAATTAGACATAATTCATGTTCCTCATTTATAGACCTTATTTTATTCCTTACCCTCCCCTAATTTTTATGAATTATTTGAACTCTACCCACCTTAGTATAAATCCATCTACATCACCATTTTATTCAACCCATTGCATATATGATCTATATCCACATCCAAACCATCCAAGTTGATAGTTACTTCACTCACCCCCATTACACCATTGGTAATTGTAAGAACTAATAATTACAACTAATTCCCCAAAGTGAAATCAATCTTCATCAATATTCCAAGATGTTTGAGGTTACCTCGTATATGTTTTTAGGTGCATATAAAAATCAGAATAACACATCCCTTTTGTGACTTCTTCACGAGATCACAAATCTCCCAAGCATGAAAATCTCCATAATTGAATCCCATAAATGGATTCCTCTTATATTTTTAAGTAAAAAAGTGTTTAAACATCCAAAATGTTAATGTTTAATAACTATGTGGAGTGTAAAAGTGTGACTTAGCCTAGGGATGTAAAACATCAAATGATGAATGGATGCAAGGCATGAGAAATGGTCCTTTAATTAAAACATTACGATGGGTTTAGTTAGCTCAAAATTATCATGTTTTAGAGATCCAAGGTGTTAAGAAAAATTGGGTATATAATCCATCTCTAAGAAAAAATAATTAAAAATAGGGTTGTAATGGTGGTATAGATGCAAAAAAATGGAATCTACAGAGTGGTAAAAGGTTTGGTTTAGGCTTGGGATTATCCTTATCTCTTTATGAATGTTTCCCCCTTATCTCTAATATTTTACATGTCTGTATATCCTAAATTTTAATATGCTTTGATCCCTTTTATTTATGAAGGGGACCTTGCCACCTTTCTACACAATGCATAAGAAACATGATTGTATTTGAACACTCCAATAGTGATCAACATGGTAAATGTGGGATTATTTATCCTAGTATTTTAAATGTTTTAGCATAGATTTTACATCCTAATTCCCTAGGATACATTATCATGGGATCCACTAAGGTCACCCTAAATATATCCAAGTTATTATTTGAGTGAAGCATCAAACATGGTTTGGTCTAATGACCAAGTGAAGAAGAGGGTGATATCATATATAAACCTTCAAAAAGTTTTATCCACCATATATGTGGGACCAAAGTCCTTAATCTCATATAGCTCAAGCTCACCTAATCCCAAAATCACTCAAGATCTTGTAGTAAATAATTAATTATACAAACCCATGCATTTAAGAATAGTCTCTAGACTTGAGCATGTAACATCAATAACTCACCATCAATTTACCCCAAATCAAACTTGTGCATCTATAGTTGGGTGAGCTTATAAAAAAGACTAGGTATATTGAGGGTATTGTTCCCACATAGACTATGTGTATAGGAAAAGGGATATTTATGTTTGATAGTACTAAAATTCTAGCTAGTCTTGCACAAACCATTTTTATTGATAAAGGCAAAATATGGGATTGAGTTTCAAGGATTGCAATACACATAAGGTAATACATGGAGGATGGGTCTCGTATCATGGAGGGGCCTGTAATTCAAGTTAGATATCAAACACATAGCACATTTTATTGAGCTCATATACCAATTTTGACTTGAAATTAAACTCTATCTCATTGATATCAAACCCAACGAGATCACCCCCTTTTTTAATAAAAAAAGGTTATTCATTTCCTACCTAAAATGGTAAAACCCTAGGATGTATTTTTTAGAGTCTAAAAAGTTACCAACATATATATGTGATGACAAAACCCTCCTAGGTAGTCATTCAAGATGATAATGAACCTCAACATGTATAATGTGTTATAATTAGGGTTTATTACAAGTTATAATATTTTATAGGAGAAACATGGAAATCATAGGTTTTTACATCATGGGTTGGGCTCTATGAATTCCCAATTAGTCTAAAAATTAGAGTAAGATAAACCTACAAAGTGATAAAAGGTCTTGATGGCTAATCAAAATATCTAGAGACAATGTTTCAAAGAGTCATTTAAAGCTAAATATTTCCATATACAAGCATGAAATACATGTTTGAAGATGACAAGGACTCTCTTGATCAGTTTACAATGCTTTTAAGACTAATATTAGGGATATCTTGTTGCATGGTATAAAGATGACAATGGAAGAAATTTGGGAGGTTTTAGGGCACCTTTAAATGATGCTCAGATTGGTTAAGATGTTAAGAACCATATATATATATATATAAAGAAACCCATAGATAGTAAAAAAACCCTTTTACCCTAAACTCAAGTGCATATATTGTCTTCATGATGATGAAAAACACAATAAGGGTAGAAGATCATAAAAAATCCATGAATTTTTATTTTAAAGTTTTCATAATGGCATTATTTTATAATCCAAGGTTTCATAGCCTCCAAACCTATATATAGGTCTGATATAATGCAAATTTTTCATAAATCATTAAGGAGGGCATAGTCTCAAGGCTTCTTAGGAATATCCAATAGATCTTTATAGCCTTCATCAAACATATTCAAACCTATTTATAAGCCTAAAGGTTGATAAAATCCCTCATGAAGGTGTCATGAAACTTAAATTTAGGATTTGATAGGCCCATTACCACTTTCATGTTCCTTAAGCTTCCACAAGATGTTTATAGACCTCAAGACAAGCACTGGTGAGCTTAGAAAATAAAGAGAGGGTAAAAATATAGATATACAAAGTCAAAAATAGGATTTTTTTAGGTCTCTAAGAGTATGATAATCCCATAATTATTTATTAAGGGTTTTTTTAAATTTAAATTATAGGAATATTCTAAGTCTCAAGGCTCCAACAAGTTCTTAAAGGCATTTTCAATTCCTACTAGTAGGATGACATGTAGAGCTCTTAAGACCTAGGCACTCAACTCTAAGGAGAGAAAGCTTATTCATTCCTTAAATAAATATCAAGGTTTAAGAATGATCCCTCATGAAGGTTATAGGTTTATGGAGAATAATGTAAGGTTTGTATGATCCTCTCATAGGTTTTCAAGAACCTATTAACCTAATAGGTTCAAAAGACAAACTTTGATGATGGTTCTATAGTTTTTAGGGTCCTCAAGTAGAAGAGAATGCTTCAAAAGTCTACAAGTGTTAGATTATGGTATTTTAGGCCATCCATAAGTTTAATTATAGGTAAATTATCTTAAAGTATTTGAAAGTATTATCTATGCACACTAAATATGCCATTATTGGATAAGTTAAGATTATCCATGACTATTTATGGTGTAGGAGGTTGTTAAGAGAGTAAATGTACATGTAAATGTATTTTTAACTACCCCTATCATTTTTAGGGCTCAATCCCACCTTTTTATCATGAAATTTATATATAAGGAGGAAATTTATAGCCAATTATGTCGTAATATTTTTTAGTGGGATTGAATGAGGCATTAAATACACTTAAAATGTTCATTACATAATTAAACATGCCTTATGCTTGATGGGATGAGAAGGTGGGATAATTAATATTTCATAAAGGCTAAAATAAACCATGCTCATAAGAATGTGGATACAATTTAAGAAGTGGATAACCAAATTAGGCATGTCTAATCATGATCAAAGGTCAACAATACCATAAAGAGCCCCTATAAACCACATTCACATTGAGGACCATTATGCACGCAATCCTAATGCAGTGAGGAGGGATAATGACCTAATTCCATTTGTAAATTTTAAGATTTGAAACTAAAATTTAAATTTAATATAGCATTCATGGGCCTCTAGTGCTCTCTTCCTCTATCTCTTGTAATTATCCAAAATATATGTCTAAAAATGAATTTATCTAGATCCCTCTACTATGACAAGCTCTACCCATTCAAGAAATTTTAATTTCCTTTAAATTGATAAAAAATTTCATTTTATATTCTTCTAAACTTGTATTATATGTGAAATTATCAAGTAATTGATATGGTCTTGTGATTAAAAATGATTCATCCTTGATTATTATCTAACTTTCTCACCTTTATGCAAGATAATCTTCCTTTTTTAAGTCATAGGTTGTGTGTAATCAGCTTTAGGCAAACAATATATTGTGAATAAGTGGAATTCCTTCTAATTTATCCTTTATACCCTAGACTTCCTATGAAATTATTATGTAAGAGTACTTAATTTTAGATTTGTGTAAGCATATTAGTTATTTTAGGGTTTTTTAATGTAAATTTCAAGTAGGTGAGGGAGAATTACATTCTTATGCATCATCTCCTTTTAGTTTATATTTAGTTATGCTTCCTTATTTAAATTTTTCTCATTGAAACAATAAATTTAGTCATAGTTTAGGTGATTCACTAGGGGAACCAAGCCTATCTAGATACTCATCCCTCACACAAGGTCACCCATAACTTGAGGGATGTTTCCATTATGTCAATTAGAAGAGGGAGCCTTGAAAACATGCCCCTAAAATGTGAATTCCAATGTGATAACAAGAAATAACATGTCTATATGAGTCAACTTTGTATTATATATAGCATATAAGTGGAGTTATGACTTTTCATTTTTCATTTGAAGCCTAACTCTCTTAGTTCTCTCAAGTCTTTTAGCCTGATCTAGAAGGTCAACTTGGTACCCACACATACCCCTCACCAAATTTCAATATATGGATAGAATTATTTCTCCAAACCTATTCCATGAAATTTCTTTAGTTAACTGTAAGAAAATTATTAAACTCTGTAGAATAAATTCTCTTAGTTTGCATGCAAATAACATAGATAAAACATCGTGGGATAGTGTTCATGAGTGTAGAGGTCAACATAGGTGTAGACACATGATTTATTATGGTAATATCTCTACCAATCTCCTAAATATTATGATTTTAAATAAGTTTTTATCAGGTGTCTAACTAATGAGGATGTTCTTTGGCTCATCCATGATAATTCCATTAAAGTCTCACTTCCATGTTTGGATTATCCTAACAAGTTCCTTTAAATTCTTTCTCTTTATTTTTCATGTTTTATTTTTATTTTCTTTCCTTTTGTAGTTATTTTAGTTTAATTTTTCTTACTTTTATTTCTTCTCATTGTTGATACAACCTCATTACTTGTCTCTTTTTGGCCTAACTTGCCTAAATTTCCCTAAGGTTCCCTTGTTGGTTAAAATAAACAAATGAAGGCATTTACACAGGTATTTTGATTGATGCTTATGGTGCATAAGTTTTCAAGGTATTTTATTGCCATAGATTCTATTTTTGAATTAGTTTCAAAGGTTTTATCTATCATGTGTGTTTTAAATTAATTTGAGCTAGGTTAAGTTGGGTAAAAATATGTGGTCAATGAATACATGCTCATGAATCTAAGCTTAAAATTCACATCTTAATGGTTTTTATTTTGCCTAGATGAAACTGCTATGGTGAAGGTCTATGGTGAAAAATCTATAGACATAAATTTTTCTTGATACAATGGTTCCCAACCCAGAATCAAAATGATAAACAATAAAGAAAAAAGATAAATCAAGACAAGATAAGAAAAGAAAAAGATTAGATTAAATAAAAAATTGATTCTTAATTATTTAGGCAAATCCACCATGAGATTTACAACCCTTTTGGTAGTGGAACAAGGCATAGAATGGGATTATAGATAACTCTATCAAGGCTATGGATGCCTGTCTAAAAGAAGAGTAATGTCTAGGTAAGTGTTCTCAAGGTAAGATTCACTATATTTATGATTAGATCTATAGTAACTAGTGCTTTTAGGTTCTAATAAATGGTAAATTAACTCATTTTCATAGACAAGCCAATGACAACATTTGATTTGGTCTTTTAGCTACTCCCATATTATCTTCTCTTGAATACATTCACATTTCATGCATAGTCTAGGATAAAGATCCTCCGTTCATAAACATGTTTATATCATTTAAAAATACCCTAGATTATTTTCCATCAGAGTCACCATTTAGTTTTTTTTGCACAACACACCCTAATTAAAGAGATTCAAATTAACCTTTGAACCTGCAATGTTAGCTCATGCATTAGATCCCCCATGTGAAGAAATAAGAGTGATAATTGACCCTCTTGACCACATAAAATTTGATCATTTTATAGATTTAGAATATAATTTTATGATTAAATAAGTTATTCCTTATGAAGAGTTAAGTGAGGATATTAATATATGTTTGGGTGCTAACTTGACAACATAGAACATGAATGCAAGCATTCTAGTTCAACCAATGTTAGATGTATAGACTCGGAAACATCCCATAGCAAGTGGCATAGTGCCACAAATTATTAGTTTAATGCCTTCATCATCTTTGTCATTGGTGGTAACAATAAGGCCAATGCCTAACCCAGTGTTTGAAGGCATTAGAGGACCACTACTAGGATAAGTACCACGGGGTAAGAACCTTAGATGATAATGCCCCCCTCACTTGTAGTAAATTTAATATGAGATGGCCAAGCTCTTGAAAAATATCATGGCATGGAAAAAGATATAGAACATGTGCTAAAATGTAAACTATAATGTCATGCTTGAGGTATAATCTAGATAGATCATAAGGCAATATAGTTCATGACATCTTTACTTGATCATGCTCATACCTAGTATAGGAAATTTGATCCTAACTAGGCTATGATTGACTATGATACCTTGAAGGAAGAATTCTTGAAGTAATTTGACATACCTTAGTTTGAACATCAAAGAATTTCCATGCTCAGAAAAAATAACCAAAGGATCTCTAAAAGTCTGCACCTATATGATGCTAGATTCAATACACTTATTTATAAGCTTCTTTATGACATTCACCCCTCTTAGAATGAATAATGGTTCATTGGAGGATTTATAGTACCATATCAAAGACCACTATCCATGAAGACATTCATCAACCCTCACAAAGTGTTTGAATCCATTCTTAGAGCCAAGGTAGTTGAGAGCACCAATATGGGAATCAAACCATTCATAGAGGCATAGATTATGTCCATGACTAGTCAAATCAAGAAATTGATTACTAATTCATCATAAGATGCTTAAAGTAGATTATGTTTCATTGATTGCATGATAGAAGGCCATAATAGGAATAACTACCCTCAAAGTAATGTGCACATATTGCGTCTAAGCTATGAGGTTTGTTATGAAGCACATAATGTTAGCAACTTCCTTATGTTGTAGCATGCTAGTCAAGTTAAACTAACCATCTACTATCAATTGTGCAATGCCTACAACCATACCAAAATTGATTACTTCATAATTGATGAGATGTGAAAAAACATGGAGAGAGGCACACAATAGGCAAATACAACATCTAGAGGGTAGGTGACCCAAGGAATTTATGTCTATGGATAATATAATTTAGGCTATACAATGTAAAAAGGCACTAGAGGGTGAGGTGGAGGATGTGGTGGAGGAATATTCCCACCATGATGATGTTACAAGTTTGGTTCGATAGATAATTATCAATGTGACTTTATTATACATTTAATGTGTGGGTATTATTGAGGAACACATAAGGTCAATGAATGCCCTGAATTATACAATAAATTAACCCAAGGCTAGCTTGGCATAGATAAGGGTATATGAATGATCAAGAATGAGCCAAAAATTAAGAAGTGGACTCCAAAGGCACAACTAACCTACATGAAGCCAATATAAGTATAGGAAACTACATGTAGTGGATTCACCACTTGGCCACCAATTATGTTAGTACATGAGTTGTGCCTAGAATATGGGGAGCATAGCTACACTAAGTACATAATGTGGATTGAGCCCAAAGTTACACCTTAATCAAACTCTATACACTAGAAAGATGTATTGTAGTAGGCTATGAGTGTGATTTAGAACCTACAAGGGGAACTCCAACTAGCACAAAATGTAGAAGTATAAGCTACTACCTCTCAAAGGAAGCAAGATGGGCAAGAGGTTGAGGTACAAGATTTAATGGGGATCTTGTGATTCTTATAGATATAAGGGATGTTACCCATATTAAAGACCTTGATTTTATAATATGTAGGATATAAATTAGTTTAAGTCATTGCACCATGCATGGAAAGGGTACAAGAAGTCAGGAAATATAGAATGTAAAGTATGATCAAGAACTCATGTTGAATACCACAATTAATGGATGGTTTATATGGTAGGTCCTCATAGGCAAAGACATCAAGGTCAATATATTAACAAATAATACATAGTAAAATATGGGTAGGCTAGCCTTAAGTCCTTCCCATCATCTAATTTTCATGGCCAATAAATCTAAATTCAACTAATCAAAATTCTAAAATGCAGCACTGTAGATATCGTAGGTACTAAGTTCTGTGCTGACTTTGAAGTGATCGAGTTGGCTGAATAAGATAATTATCTAGTGCTCCTAGGAATTCCATGATGCTACATGAATAACATTGATATGCATTTCAATAATCATTATATGACCTTTTAAAATGGCAAGGAGAGGTTAATGATCCTCCTCTTAAGTGACCAAGGACCCCCTATGTATAAAGTGTTGATCTAGAGGATGAGATTAACCATATCTACAACATCATGATGAAAGGCATCAAGAATCTCAACCCTAATGACCAAAGAGTAATTTATTTAGATGATGGATTATTATCCTTAAATACCACTAATGTTACTTGTAATAGATGGTTCCAAAAAGCTTATGAAATGACTAGTCAGAGGTGCCACTTAATGAGCATAAAGGTCCTAAAACCTATGAGAATTGACTAGATTCAGATTGATCATAATTCAAAGATATGGGTCCCTTATAAAAAATAAGGGAAAGAGAGAATTATACCTAAATTAAGGTAAAATTTTAGCACTCCTAAGGTATAAAGGGAAAAATCCTATGGAAGAATATTTTTATGACCTTGAGTCATGCACCCAAAAAGAGATAGATAGAATGGGTGCAGTGGTGTATACTTTAAGGAGCACTACCATTCATTGTTGGGAATCACAAAGGCATATCTTGATAACTTGGTAAGATGTGAAATCAATAATATGTAATAGATTTTGGAAAAGTAATGAGGATTTGGACCCAGTAGTGCATGTGTGTTTATGTGAAGAAACTTGGACTAACTACAGTGCAAATTCCCTAAGGAACTTATGGGTGCATGCCTTATATCAAACCTTAAAGGCATGGGTATAAGCATTGTATGTTTTTAGTTAGACATGCCATGAGACATAAAATTGGGATATCCTCAAGGAGAGGTTGGTATACACATTCTCCTTTTCTTCATAGAACCTAGAATTGTTTGAGCCACTACAAATAATTAAAATGGAAGTATTAAAGGACATTGCAATCTTAAAGGAACATGTAAAGTACATGTTTCAAGTAAAATGGATTGGCACTCCTAAATTTATTTGAGTATTAGGTGCTCAATAGTTACTTAAGGTAAGAAGATGATGAAACCTATAAAGAGTTCAATTGGGTGACCTTGAAGGTAAGAAAAAACTAGTGGGATAAAAAAAGGATAACACCCCCAATAGAGAAGACCCAACTCACCTTCACACAGATAAAACTAAGGTTAGTAAGCAAGTTGAAGATTCACATTAGGGTAGGAATGATTCCTATTACATTCCACTCAAGACTACTAAGGTATACATCATGTAGAAGGGGAACCAAAGATGGTTACTTTGGGTGCATACTTGTTTGATGCAAATCTGGCATGAATTGTCGATTTCCTAAAAGAATTCCAATACTTGTTCTCTCATAATTATCAAAACATGAAGGTAACACATACATCCTTTGGGAAATGAGTATAAATATATTGGATGGTGTAATACCTATAAATAAGTTACCTTACATAATAAACCCCAATCTCTATGCTAAGGTCAAGATGAAAATTGATGGTATGCTAGATGAAAGAGTTATCTACCAAATGCAAGATTTGAAATGGGTAAGCCCCATGGTTATTAACATCAAAAATTATGGTTCCATCCATATCTACATCAATTATAGATTATTAAACATTTCCAACATCATTTACCCCTTCCTGATTCTATTCACAAATGAAGTCTTGGATGGCATCGTAGGCTACAAAGTCTACACCTTCACTGATGGATTCTCTAGATACCATCAAGTCTAGATTAAAGAGGAGGACAAGCCCAAAATGACCTTTAAAACTAAATCAGGTTATTTCACTTATAATGTGATTCCCTTTGGACTCAAGAATGTGTCATCCATATTCTCTAGAGTGGTGATCACTATATTTAAGGATTTTATCCAAAAGTTCATCCAAGTTTTCGTAGATGATTGTACTATGTATGGGCTCATAAAGAACCATTATGATAACTAACACATGATGTTTTAAATGTTAAATAAACTAGATATATCCTTTAACCTCAAAAAGCTCATCTTCACAACACCATTTAAAACCTTGCTCAAGTACATCATCTAGAAGGATGGTCTACTCATTGATCTTATGAAGATTGTAATAATCATTCAAATCTAAACTCCATCAACATAAAAAATACATTCATGCCTTTTTAACCCATTGTGTCTACTATAGCGAATTCATAAGGATCTATAAAAATATTAAAGTACCCATATAGGAGCTCTTACACAAGGATGGCCCATTCTATTGAAGCACAATACAAGAGGATGCCTTTAAAACTCTAAAGCTTAAATTGGATAGCATGCTTATTTTACAATTTCTTAATTAGATGAACCCAATCCACATCCATTTTGATGCATCTAGATCTATAACTGGCACCATTTTGGCACAACCCAAAGAAGGCAAAATGGATCATCCCATCTCCTTTACAAGCATAAAATTGACCCAAGTAGAGAAAAACTATACAATAACTAAGCTTGAGGCCTTGGCCATGGTATATACCCTATAAAAATTTATGTAATACTTGTTAGCAACCCCATTCATCTTTTTTATGAACCATGAGGTGCTTAAGTACATCATGAACAAGTATATTATCCACAGGCACATTTGTCTATGGATGGTTATATTTCAAGATTTCTATTTCTTAATTATCATCAAGCCTAAATAATAGAACTCGAGCCTAGATCATTTTTCATGCATTGATTCTAATGATGTAGTAGCACTTACTAGGGATGACATGTCAAATGTGTAATTCTACATAGTTTAGTATGTCCCTAAGGACTTGGTAGAGATAGTCACTTTTATAACATCAGGCTCTATTTCGTAGACTATGACAATCAAAGAGAAAAAATAGCTCATAGTTTATGCCACCCCTTTCCATCTCATCAGTGGGGAACTATACTAACTAGGATAAGATAAATTCCTATGCTAATGTGTCTTATAACATGAAAGTGACTTTTTTTTATGTAAGGTGCATGAAGGGATAATAGGTGGCCATTACATAGGATATGCAATGATGTGGAATGTATTATAGTCATGCTTGGGGTGGTCAAGTCTATTCTAAGATGTAAAGGATTATTCCAAGTCATGTGACATATATGAATTCATAGGGAAGCCCATCCACTAGGATGAAATTCCTCTCATTCCCATTTTTTCCCAAGCACCATTCAAAAAATGGGCCATTAATTTTGTTGGGCTGATCACTCTCATAGTAAGGTACATAGGTGAAAGATTAATTATAATGGTCACTAATTATTTCACTAAGTGGGCCAAAATAGGACTAATAAAATATTTAAAATCCACCTTATCTGTGAGGTTAATATGGGAGAACATCATAAGTCACAAGGGGTGTCCACTCAGTTTGACTAGTGATAGAGGAATACACTTTATCAATGAAATTATGTAGATCTTGTTGATTGAATACATGGTGGTGCAACATAAAATCACCCCTTATCATCCACAATAAAATTTCACCACTGAGGCATTCAAAAATATTCTAGGAACATAGCTCATGAAGATATGTGATGTTGGTTGTAGAGATTAAGATGATCGAGTGTTAGCAGTATTATAGGCATATCACACAACCTACAAGCACCTGAATAAGGCTATACTATTTTAAATAGTGTTTGTAATTGAGGTAGTTATACCACTATATTTCATGGTGCCATCATTTTGAATTACATGTATTTGTCATTTGGATGACTAAGAATCATTGATTGCAAGGCTAGAGGACTTGGATTACTTAGATGAGGTACATGGCCAAGCAAGGTAAAATCAATAGATAGAGAAGGCATGCCATAACGTGTGTCATGATAAGTATATTAAACATAAGGTACTAAATCAAGGATCATTTGTCTTTCTCTATGACTCCAATTACATTAAGCACCCAAGAAATGTATAAATTTAGTGGATGGGTCATATGTTATCCAGAACATATTAGAAATTAGTATATGTAAGATACACACATTGTTAGATAAAATAATAACTAGTAATTTCAATGATAATTGATTGAATCTTTATAGGTAATAAGAAGGTGTTTGCACCTTCAGACATTGACTTCCCAATCATAAGTTAGTTTTGTTGTGCTGACTAAAATAGAGTTTGGTGCAAGCTAAATATTTCCTTATGTTTTATATTATTTTTTACTATGTTGGTGATGAGTAAATAATCAAAGAACTTTCAATCCTAAAAGTGAACTATTCTATCACTTCCATGCATAATGTTAGTTGGGTGAGTTGAGTGAGGTTTCTTTCTAATCACCTAAGGCTAGATACCTAAGTTTCTAGGTGCATGGAATTTTTCAAACTTTAAAGATATGAGTACAAGGTGACAAAGAGAGGCACAGAAGATGCTAGTGTGCATGAGATGATAAAGAGATGCATAGGATGATAAGTGCACAAGACACTTGGAGAGTGAAGTGTTGGAGGAATAGTACAAGGGATTTGTATGGGGTAGGATAAGCTAAGGTAAGAGATGAAAGTGCAGATAAATTGACGAAGATAGGAAAGTGTACTTGAAATGAAAGTACAATATGAAGAAAAGATGAAACCTTAGAGGCTAAATAACATGCATGTGAATCACTACACCCAATTTTCCTTAAGAAAGGTGAATGTTACACCAAGTGAAAAAAGTGCAGGAGGAATATCATTAAGACAATCTAGCATCCACCCAAACTTAGGTAGGAAGTAACCATTTGAACTACATGTCACTTCAAAAAAAATACCATTTAGAGAATTTGATGAGGTGATAGTGAAGCCACAAAGATACACATTAAATGGATAGGTGGTAGTATATTTTCATGTATTTCATGGGTTTTATTAGATTGTAATAAATCTAGGCATCACCATGCCATTACTAATATATAATAAATATGGTATATGAATTAAGGGTATAAAGAAGTGAAATGCTGACTAGTTTAGGTTATAATACATAAGTGAAATTAAACACAAAACTAGAGTATAACTAGAGCTAAAGTGAGAAAACATTACTAGAGTGAAGCCTTGAGCACCCAAAACCACCAAATAAGAATAGTTTCCAAGAGAAGGATATTGTATTCCTATTGAGATTATAAAGGAGGCTTATGGGGCAAGAAATGTGAAAGAACCAAGCAAGAGAAAGTTATAGTGATGTCAAGGCCTTCATTAACAACAAACCAAGCTCAAAATCCAAAGTCATAGTCATAGACCCCATGATTGTGAGAAGCACCAAGAAATATTAGAGGCTTCAACAAAATCAATATATTGTGCTTCAACTCTAGCTAGTTCAGGATGGGAAAGAATACAACCACTGCACCTCAAGCAATACAAAAGATATAGTACAAGACTAGGTAGTTGATACATGGGCCAAGATAGAATTAGACATGGTGTTGTTTTATGTCTCAATTCAATATAGACTTACAACCACTAGTGTAACTCATCTCTATGATTTGTCATGGTTTGGAAATCTAGAGGAGCTCATGCAATTCTTCCTCTCGTACATCCATGAAGACTGCTACTACTTTATAGGGAGGTGTATACAGTTATCATCAAGCCTAATTAGTAGAATTATTGAGATCTAAAAATCTAAAATAGACATAAACTTGATGATGGAAAATTATGCATAATTAGAAAGGGTTATGGAACTCTTTGATTATTATAAACTAAGGTTCACATTCCCAATAAAAGATATTAAGGACCCCAACATGTGGGTAGTTGCATGCCTCACAAGTTCAAAACTTCACCTTGATAAATGGTGGATAGACATAATAAAATCCTAATTGTGCATCACCCACCACATGGTTTAGGGGGTCAAGTTCAACATAGAAAAATTTATTTCTAAATAAATGGTGAAGAACATGCTTGAGTGTCATACGATGTGAGAGACCTTCAAGTCGGGGTCAATGTTGATTTTAATTGTGATAGAGGAGATTGGCATCGCAAATGGTGATGAAGATAATCTTTGGTTCTTCCTAGCATATAAGGACTCCTTGGTACTAAAGTATTAGGACTTCACCTACCCAACCACCTTCTCTCAAAAGTATAAGACCCAAGTGACGTGTTGATATGACCAAAACATAGAGGCATTTAGGATGAAATGGTGCATCCTTGAGGATCTTCCTCAGAACATGTTTAGAATGATGACCTTTTCCATTATGAAACACTTCTATATAATTCACTTGGAAATAATAGAAGACAATCAATCATGTTGGCTATAACTCCTTTATGCATTTTCTACCAAGAAAACCTCCCAGTGCCTCATCAAAAGAGACCTCCACATAACCTCCATGAATTACGGATGAAAAGAGAAGATTGTGGAAGAAAATGGGCCATAACAAAGAAGAAATAGAGATGGTACTAGTGTTAGAGAAGAAAATAGAGGCCATGAAGGTAGTCAGCATGACTCTAGAGCATATTGATAGAGTTGAGGCCAAGGAAATGAAGGTCAAATAACAAAATACCTTAGCACTAGCAAAGAAGAGGAAGGTTGATAAAAATAAGACCTAGGAGGAAAATACCAAGAAAGAGAAGGAAGAGAAAGATGTTGTTTCAAGTATGAAACCTAATAAGTGGTAGAAAAGGTACCTAACACCTTCACCAACATAGTAGACCAAGCTACACTATACGTGCACCCAAGTAGTGAAGAGGTGTTTGAGGAAAATAAAAGTGATGTTGGCACTTTAGAAAAGTAGAAAATAGAGAATGCCACAAAGACCCATAAAAATAAGGAGGAAGGCAAAGTTGGCACAAAGGGAGAAGAAGAAGTGGATAAAAGGGACAAGTCCAAAGAAGAACCCCTACATGAGTAGGAAGAAGAAACCTCAAAAAAGGACTGAAGAGAGTGATAACACTGATGAAGAGGAGGAAGAAAAAATAGAGTTGACCCTCATATAAGAAGAAAAAATGGAGCTAAGCCCAAGATAAAAGATGTAGAAGGGGTGGATAGATGAATATTTATACATGTTTGAATACATTCCCCCTAGAGCTATCATAACTAGGACATGCCAATAACTCTCATTTTATTTTAATAGTTATATGGATGAGCCCCATTTTGAGGTGACATAGAAGTCCATATTGGGTATAGATAAATTAGAAGAAATGCATGATTCCCTTCTCATAAATCCCCATGCTATGAACCTAGTTAGGTCAACAAATGCACTCATTTGGATGGCCTCTAAATCTGCAAAGAAGAACATCATCAATGATTTTAAGGCTTCAAATTGGAATAAAACCACCTTAGATGCAAAAGAAGAAGCAAAGGCCATAAAGTTTAATTTGTAGCAACTAGATGAGTGCATAGAGACAGTCGAGCCATCCCTTTTGGATAGTGTTGACACATCAAACCTCTCAAAGATTAACAAGGTATGCATGCTAGTGGAGCAAATGCTCTTGAGGTTTAAGGTAGAGAAAGTACAAGGAGAAGAAGAAGACCCATGTGATGTACTAAAAATGTATCTATCTACAAAGATCAAAGAGATGGAATACCTATTTATAAAACTATAAGAAGGTGTAGATATAACCAATGCCATCTTCAACAAATTCTCCAATCAAGCGCTAGTCATAAATGCATACCTTAAGTAGGTAAAGGGGGAGAAGAAGGAGATAATGTGTATGTTTACATTACAAACAAGTTATATCACTCATATATAATGAGGAAGGTTAATGCCTTGAACACATAGATCAAAGACCAAGAAAAAATCTTGGAAGCACTCTTATATGCCTTACAATGGAAGTCTTGTGAACAAGGTGAAATCTTGGATAGAAGAGTCACAAAATCTAAGGCAAATCTTGAGGCCTTTAAGAAGGAATTAGAGAAAATTTTTATCATGCTTAGTGCCACCTCTATGGATATGGATAGTACCACTGAGGAACTCAAGATCACTATCAAGGGATTTGAGGACTTCAATGCTGAGCTGAAGGAAATAGTGCTTGAATTCTACAAGCTAAAAGCTTTGAAAGACTAATTTGAGGATAGACTAGTATTTTTGTATGGGGTAATGTTGGGACCCTATTTTGTCTAAGTATGGATCCATGCCAACTAAGAAAATATCTCAATGTGAGGCAATCACTTATTATGATTACCATTTTGGTATTTTTTGTCCCAACTGGAAGAATCATTGTAGACTTGGTGCCAATTAGCAGATAATTAACTAGGGTAACTTCTTGAGTGGCTACACATGGTGACTAAAACATAAAGGATGTAAGGTGATAGAACTAGTAGAATGATCAACCAAGGCTCTAGCTCATCATATGTCATGTTTTCTTCACCTTGGCACAAAGATTATCTACTGGGATATAAATCCAATATAAATTCGGTGAGTAGAGAGATGCTAATTAATGTAGTGAAGCTTTGGAGAAATAAAATTGGATTGTTAGAGCCACCATTAGTGTTAGGTATAACATGGATGCCTTTGAGGCTCCAATTGTATTTCCCAAGATCGCTTGTGATCTTGTAGGCCATTATTATCTTTAGCTATGCATTTTCTCTATTTATATTATCATATAATCTATTTATTTAGAATTTACTTAGTGAAGAATGGGGTTGCATCTAATTGAGTTTGATTTGGTTATGTCTCTAGTGAATGTCTTTTGAATACAAAATGAATGTGATAGTTATGATGTTATAACTTTACTATATGAATTTTAAGTTTAGATAAGCTCTAGACTAAGTCATTAATGTCATCCTTATGTAAAATATGACATCAACATTCTTGGTAAAATAGCCTAAGTGTAGATAAGAACCCATACCCATCAATGATATCCTTACATGAAGCACAAGCCTAGTATGAACTTGATCTAAAGAATTCCATTGATCCCTCAAACCTATAGATGATTCTAAGCTTATAAGAACAAAATATTGCACCCTTGAGACAATAAAACCAACATAATACAAGTGTGTACCCCTATGCCCATAACTAAGTCCCCAAATAGGATTGTGCCTATAGACCATCAGATTTATCCCTAAAATGACTTACACCATTGAACCTACAAATGTTGTTGTAATGACCAAGTTTTATGAAAAATGAGTTATGCCATGGCACAACTAACCCAATACGAGTCCCAGTTCTTTCTCTACTAGGCTTAAGGTGAGTGCATAAGGCTTGCACCTTATGGGAATTAATGTCAACATAATAGAGTGATAAATGTTGAGTGATATGGGAACATGATTTATTTATGCCTAATTGTAATGAGTTGAGAACTAACTTGGAACAACCAGATAAGTGTTGGATAGAGTAAATGAATTGAAACCCCAAGTACACTACAACATTTATCCATGATCATGCATCCTTTAGTAATTAGGGATGGATCCTCAATTAGGTTAGGGCCATCCCAAATAGTCATTTCAATGTTGGTTAGGGGTCAGGCCTGATTACATCATTAGGGACACCAAGTCCCTAAGCATTTTCTATCTAAGGATTTATCCCCTAAAAGCCCCAAATGTCATTCATCAATATTTTAAGATCGAGAACCCCACAACCTTACCTTTGGGATTTTTCCCTACCAACTATCCATCAGATATGTATCAGGCCTTTTGGCCCCTAGATTCTTAATGACCTCCTATCATGTATCTCTCCCCTCAAAATCTTGATTAAAATGGGGAATATTTGATCCAAAGGACCTACAGTTATATTCAAGGTTCTAGACCTTGATTATGTCCTAACCCCCTTAGAATTTCAAATGGATTTCCTACCAAAATACATAATGTTATCTAGGTAAAAACACTTGATTGTGTATTCAAGTGGTTTTCAAAGTTCCCCAATGAAATTCAAGTTATACATACCTAATCAAAATTGAAAGTTTTTAACAAAGTGAATAGTAACACCATTTTAAAAGACTAGACCCCTCTAAAATCTTAGATAAATATGTCAAAGTAATTTTGGACATGTATATCATTTCTAATGATATATCGAGCATATGGTGTTGTTTTTTTGAATTATTTATTTTGACAGAAAGGTGACTCCATCCTGGACATGATGGTAACCTCAATTTTGCATACTTTTGCCTAGTTTAAAAGTTGTTCACATTCTAAGGTTAAATACATTGTTTAGAGCTTTTAATTAAATTTTTTGACTCAATTTTGGTCTTGTTTTATATGATAGGATTTGGGAGAGGAAGAGGTAGATGGGCACATTTATGGTGGAAGCTAGACATTTTGTAGGGAAAAATACCTCCATTGGAAGATGTAACTTTTATTTATTGGTAGAATCTTATTGTATGGGTCTCTTTTTTCTCTCCTAAGGGACATCAAACCAGTCTTATTTTCTACATTTTTATTTTATTTTCCTCCCTTTTTTATTTCCTTGGGGAGATTCTATCAAAATTTGTATTTGAATCTATCTAAATTTGTATTCAAATGATCATTTTAACTATATTATTATATAAAGTAAAGATTATATTCAATATATGAAAGTTATGGATGATTTTTTTTTACATTTATAGGCACGTGCAATATGGTGGTATTGTATTAATTTCTCTTGGCTCTTTGGTCCCTAAAATATTGCATTGGATCCATCACCAATTGTGTGTATGTTGACCAAGTAGGAAACAAATTTCATGGGTTACATTCAATCAGATGATTCTAGATCTGGCTCCATTTTATTGTAAGATTTTTATCTCTTTTCCATTTTATCTTTTTATTTTATTTGTCATGTATTAGTATAGGGTTTGAATGTATACAATATATTTATATCATCATATTATTATTTCAAGTCATTTATATTATGTAAATGCATTATTGAATGGTAAAAATGAAATGCATGAAATAATGGATATTTAAATTAGCTACACAACACACTTAAGTAAACACAAATGCTGATTTATAATTGGTAAAAACAACATTGAATGTTTGTTACCTATTTTCAACACCTACACAAAACATAATAAAAAAAAAATATCAAATTAGAATTCATGTTTTATAATGTTCAAGTACCCAAAACCCACTAAGAGGAAAACTTGAAGTATAAAGGTTGAACCATAAAAATACCCTTGAGTGGAATGGTCACAATGAGCCATTGAGTGAAGATCAGTGTGCCTAGACTAGGTAGATACAAACCTTGGGGAGATTCTTCAGAATCTCATTTCAAGAGAGACAAGTTACAAGATGAACCTAAGCCATTGGCACATTCTAAAATGTACATTAGTAGTAGGTAGTATATAAATAATATATTTTGCATAGTTAAAATAGATAAATCCATAGTCAACAGACATGTTAGGCCTATGGTGCTATCTAGGGAGTTTTTATCTATCCAAAAATATCCATAAACTTTTCCTCTAGACTTGATCTATTGAATTCCCATCTTATCTTATTTATCACTATCGAACATCAATTATAGTTAACTAGAAAGCATAAAATAAAAGTATCCTATTATTGGTTTTACTTACTATTTTTATCATATTCCACTTGTCAATCAATTTAAATAAATCCTAATTTAAATTCAAATTTAGGCTTTAATTCTATATTTTACAATATGAATAATCATTCAATGTTTTATTCCTATTTAGATTTTATTAAATAAAAAATAGCTTAAAACACCATGTAGGTCATTAGTGTTGTGCAAGCCTATTTTCACTCAATAACCACATGAAAGTTTCTTTCTACTTCATGACATCATAGGTGGTTCTTTTCAAGTTTGCAGAATGTCAAAGAACCTATCAACATACCATGATGTTAGAAGTCTAATCATCACAACTAAAATAAGGTGAACCATTAACTATGCATTAGATGAAAAGTTTTATAACCATTCCATTCTATAACTACATTCTTATAATTATGTGTATATTGTAACTATTCATCCATTTAAGGTATTAGAAGTGTGTCCAAATAATAGTTTATTAGCATGCATTGAGTATCTAACATCTCATACCAATGATATTAAGTATGTTTCCATGATGTTGTGTATTTTAAAATGATATTTTTCATTCCATCAAGTTATCTCATATATATTTACAACTTGTTTCTAGTCTTGACAAATAACTTAGAAGTGTTTCCCTCTTCTAGTCATAGGAACTTACATTCCCAATCTTACTTGAAACTAAACAAATCTATACTTTTCATATTATTTACATTGAATATAAGTTACACCATTCTATATATACCTATGAATTCAAATTTATTTTGGTTTATGGTTGTTATAGTTTTCTTTTTAACATTTTATAACATGTAGCTTGCTTCCAAATATATGGTTATCTAACACCCCAATGTCCTAAGCAATATTATTTAGATCACTGGTATTAAATACAAAGATATCTTATGAATATAAACATGTGATAATAACTTGATAAATATGGAGTCACATTCAGTTCTATTTTATATTATCTATAATAATTTCATAGTAAGATAAAGATGCCTGACACCTAAAAAAACTCATAGAGGCATCCCAAAAATGTCTAGAATTTTATTTAGGTCTCTCTCAAGGAGAAGTGAAATGAATTATTTGGAAAATTATATGATATTATGGTGTAACATAGTCCAAAAACTAATTATATGTGACCTACACACCCATAATTTCAATGATAAATCCCTTTCAAAGTGGAAGTTAATCTTGGCATTATATTTTTTGAAAGTAAAATCAATATTAGAACATTGGATAGTTTGATTGAAAAACTTTATAAATAATTACTTTTCAATTATTTCATTGATATAAATAATATCACATTAATATTGTTGAAGATATATATTCCAAAGTATTATTAGTGGGAAACCTTCAACATGTAGTGTGATAAAGACTTATATCCCAATTATAAATGCAATTAATTTGTTGAGGCCATGAAGGATGAATAATACCCTTTCAAGCACTATTAATAATAATACATCAAGTTATAATATTTGGGCTAGCATAATGATAATTAAGTAAAATAATGAATGAATGACTTAAATGACTACATAGTGTATCTACATGAGGACTTGATAGAGAAACATAAGTTGTTGAAATACATCACTAGAATTTTACCATATATTCATGACACGATGAAGTTATTAGCTTATGACACATAGAAATAATCATACCACAACTTTGACAAGATTAAATCTAAGGAAATATGAATAAAATGCTTTAATATTCATATATCACCACACACAAGAGACATAGCATGCACAATTCACCATATAACTATTCTACAAAACAATAAAACATGTCACACAAGGGAGATAAAAATAATAAGGCCATGTTATTTATATAATAAAAAATAAAGTAAAAATAAAAGAGAAAATAAATATCTACATGAGAGTGAATAAATGTTGATTTCACCCACTTAAGAAATAGATTAAACTAAAAGATAAATTTAATTTAATAGATCAAATACCATTTATTCTTGGAACAATGAGAAATACATTTACATAATAAAAATGTATGCCCATTAAGGAAATAACCATAAACAAATTTCAACTAAGTCCTCTTTCTTGGAAAAATATTGAACATAGTTTCCTTCTTCCTCTTCAAGTTTCACAAATTGTGGACATCAAAAAGACATTTATCAATTGTCATTTCTTGTATTATAACAAAGGGAATTGTCTAACCCTTCACATTCCAAAATGACCTTTCATATTCTAATTTTGTCTTATTATATTTTTCATACTTTTCAATTTTACAAACAAAAAACATGAATTTCCCAAAAATAGAAGTTAGATGTGTGTGTGTGTGTGTGTGTGTGTGTGTGTGTGTGTGTGTGTGTGTGTGTGTGTGTGTGTGTGTGTGTGTGTGTGTGTGTGTGTGTGTGTGTGTGTGTGTGTTGTGTGTGTGTGTGTGAGAGAGAGAGAGAGAGAGGTAATTTCACTAAGAATATTTTAGTGAGCCAACAACACTAGCTAAGGGTTGACTACAACTTAATCTTCTTTGACCTGATCTTTATCACATGTTTCCTTGAATTTTCAAAATATTTTAACTATTTCAAGATCTTCAATGATTTTTTAAATGACCATGTGATGGAAACATGTGAACCATATTGGGAAATGAATTTTAAGGAACATTGTGCTTTAAATAATTATTTCATCTAGGTGTTTAACTCTTCTAGTGAAATATGGAATTTATTGAGAGTTGTCACTGAAGCTTTATTAAATTTGTCTTCATTTAGAATATTCTCTTTGAATACATTTTATAATTGAGTTTTCATTTCATCCATATTATGTTCCATAATTCCATATTATTGATATAAATGTCAATGAAACTCATCCATGTTTTTGTGAATTAGTTTGATTTTCTCTTCACCTATATCTCTATTCTCCCATATTTAAGATTTCTATTTTTTAAAATATACATTCTGGCCATCTACAAGATGTTTCATCATTTTCCTTCTCAATTAATCCACATTTTACCATTACTTTAGATTACATCATGATCATTTATTTCACGTCTCTGATCACTTCTTCTCATACCTTCAAGGTGGAGGTGTGGACTTTCATCTGTACATGAATATCCTATAATTATTGATTGATGAAATCATATTTTCATAACTTTAATATATTTTATTCCATTTATGAGGAAATCATCTACCCATTCTTACAAAGTCTTTCCATAGGTATTATATTTTTGATTTTGGAAATAACATCCTTATTTATTCCTATTAATTATGTCAGAGCATCAAGTAGGAGTACTACAATATTTTCTGTTAGATGGATAAAATAATTGGCATAGCTTGCTAGTTGTTTGATTTATCTTATTAGTTTTTCTTGAGTCAAATCATCTTTTCCAGACCTATCTTTTATCATTTTAGTGGTCTATTATAGATTATGAATATCACATTATCTTGTTACATATCCATGTAACATTATTTTTAGATTACAATCTCTTAACATCATTTTTCCAATGTCATTCTCAAGATTTGGTTCAACAATCCCTACAAGTTGTGCTCCTAAAGAATATAACACCAACCTAGAGGTGTCTTTATTTTCTTTGGTGAAAGGTATTCAATCGATTAGACACCAAATAAAAATCTATCAATTTAGTTTCAACCACCCTATTTCTTTTCTAAAACATAAGCTGCATCCATTGAAATGAAATATATTTGAAGGTAATCACATGAATAGCTAATGGAGAAGGAGTAGGTTGATTTCGAAGAGGAGGAGGAAATTTTAGAGATTCAAATGGAGAATGTGGGTTATCTTCCTAAACTTTTTTTTGATGCTGCATTTTTGAAGATGAGACTATATATTATTATGTGGTGCTTAGGATAAGAAAGCTGGGATCGCCCAAGGTTTTATTTGAAGACTGTGGTCTCATTAATTTCTTGGCTTGCTTCTTCTTCCTTCAAATGATATTTTATTTGAATTTATTTCCCAATTACTTTTTTGGAATGGTATTTTAATCTCCACTATCTCTTGAACTAGAGGATATTGAGGACCTAATAACTACCTTAGAATTGATTTTACTCAAAACTAATGAGGGATATTGATTTGAAGGAGCTAAAAATTTACATATCTTTGATCTTCCCATGGTTATTATAGATAGTTTTTATCCTTACCATTTTCTCATTCAAGTCCATATTCTTTACATCCTCCATTTTAAGTTAGTTGGTTCTCTGATTGAATAATTAATAGTTGGAAAGGGTGCATTGATAGTCATGTTGATGTATTTAGGATCAAGAAGATCTAACTTTACATCTACCATTTAGTCTATAATTGACTTGTCTATAAATAAATTTATTTGATCTAGGGTCATCTAACTCCAATATCTTAAAATTACCCCAAATGTTTTTATGCAATCAAACCAATAGCCTTATATATGAGGCTTATGTTCATATTTAAATGTTATGCCCAGGTTTTTCTTCACATATCCTCTAAAATATAGAGAGTTTATATTGATGTAAGTTTGGAGAGTGAACTCAAAGATGGCCAACTCTATGTCATGATCATTCATGACAAATTTATAAATGAAATAACCTAATGTAATGGGAAAACAAACACTAAACATGTGTTTTTCCTATATCGTCTTTGAATGGTTAACAACTAACTATAGAGACTAATAATAATTATCTTATTACAATCCACCCTTGAAAGTTTGAATGGGTGTCCTTCATAAGTATGCAAAAGTTTGGAATTAGAAGTAGTAACTTCAATATTTGTGGAGTAATTTGGTCACTTCTATTGAAATCCACATTCCCCAATTTTATTTTAGCAATTACACCACCCTCATTGTGAAAGAATCATTGACTTAGGTGTAGTTTTTCTTGATTTGATATAATGTGAGATGAGGAAAGCAATGGAATACATGATTTGTTTGTGTGATGTTTCCTTATTAAGAGAGTCTAGGTTATACCATCTAGGAAGCTAATGAATATACTAAGTATGATGTCATGAAGAATTGATTTGAGGTTTATACATTTAGCCATTAACTATGAAAATATTCATTAAATTATTTTCCTTAGAAAATGATTTGAAATGGGAGGAACATCCAGTGTTGAAAAGGCATAGTATATTTATTTCCCACCACTTTGTTCAAAAAAAGTAACCATATTTGAAAGATCTTATTTAAAACCTATATTAAATATGCTCTTAGGGACATTTCAAGGTCTCTCTCTCTATTTTTATTCAAACATTAATTTTTTATGGTGGTTAGGAATTTGATGGGGTATTTATTCTAATGAGAATATCCCTATTTGATGTTGATGTTGACTAGTTCTTGATGAAGATGAACTTTCAATGGAATGCTCATTGAGAATCTATCTAGTTTCAACAAAAGTCATCTATATTTTTATATGATCTCTTTTGTATATGAATTATAGTATTTTTCACAAGAAAATACTAGATTTGAACATTGTACCAAAGCTAGAAAGGTTGTTGGTTGAGGTAAACCACTTTTTACTAGGAATTTAATGAGTTGACTTGGGATTTTAGAATTTAATATTTTATGAAAATACTCCAAATCCATATGACCAATCTCAGAGTTAGAGATCCTTGGAATTTCATAGTCCAAGACCAATAATGGATTGAACCCCATATATTTGAAATTAATCTTTTGGCCTTTAAGTTTACAAAAGCTATTTGACAAGCTAGGTCTAGAATATCAAGTAAGTTACGGGGTAAGAAATGTTTAATGGGATAGAAAGAGTGAAAGGTTATGGACATATGATTATATTGAAAATAAATAGGCCTAAGATAATTTTTATATATCTTTGCTATCGAAATCTTATGGGGAAGAACAAGAAACAACACTTCTATATTTGTAAATAAGAAGAGTGGAGTTTATTTGGAATAAATAGGGAATCATATATACTTATATATGTGTAAGTAAAAGGGTGAGGAATAATGTTCCTATATGCCACATCCCTCTAGGATGAACAAGTGTAAAATCATGAGCCTTAATTTTCCCATGTTGTCACATACAAAGGGGGTAGTGAGTATGTTATTTACATCCCTCTAAGATGCATGGGTGTGACTGTGTGAGCCTTTATGTTCCCACATTGTCCTATCTAGAGGGATATATGAGGATTGTAATTTTGAATCTTTAGGATACATGGGTTTAAAGGTGAAATCATTTAAATTCCCACATTATCATGTTTGTAAGGGTCAATAGGGCTAGCGATTTCATCCTTCTAGGATGTCCAAGATGTTACATTTGCATGTCTATGGAGGATGAGATAGCCATCCTCAGCTAATATAGATGCATGGGAAATTATAAATTTTATTCCCTTATAAATTTATCCTTATTGTTAAATAATTTTGACACTTGTTCATGGGTGGCTAAAAGGCAAGACTATTTAGCGAACAAAAACTTGTAAGTTTGTATTCAATCCTATGGATAACAAATCACTTGTGACATTACAATACTAGGGGTATTTGACATATTTATTGGAATAAAATATGTGTTTGGACTTGATTATAAATATAAATAAAAGTAATATTAATAGATTGATCATGTCAAATATACATTATTTAACCTCTTAGAGTTACCTCTAATGTCCAAAGTATTTTTTGGTATTTTCCAAATAATGCCACAACCTCATCTCACTCATGCATAAGTTTGTGTTCCTAATAGTTCACCTAATATCACATAAAAAATTGATTATGTGTACATGTTGACCACCTTCTATCCTTATACCTAGAAAGGGGTCAACTTAAAGTCCTTCAGTCTTGATCCAGGATCATTGGTCCTCATAATCGTTATCCATCTTGTGAGTTTGGGTTGTTCATTAGTTCACTATCTTGTCATGTTATAACATTGATTCTTGACCTTAATTACCTAGGTTTCAACTTATATCAAGTGTTTCATGATGTTTGAACATGTATAGAGGTCCTTAGTTAGTTTGAATTAAGCTTTAAAATTCAAATGTACCATGGTGGAGGTGAGTTAAGAAGGCAATCTAATGAAGATTCATAAGCATCTATGATCTATCCAATTATATAAGGTATGTTCATCTTAAAATATTTCAAGAATATCATGAATTTTATTTATGTCCAATTAAGGTATTTAATATGTCATAAAGGTCTCTTCATAAATATTAACATGATATTCATTTTATATGTCTTTTTAAGGTCATGAATGTGTGCTAAAATCAATATTTTTGACCATGTTGAGACCTAATTTGACCTTTATGAGAGACTAATCCATTATAAACACCTTAAATATAATTAATGAGATTAATTATACCACAAATAAGGCATTTTATACACCATTTAACCTATTATCACCAAAGTTAATGACTAGTTACCTCTATTAGGCCCCACATGTGCTAATTTATGACTTTTTAACTTCCCTGGTTCATACCAAGGACTTTAAAACATCACATGAATCCTATTTCCACTCCATAATTCTTGATAAAAATGTATTTTGGTCTGAAAAAAGATAAAATTTAAGGGATTGTAGGTTTTAGAGGTTTTTTGAATGGTATGGATCCATACTATATGGACTAACTCAAGTGGAGTCAGGGATCTTCAGAGGGAGTTAGTAATGGAAAGTGGATAATAAACTAGATATTTTTAGTTCCTAAATATATCAAAACAAACCTAACTTCCCCTCAAGCTCATTTTCAAGCTTGGAGAGCACTTCAAGTTTATGCTTGGATTGTATAGAGGAGAGATAATGGAGGCCCAACATCTTAGCTAGGGGAAGTAAACCCAATCAAATTTAATCCATTGGATTTTTTTTTGTATTAGTACCCTGATCTATATTTAAATTATTTAATAACTTAAGGTATATGAACACCATACTTTTTTTATAGGCCAAGTAGAATAGAATGGTTTTCATGGGTTCCTGACTTGTCTAGTCAAACCAATGTTTAATCATGTTTCCTTAATTACTAAAGTAACCTATCATGGAATTATAAGTTTTTATGTCACACATGTGATATTTAGGAACCAAATAACCTCAAAAATATCACAATATGTAGTCCATAGGTAAATCTAGGTAATGAACAAAGTGTTAAATTTTTTCATTGGTAGAAGTTGGCAAGGTTAAAGGATTGGTTAAGTGCTTCAACATTATACATACCCCTTTGTTCAAGGTTTGTGTTCACATTATACTCCCATATTATTATGTCACCTTCAAGTAAAGATCTCATATGCATATGAGGTTCACTATGTAGTAGCATTGTATGTTGTCCAATGGTGCCAATAGAGCCTTCAAACACAGTCAAAAATATGGAAAGAGGTGGTAGAGTCATAATATGTCATCATCATGTCTTTTGGATTAGGTATCTTAACCCCCATGATAGCCTCACTAGACTAAAAGGCACCCTCCTTACCTCTAAAAACCACATAGCCAATTTTAGCAAAGGTTAAGGTTTCTTAGCCAATATTAAGGTTTCTTAGAGATTCCTAAGTTTCACTTTTGTACTATATGTACCCTTTTTCTACCTCCAACGTGGTATGTTTTCATAGGTATATGTGTTAGGATTTTTAACATACCTGTGGTTTAACTTATAATGGTCCTCATGATTCATTTCATGCCTTTTACATACTTCTATCATCTCATATTGTTTTCACTACCATTTATATTGTGTATTCAACCCTGTCTTCACATTTTAACCCCTAGATCACTCCATAGTCATCATCATTCAATATTATACCCTTATATCCATTTATGAACCATTTGAGATAGGCATATATACATTTTTTAACTCTAAATAATAGTAATATCATTAAATGAATAGGTCTAAATGGATCATACATCCTACTAAGGAGTCGATAACCACCTACAATAAGTCATTGGGGCCTACTACATAAAAATCTTGAGGAACATTATGTGGGCCACTTATGGGTATAATAAATGGTATGATTATTAGAATGGAAAACATAGAGAGATAGAGGATAATGTTATAAAAGTTTGTTAAAAGTTTTAAAATGTCTCTGAATAGTCTACTCACTTAGAAACCCATCTCACAGACCCCTGTACATATTCAACTATGTAAATGAATGCCTACAACATGGATAATACATATGGAGAACCACATCATGCTTGTGGTAAGAGGAAACAATAATATGAGTAAGGCTAAGGTTTAGACTAAGGAATAAGGCATATATCAATTATCACTCGAAATAAAAGTCAAAAGAGCATCAGACATCAAAATTTGAGGACACACAAGCCTTCATAGGCATGAGACCTAAGCCTTTATCGGGGAAGATATGTAGAGGGAGGGAAGTTAGAAAATAACCATATGAGAATGTTCATATCCATAAAACACATGATTGACATCCTAACATCATGAGAATATTATGAAATAAAGGAATAAACCCTACTCAAAACTCTCATGCTTAACCACTCAGTCAATAAGTAGCCTAGAAATAAATGATTATTTTAGGTCTCTATAGGCACCCGTGATTTCATTTTGGTTGTAAAAATAGTGTGTATAACCACTATTTTGTCTCAGAGCTAGCCTAGTCTATGAAAGTCAGTTCTAGGCTAGATGAGTAAATTTATGCTTTAAATGGATGGTAAGACTACTAAGGTCCATAGATGGTTTTGGAGTAGTGAAATATGATTTTGGATTTCTCCCTATGTCATCCAAATGATTATCATTAATATTTATAGTCATATGACCTTCAGGGTAGGCTAAATCAGATATACCTTAAGCCTACTCTCAAACCCTATTGTCATTTTGAAGCTTCCATAAGTCCTTTTAACAATATTGATGACTATGGGAGAGATGGAAAAGTGTCTCAATTCATGAATAATATGTTTTAAGTGGATATAATTAAGTAAAAGTATTTAATAGTTTTGAAACCTTACTTTATCCATTCAATCCCAATATATCCAACTCGAAATCGAACTTCAAGTGTTCACACACTTCACCACTAAATGATTCAGGACCAAGGCTCTTGGCGAAGTTAAGTATCCCTATGGAACAAATATCCATGAAATATTGATAATATTTATGGGGATAACCTTTGTGAATAATCGTTTATAAAATAACATTTCAAATTAGCTATCAGACAACCCAAGTGCCACCTTCCAATGCTCCTCTCTCCACACACCCTATGCATGGTACCCTAGGTTATTCAGGGAAGATGAAGAGATAAATTCAATATTGGTTTATGTTAATTGGTTCTATTTTTGACATCCATATGATATGAACCATACTTAATATGGTGGATGTGCTAAACCCTACCAAAACCCCAAAAATTACCCAATGGTGAATTATTTCTCCAAACCACATCTAAATAAAGTTATCTTAGCCTAAAATGGTCTTTAAGGTCTCCTCATCCCTCTTAAGCATCATGAAAAATCACTAGTTGGTATGTGTAAAATGTTAGAATATATATAATATTCCTAATATGGCTATATTTAGCCTAATAACAAATAAATAATAAGTTTTTTTGTGTACTAGGGGGTTAAGGAGGGAAAATGGATCCTAAATATAAATAATACATCTAGCAATCATCTACAGTGATCTCCATGATTTGTTCTATAATTAGATAGGTATATTTTGAGATAAATGGATATGTGAATATAATGGAAGCCAAATGGACTGATCAAGATAATTTTGATATTCCATGAGACTTCTAAGGTGATATTTAGAATGAAAATAAGGTATGAGTGCCTCACAACACTTGGGTTAAGACTAAAGTTCAATATTCATGTATGCAGGTAGATTGGTATAAAACCCTCATTAGATTAGTATCATAATAAGGTGAAAAAAATATCCATTTGAGAAACAAGGGAACATTATAACTCTATGGGGTATGTCATTATTATGTTTAGACACATTTTTGTCACTTTGGATTTTAGGGAGTTCTGACAGTGAGTTATTCTACAAACACCCCAACATTACTTAGGAGGCATGTTTCTCACCTAAGGATAATTTTTAAATGATCACAACTATATAGATAATTTTCATGGATATTTAATCACTTTAGGAGATGTAGAGTGGTCTATTGACATGCATCTAATGCAATGTTTTTAGATATTTAGGCCTTGATCTCTATGAAACATTGTTAAGAGTCCCAAACACTCTTACGCCCCTCAAAAACCCTAATAAGGACTCAAATATGAGTGTTTATTGATAAATTAATATAAATAGGCATAAAATTATATACTAACACATAAAACATTTTTCCAACTTTGAGGAGATCATGACCATGGTATTTGATTGTAGGAAGGCAATACAAACACCTCTAAAAAATGGATGTTTTTAGAGTTTTAAGTAGAAAATGGGTTGAAAAACCTAATAAAGAGTTATAAACTATGGCAAATATTAGTTAAATACTTTTTATACCCCTTTAAGGATATAATTTTTCATGAACTTTCTTGTATCTCTGTTAGCTCCTCATAAGCAACTAGTATGTGAAGCTAGTTTAAGTGGCCTAGTCATGCAAGGTAAATGTGTTATAGGTGAGGGATAATTGAGAAAGGTATAAGTGTTTATAAAAATGGTTAATAAAATAATATTTAAAGTCTTATCATATGTTTTGAGAATATGTTTTATCGATCTAATTCATTAAAATAGTGAATATGCAAGAAATAAAGAACTTATAAATGAGGCCTATTTGATCAGTTAGTAAAAGGTCCTAGTGGGTGTAGAATAACATGATGAGGTTAATGAGCCACCATTTTCACTTTGTAACTATCTATTTAGATGAGCATATTCCATATTTAATACCATTGTGAAATAATAAAGATAGTTTCGATGTCAAGTCAACATGCACATTGAAGAGGAGGGTAATAAATGCTTGTTGAAAGGCCTAATCACACCCATGTGCACATTATAACTATTATTATATTTATAATGGAATATTTTAAGACATGTTTTGGCTCTACATGAGGCAAAATAGGGAATTTATAGCCTTCCCACCTCACCTTAATGCTAAAAAGAAGGCAATAAAGACATTAATGCATGAAAGGAGGGACTATGACTATTTTAATTGGCATGTGCCACATTGGTCTCATTAATGACCCATACTATGCCTATATTATTATCTCATATATCATAAAAATTATATATAAGTTACATTGAGCTCTTTTTGTATCATCCTTGGACTAGGTGTAGCAAAACTCTACCAAAATTTGTACCTTGTACCTTTGAATTAATATAAGAACAGTTGAAGACTTCATGTTTGAATGTTAGTATAACTTATGAGAGTTTATTTTTAGAATGTATGAGTGTAATTATATTTTACATGTCCTTTCATGTACCTAATTTCATGCTATCAATCTATGTATGCTATGTAAAGTATTGATAGGCAAGAATGTTATTGAAGTGTTGATGGGCTAATGTTGTCTTTTGCAAACCTAAGTTCTTAGAATTATAGTTATAGATCTTAAAATTTATTTTCAAATGAAATATCCATTATTATTAATTTATCAATAGGTATGATCAATTATTGGTCTCATCCGGTTTATTAGTGTGTTTAAGGGACAAACCAAGAGAGGATTTTCAAGTATGTGCATCACCACTTTAGTGTAGGTTATGTTATAAGCTTACATCTCTTTTAAATTTTCATCAAAATATAATTAGGTCTTATAGAGAGGATTCAAGTGAAAAATTAGGGGATATATCCCCATCAAAACTATATTTTTGACGTAGATTGTAGGTATATCACAACCTATAGGTCAATCCAATGTTAGTCCAAGTGTGAGGTAGATGTGAATAGTTTACTTGAATAAGGGTGCAACTTGGGTAGGTATAAGTTATAACACACATGGTGGGAATAGTTATCAAGTGTATTGAGGCATTATTTGACATGATTTGATAACTATTGTGGACATCTAGAAGGTTGAAGATAACAAGTGATATATTTAAAGGTAGTTTCATGCATAATGTGTCCACTAGATCATCTTCAAAAGGTAATAATATTTAATTTGTTTAGATATAATTGGATATTTCAAAGAGAAAGAAGTTTCAAACGTTTATCCCTAATATTACACCTCCCAATTCCCCAAATTATACCAATTCTATCCAAACATAGTTTGTTGCAAGTCCTATAATCCCAATAACTAGACCTATAATGTAAGTATTTGTACCTTTTAATGGTGGTAGTAATTTTAACCTTAACTAGTTTGATGATATCCAAAATACTTCCCTTAAATGTATTTCCTAATTTCTAGGACAAAACTCTACCACCCTTGAGGAACACATAGTTGACATACCCAACCTATGCTCAGTGCACAATATAACCTAAGATAATATGGCCATGAGACTCTTGGAAACCTCCTTTATGGGTAAATAAATTAATTGGTATAGGGTTCTCACTTTTACCTATATAAACACATGGGATGAATTTGGTTAGTGTCTATGTAAACATTTTGAGGATATAATTGACCATGTTTCCTTAGTAGAATAAATCACCTCAATTAAGAGAGCACCCTAGGAATCCATGGTATATTTTAATTATAAGTTTCAAAAAACATGGGATATGATTCTTATCATCATCAATCCCACCCCTAACTATGCCTTCCTATACTATCTAAGGGCATTGAATTATGATGTAGTTATGATGATATAGTTTATGGGGGTACCACCTTACCAAAAGCCTATGAGATCTCTATAAGAGTAGAAAATGACATAATCTAAGTAGGTAAGCTTACTCCTACACCCATAATGCCCTTATTTCTAGAAATATAACCCCCTAACCCCACCATTTCTCCATTACTAGCTCTAAACAATCAAGATCAATTTGATGGTAGCCAAGTAGATAGGCTTAATAAGATAGAGGGATTACTCAAAGACTAAAACAACAAACTTGTAGGCTTAGAGAGGTAGAAAAATACATCCTATAAACCTTATCAAGCCCCTTACTAGGATCCATATCAATATTATCCATATAATAGACCTCTTTATTAGCCTAATCAATAAGGCCAAGGTTAGATTACATAAGACATACCTTACAATAGCTTCAATCCCAATGTTGCTAGAAGTTCAAGGGATTTCGTGCCAACTCAAAATAACTATTAATAATAAGGACAATGATATATTCCATGGGTTTAATCAAGTGAGATTCCAATTCATCCAAGTGGTGAAGGATGTCAAACATCCTATATATATTAGGGTCTTACTTATCAATCACATGACAACATGCCTCCTCCAAAACACAAAGAAGGTTCTCAAATGCCTCATGGAGACATGATTTTCATGACCCCAACTAAAGTGAAAATTCAAAAATGAGGAAATAAAAGTAACACACCTACTAAGACCACCTTTTCTAACTTTCAAGAAGGTGAACACTATTTTAATAAAGTGGTAGAAAATTTGGGTTAGAATGTGTTCAAGGTAGATAACTCAGTTGTAACCCACACAAGGGATAAGATAAGGATGGTGGAATATGGTTTGGGGTAGTCTAAATAAAATCAAACACATCCCCAAATAACTCAGGATGCCTCCACTTAAAATGCAGTCCAAAAAACACCTCCAACACAACAGACATCACAAGGACATGGGTAGCAATAAAAGAGTCCTTTCCTTCCCTAAGTCACATAATCTACAAGTGATTCCTCTGATTCCAAAGTGAAGGCCAAGGTTTTCATATCTCCCTTTAGCATTATAGATTACATGAAGAATTATAATGTTATTATTATTATGTGAGATGCTCTACTCATTCTAGGTTATAAATATCTCATTTAATATGATCTCTCTAATCTTTCACTCATGAACAAACAAGATGATAATTTGAGTGAAATATGTATTAATTATAATCAAAATATGAACCCCCAAGCTCATAAGGTATTCAATCCACCTCCCTTCTACTTATTAGGCATAATATGGGACTTTTTTGTTCATAATTTCATGATAGATAATGGTCCTTATATTATTTTTATGCCAAAAGCCATAGATAATAAGTTAGAGATCAAGTATTAACCCAATGAAATGTAGCTTTTCAATTATATGTGTCTCATAAAAAGACTATAGGTGTTCTCAAGGACCTCAATATTGTATTGGCTACCTTCCCTAGCTTTACTATCTCACAAGATGTCATGGTAGTTGACCTTCTTCCATATTTTTCCTTATGTTTATCTAGGGATTATATTGCAAATATTGGGGTGTACCTTTATTATAATTTGTCATATATGGTATTTAGGAATAGGAATGTGACAAGGGTTACCATTAGGTTTGAACCTATTTCTTGGTTCCACTTAGAACCTTTATGCCCAACCTATATAATGTAAACTAAACTATCCTAGATGAAGAAGAGATTATTAATGATCAAGAGTGAAAAACCCATCTTGAAGGCATATAAAATATGTTATTTGATGATTTGGGATATAAAAACCATGGTTATGACCCCTATAGGACAATTGAAGAGGTAGGCTTAGGTGTGTACTCTATGCAGGCAAGAGTTATTGTACCTAGTCTAATAATCCCAACTCAAAAGTATTAAGGCATATGGAATTTATTTTTTGATGGATCATGGTCAAAGAATTGGAATGGGGTAGGAGTGATGCTCATTTCCCCTTCTAATTAGAAGTACTATTATTCATTAAGATTCCAATTTAATTTCACTTCAAACATTACAGGTATGCATCCCTCATCCATGGGCTATAATGGGCAAGGAGAAGAGGAATAAAAATCATGTAGGTGAAGGGAGAGAGTGAGATAGTTGTGTAATAGGTGAGGGTTATTATTTTAGTAAAAAATCCTCTTTTGAAGGCCTACAAACATTGAGTTTTGGATCTCTTGGAGGACATCATAGACTTTGACATCTATTCCACACATAGGGAGTCAAATCATCATGCATATAGACTAGTTATCATTGGTACACAATATAAAATTGTTTATGAAGTCAAATGAACTCAACGTTAGTCAAAAATAAAGGTTGTGTGATGGCCATATATACCTAATGATGAGTTGAGTTGGCAAGTTTTTGACAATGATAATCATATAGCTTTCTTTTTTCAACATGAGGTAGAATTCTATTATAATAATCGAGGTATATTGTAGCATTAATTTAGTGATCAAATTATCCAAATAAGAACTAAAAAATTTCCCAAAGGATTGGTGGCATTGTATATTATCTTAAATTAAGATGATCAATTTAGGAATGAAAAGGTGAGCATCTCAACCAAATAGGAACACTATGAGAAGGTAGTTATTTTCAATTAAAAGTTGCTTAAGTTAAGGAAGGTGATTATAAGAAAAGAGAGATATACCTTCATAGCCTTATGTTAGGAGTTTTCAAATTAATTTTCATGAGATTACCATGATATGAAATTTTTTGACCCTAAGTTAGCCCAACACACCATAAAGTTAGAGGATAATGTAAAATTGGTAAGGTAGAAGTAAATATTAGTCAATCCTAAGGTTAAATAACTCATGAAAAGAGAGTTGAATAAATTAATTGAATCTAATATTCCCTATTAATAATTCATAATTGGTGGAAATCCTTAATCCTATGAGGAATAATAATGAGAATATATGCCTATGTGTTGATTTTAAAAACCTTGACAAGGTGTTTTTAAGAGACAATTATATACTACCCTCCATGGATCAAATCCTTCAAAAGGTTACAAGCTCTCAGAGGTTTTCTTCACTTGATGGATAATATAGGTATAATTATATATTGTTAAGGTAGGAAGATAGACATAAGAATACCTTCACAACAAAGTGGGGAACCTATCAATACATGAAGATGCCCTTTAGACTATCAAATGTAGGGGAATTTTTCCAAAGAGAAATGGATGTTGCCTTTCAAGGGATTATTAATGAGATGGTGCTCATATATATTTATGGATTCATTATGTTTTCAAAGGAAATTTAAGATCACATGGCACACTTGAGTTTAGTCATTGATAAGTGCAGGTAGTTTATATTTTCTTTAAACCCCCAAAAATGTATCATTATAGTCTATGAGGGTAGATTTTTATTACATGTTGTGTCAAAAGATAGAATCTCCATTGACCATAAGAAGATTTAATAAATCCTAGCCATAACCCTACCCAAGCAAAATAAAGGTTTGTAAATATTCTTGGGAAATATTAAATTTATGAGGTTCACTCCAAGATTTTTAGAGTTGGTGAAGCCACTTACTCATATGCTCAATAAGCAAAAGGAGATCACATGGAACAAGTAATGAAAAATAAAATTTGAGGATATCAAGTAATCCATTTCTCAGTCCCCCACCCTCCTCAACCCTAAATTTATCAAAGATTTTTCATGTATGCATTCTCCATAGCTGATGCCATTTCTGTTATGCTCATGCAACAAAATGATGAAAGGCTAGAACAACCAATTGATTTCTTTAGTCAAGAATTAGAAGGATATGAATAAAGTTACACCTTTTTTGAAAAACATGTCCTTGATGTTATGAGCTGGATTTAAAATATTATGCACATGGTGTCTAACAACAAATTCATAGTGATCATAGTTCACCCAAGCATAAAGGAGTTCTCACTTAATAGAGATTTAAGTGAGATGAGAGTTGGTTAGGTGAAAAAATATATGGAGTATGACATTTAAGTGAGATTTACCAATATGATCATAGGTAGATGGATATATGAACATCTTGAAATAGAGGTTGAAGAAGAGAAATATAAGGTATTGGAAATCTATGATAGTCAGTAAGTAGCTACAAGCATGACCCCTCTCAGCTGGATCCATGATGTGATAAAACTTATCCAAAATGAAAATGTCATACAAGCTTATATAGGACCCAAATAATAAAATTTAGGCTATAGACCATACCTTACATCTTTGTATATGGATTGCTCTTCAAGAAGGATATAAGAGGTATGCTTTTAAGGTGTGTTAAATCAAGTCAGATTCATAGGTTGTTACAATAGTTTCAGATGGGCCTACAGGTGGAAATTTTATTATAATATAATATATTAAAATATAATTAGAGTAGGATAATTTTTTACTACCTTTTTTAAAAACTCTCATTCTTGGGTTAGAAAGTGTTTTAGGTGTGCCATGTTCACTAGTAAGAAAAGGTTATATTCCTTACCCTTAAAACCCATATAAGTTAAACACCCCTTCATGCTTGGGTCCTATAATTCATAGGCATGATCCATAACACTTCTAGTGTTTTGAATAAGTGGGTTATAATAGACACTAACTAATTCACAAGGTGTGTGGAGGAAGCTGCACTTACAGAAGCCAATGATAACTCAGTCTTGGAAATCTATGATAGTCTTGTGACCAGGTTGGTGTACCTTAAATAATCATCTAAAATAATTCATTGGTCTTCAGTATTTCTAAAGTATGTGAGTGGGCCCTTATCTATGGCATATACCTCAAGTCTCACTCCAACTATTACCCATAGGGCAATGGGCTAGAAGAGTCCAAAAATAAAAACTTGATAAGGATCATTAAGAGGACCATGGAAGACAGTCAAAGAGAATGGCACATAAAGTTGAAGACTATCTTATGGGTGGATAGAGTCACACCTAAGAGGTCTAATGGTCACTCTCATTACCTCATTGTTTATGGTAGAGAGATAATAATACCTTTTTCCCTTCAAATACCAGATTTAGAGCTTGTACACCAACTTGATCTCTTGGAAGATAATGTAATGGAGGGAAGAATGAATGAGCTAAGATAGTTACAGGAAATAAGGGAAAATGCCATGAATTACATGTGGTCTAGTCAACACCAAGTCAAGAATTAATTTCATAAAATATATTCATCTAGGACCTTTCAATAAGGAGACATAGTGCTTAAGTGGGATGAAGGTCATGCCAAGCCAGTTAGAAAATCCATGTTTGAAAATATTTAGAGTGGGGATTATATCATCACCAACTTCAAGCAAAGTAATGATTTTTAGTTATATAGGTTCAATAGTGAGTAAATCCATATCCTTATAAATTTTATGTTCCTTAAGTTATTATATTAGTTTTCATTATGTCTTCTTGTACATAGTAGTTAGTGTTGCCTCCTTCCTCTAGGTGCTTTTTCACATGCTTAGTTGTTTGTTGATTTGTCTTTTTTTTTGTTATGTGTGTGTGTTGTCCTTTCTTTTATTTTACTTATTGTATTTTTTGTATCATTGAGTCTCAAAGTCTAAAAGGTATTGAGAAGAGTCTATGTGTAATCAAAGGTTCATTTTCTAATCATAGAACAAGTCAAAGAGTTCTGAGCTCCCTTGACTAGTAGGATAGTCAAACTAGTTGAGTCACTATAAATGTTAACCAATTTTTAGCCTCAAACCTATAAATGGGTAATTATAAAACTCTTGAGTCTTGATCCAAGATCATTACTCCTTATGGTTGTTATCGATCTTGTGAGTTTGGGTTGTTCATTATTTCATTGTCTTGTCATGTTATAACATTGCTTGATGACCCTGATTACCTCTATTTCAACTTATATCAAGTGTTTTATGATGTTTGAACATGTATAAAGGTCTTTAGTAAGTTTTATGAAAATTTAACATCAAAGGTGTCATGGTAGAGGTGAATTAAGAAGGAAATCTAATGAAGATTCATAAACACCTCTAATCTATCTAATTATATAAGGTATGTTCATCTTACAAGATTTCAATAACATCGTAAAGTGAATTGAGGTCCAATTAAGGTTTGTAATAGGTCATTAAGGTCTCTTCATATATATTAACGTGATATTAATTTTATGTCTTTTTAAGGTCATGAGTGTGTGCCAAAACCAATATTTTTGACCATGTTGAGACCTAATTTAACCTTAATGAGCCACTAAGCCATTATCCATGCCTTAAATAGTCCTTATGAGCTTCATTATACCACCACTAAGTCATTTCATACACCAATGAACCCATTCTCACCAAATTCAATGCCGAATTACCTCTATTGGGCCCCACACATACAAATTTATGACTTTTCAACTTCCCTAGTTCATATCAAGGACTTCAAAACATCACATGACTCTTATTTTCCCTCCATTATGCCTAATAATAATGTATTTTGGTCTAAAACAAAAGAAAATGTAGGTAGATTACAAGTTTTAGAGATTTTTTGAATGTTATAGATTTATATTATATAGATTGACTTAGGTGGAGTCAAGTATATTCAGAGGGAGGTTAGTAATGGAAAGTGAAGAAGAAACCAATGTGTTTTAGTGCTTATAGAGATCAAAACTGACCTAACTTGCCCTTGAGATCATTATCAAGATTGGAGAACATTTCATGTTTATGCTCAGACCATACAAAGGAGAGAGAATGGAAGACCAAGATCTTATCTTAGGTAATTACACTATGTCAAATTTCATCCATGGGAATTTATTTTTGGATTGATCCCCTAAACTATATGAACACTCGTTAATAACTTAAGGGATATGAATACCATCCTTATTTACATAGGCCAAGTAGAAGTGAATATTTTTCATGGGTTCCTAGCTTATCTCATCAAACCAATGATTGATCCTATTTATTTAGGTTTTGAAGGAACCTCTCATGCAATTTTTAGTGTTTGGATCACATGTGTGAGAATTTATAGCCAAAAATCCTCCAAATTAGCATATCATAGTGTCTATAGGAAGATTTGGGTAATAGATAGAGTGTTGAATGCTTTCATCATAAGGAGTTGGCAATGTTGAAGGATTGGTTAAGTGCTTTAATCTTCCACATACCCATTTATTTAATGTTGGTGTTCAAATTAGCCTCCCATCTTCTCATGGTGCCTTCAAGGAAAGAGATCATATGCATATGAAGTTCACTATGTAGTAGCATTGTATGTTGTCTAATGGTGCCATTAGAGCCTTCAAACATAGTCAAAATCATGGAAGGAGGTATTATAATCATAATATATCATCATCATGTCCTTGGTATTATGTATCTTAACCTCCATGATATCCTCACAGTGTTAAAACCATCCCTTCTTACATCTAAAACCATAGTCAGTTTTAGAAAAGGTTAAGGTTTCTTAGCCAATATTAAGATTTATCAAATATTCTTAGGTTTAACTTTTGGACTATATGTTCCCTTTCTCTACCTCCAAAGTGGTATGTTTTCATAGGTATATGTGTTAGGATCATTAAGGTACCTATGAGTTATCTTGGAATTGTCATCATGCTTCATTTCATGTCATTTCCATACCTCTATCATCTCATATTATTTTAAATATCATTTATACTATGTATTCAACCTTGTATTCACATTAAAACCCCTAGATCACTCCATAATCATCCTAATTCACTCCTCCACCCTTCCCTCTAAGTTTGAACCATGTGAGACAAGCCTATATAACCCTTATAACCCTCAATAGAAAAATATAATTAAATTATAGGTCGATATGGGTCATACATATTTCTAAGGAGCCTATACCCACCTACAACTATTTTATATTTGTTAGTGATGTCATGGTGTCCACGTGAGTGGATGAAGAGCCTTGATAGTCTATGTGACAATGTGTTTGTTCTTGTATGCTTAAAGTTTGATTGGTTTATTTTATATTTTTTCATGGTTAGAGATGTTCAAATATGAGTATGTATTATTGGGCATGTGTAAAGGGTCACTAAGATATTTTCTAAGCCTTTAGATCTTATGTGCATAAGTGGAATTCACTTAGTTATCCATAGTTTTCATCTAGACACTTTGGGTCCAGTGGTATAAAATCTAAGTAGTAAATTTGATGACATCACCATTTCCATGTGGAAATGAGTCAAGGGGAATTTGTCATATGGTTTTGATCGCATTATTCCTTAGTTGTTATGCACCAGATCTCAAGTCACGTAATGAAGCACGGTTGAAGATATGAGGATGAAATGTTGGTTACTCAAACAAAATTCACTATGTTTCCATACTTAGCCAGATTCACCAAAGGACTCAAGTAGATCCAAGTAATCATGTTGATGTGGTAAATATTCACATGAGTGGAAGTGTTAGGACAAAATGATCATATAGGTTTTTTTTAATTTTTGTTCTTGGTTTCTATCCACTAATTCTCAAAAAATGTGACTAAGTGTGTCAAGAGATATGCAAGTGTAAAGTTTGGATCCCAAGAATTTTGATAGTATTTTATCATACTTAGCCAAATTTTCATAAGGCAAGAAATATCTGAGTATGTATTTTTATGATGGAATATCTTGCACATGTAGACATTTTAGGATAAGGTGATCATATGGGTTTATTTAGTTTTGAGCCTAGTTTATTTGCACTAAATTTAAAATCATGTATTAAAGCATGGAAAAATTTATGCATATTCAAATTTGGCCTCTTAGGTAGGTTTTAACATAGTTATTTATATGATAGAAGATTTTGATAAGGCATTTTAATGGTGATATATCTCACACATGTGAAGGCTTCAAAAGTAGTTTGATAACTAGTTAGATTCTCTTATGTGAGGAGATCATATAATCTAAATTTAAGAACATTTGATTGAGTGAATAAAAATATATGGAGGTGTAAATTTGACCTTCTATGTAGATAAGTAAGGTTTCCATACTTGGTCATTTCTACACAAGTTAAATCTTGAGAAAGATTGATGGTGTGCATTACTCCAAGAAGTCAAGAAGCAATGAGACAAGGACAAGTGCATGATGTTTAAAAACTAAGAAAATTTAAATGATAAAGATATAATGGTGAGTGGGTGTTTTTATAGATTTATCTAATAGTGAACATTGATAGTTAAAGACCTAGTTGATTTGTAGAGATCAATGGAGTACATTGAGTCAAAGTTTCTAGAGTGCATGAGATGAGGTCAAAGTGATATATGTTTACCATTTGGATTTGGTGGATTATGAATTAAATATAATATAATATTTATGGTATGATATTTATATAAATATAAGAGTATGTGAGATGTGATCATGATGTTCAAAGTTTAATTGTGACCATTTGCATTTGAATTTGTAAATGAAAAACCAGTGTCTAGTTTTTAGGCTATAACTTTTATTCTAGGATGAATTTTCTCACGATGTAAAAATAAAAGTGGTAGACGAATCTAAGTTATATATATAAATATATACTTTAATATATAAAAGTGTGTACACACATATTTATATTTCTCTAAAAATGACTATATGTTTGACTATGTTCTGTAAGTGACCTGAGAAGGATGTATGAGCTTGTGCTAATATTGTTTTGTTGTCTCATGATGAATTATATATTTGGGAGTGTTATAGACTCCATGAGGATGATATGTATGTGTTTTTTTTATGTGTGATAAATATATATTGAGTATGAACAATGCTTAAGAAGTTGACTATGTATTTGTTCATGATGCTCGTATATACTAGGTTAATACTTGAGTTGTTTGAGCATACACAAAGGTGAGAAAATATGATTATGATAATTTAAGGGTGTTAAAATGGAAATAAGAGTGTGACCATGTATTTTAAAGTGGTCATGTGTTATTTTTTTCAATGCAGTGTTAAAAGAGTGAATGGGTTCACATGAGACCTATAAGGGCTACAAGGGCCTTATTAAAAGGTGTAGTTCCTTAAGGGTAACCCATAGATGCTATGGCAAACCTTTGAAGATTGTTTTGAGTCATGTATTTATGTGAGATATTCCTTAAGGGATAAGGCATGCCTAATTGTTGACCAAGGTGTTGATTATTAAGTATGCTTTATAAATAGTGAAATCAAAGATGGTATTTCTAGACTTTATGAGAGAGACTTTGGAGAGATTTTGAGAGAGGATTGTGTATGAGATATATGGAGTGAAGGAGGGGTAAATATACCTAGGGATTATTTGAAGATAATAATAGTTTGAGGATTATTTTTATGAATTTTTAGTCATAATTATATTGGTATAATAATACTCTTGATATTTGAGTATGAGCGAAGGTGAAGAGTGATAATCGGAGGTCCATAATCAGGTGTTGAAGACATCAGTGAAAAGGTGGATGTGTTCATACATGTTTTTCTATTAGCTCAGTATCTAAGGTAGTTGTAGCCTCCTTATAAGGTAAAACATGCCAAAAGTTTGATTATTATTGTAACTCATCTACATAGGTGTAGAAGCACCTTGTGGGATGGTAGTCTCACTAAATAGGGATTTTAGTTCTTTGATCATTTGAATATGATCTAAAGTGGTTCTTGTTTTAGATTGAGGGTAAAAGCAGGTTTTGAAGGGGCCCCGAAACCCTATTACAAAGAGCGAAAGAGATAACATCTAAGACCACAGGCAAAGCCTAAAAAACACTACAAGTAAGAAGCAAAAATAGGTTTTAAATGGACCTAGAACCACCAGATAAACATCCGTTCAAAACCCAGATAACATAGATTTGGTAACACAACAGACAAAAGATAACAAAAGGAAAACAAGGAACAGTACTAGTTTCAAAACCAACAAGAAGGACCAAATTATTCATCCAGTTCCAGTATCAAGTTCATGGCTTCTTTTCCTTTCAAAATAGTTTCCTCAGTGGTAGCCTCCAGCAAAGCTCCTTTTTGTGTATCTTTCTTTCTAGAGCTTTGCCTCGTCCTTTTACTGGGACCCTCTAGTGCTTTGGTCTCCTCATTGGCTCGTTTACCTATATTGATAGCAGCAGCACAAATGTTGGATGTTACTTCCTCCATTTTCTTTCTATTGTCCTTTATAAGTTCCCGTAGGTTTTTTTCATAAGCTTTGAGCTTGACAGGGATCTCGCTTAACTGATTTCCCATGTTGTTTATTTTGTTCCAAGAAATTTTCAAGGAATCTTCCAAACTTTCCACTTTTCTCTTGAGATCCATGACCTCCCTACACATCTAGGAGTCAATTTGGGAAGATGCCTCTACCTTACAGTTAACCCAGGTCATAGGATTATATGTTTCATCATTTTGATTCTTCCCTCTCCAGTCCTCAGGCTTTTTATAAGGACTTTTCCTGGCTTCTTCAAAGATATCTTCTTGACTCTTTTGTTCCCGCTCCTTGATTCCAGATTGTATTTCCATATTCTTATTTTGAATATCATCCTGATCAGATTTTTCCTTTTTGTTCTTAGAAGTTGGGTCCTCAACAGGATCTTCCTGGTCAAATTCTTCCTCTGACACATTCTGGTTTTCCTCCGTATCTACAGTTCTATTAGCAGAATCCTCCTCAGTATTCACTTTATCTTTTTTAATTTCCTTAGAACGTTCTTCATCATCACTTGAGTTAGTATCCCAACTTTCGGTTCCTTCTTCTTCCTCCAATTTTTCCTTCTCGGGTTCTTCAATTTTCTCCCATCCCCTTTCTTCTTCTACATTCTATTGTTTAGGACTGGGGGACTTGAATTTGCCTCTCCTGATTACTCTTTCATTCTTTTTATCTCCTGAAACCTTATTTTTCCCCTGTTTGGGGTACTTAACCAGTGCCCTATTCTTACAGTAACCTTCAATAAGCAGAATAAGGCCTTCATGGAGGATAGGGCGCATTTCCTTTTTCCTATGAGCATATAAGCTTTGGACTAGGGAATAGTGAAGATAAAAAGGAAAAGACAGACTAACCTTATGCCTAAAATGGTTGAGGAAAACAAAATGGAACTTGTGCACTCGTTTGCTTGTTCCGTCTAAAGTGGTTCTTGTTATTATAGGGTAGTATTCTAATTGTAGGTTCTAGTGGGTTTTATTCCTCAATAGGGTTTCCCATGTATGTCATGTGTTATATGATTGATCTTACGTTCTCTCTCTTTCTCATTGATATGGATGATGTACATGCTTCATGAGTTCTTGTGGTAATTGATTAAGTGTTTGTAAAGATTAGAATTGAAGTTGTATTATTTGGGCTCACTGATTCACCCCCCTCTTAGTGATTATACCTCTAAAATTTGGTATCAAAATAGGCGTTTTGGTAAAGGCTTAAAAAATTAAAGGTGATCAAAGGTATAAAGGTTGACAAAGAGGTTATGGCTTGTCTTCAAGATAATATAGTTTGTGCTTTATTAGAATTTAATAGTGTGAAGACACAAGTGTAAAACCTAGAGGCAAAATTCAAGAAATGTAGGTTATGATGAATAAATATCTCAATCAAAGAATGGAATAATTAGAAAGTAAAGAATGACTTACTTAGATGTAATCTTATCTAAGGAAAAAATGGAATTCATCTCCGCCTAAAGGTTCAAGAATGAAAATTCAAGGATCAATAATAATCAAGAAAAAGGGAGGTCAAATATGAATAATGTATTCAATGGGTATTGCTTCTCATATAACTATTTTGGTTATAGATATAAAGATTGTGATCTCTCTCTAAAAATAAAAATGGATATCATATGTTACAATTGTAACCAACAAGTTCACATATCCAAAAACTACAACATAACCTTTTGGAAAAAGTATATACAAGTCATTGAAAATATCAAATGGTTTAAGAAAACCAAGTCTAAAGAAGAAAATAAGAAAATTCCATTCAGATCACCCAAGGAAGAGTCATTGTTTTTTCAAGAAGATTTACATACTCAAGAATATGAGAAAAAGAGATATATTATAGACATTGGATAATCAAATCATATGACATGATACAAGAGTAAGTTTATCTCTCTCAAAAATACCAACCTAGGTGTAGTTAGACTTGGTGAGAACAAATCTACTAACATATTCAGCAAAGGTACAATGAGTTTGGACAATGGTCATACTAATACTAATAATGTATTATATGTAGATGGTTTGAAATATAATATTTTGAGTGCGAGCCAAATGTGTAAGAAAGGAAATGTTGTAAGTTTTCATGATGACATATGTGAAATAAGAAAGGCAAAATCTAGCAGATTAATTCTAAATGTTCATAAAATATATAATAACATGTATGCATTCCATGAATCTAAGAAGGAAGAGTGATTCATAAGTCAATTAGATGAAATCTAGATTTGGAATAGAAGACTTAGACATATAAATTTTGATAATATGATAAAAATAAGTTCAAAGGGGTTGGTAAAGCATATGCCTAATATTTATAAGATTACCCATTCTCTTTGCAAGGAATGTCTTCATGGGAATAAAACCAAGAGAAGATACAAAACCAAGGAATTATCCACTACATATCTATTCAAGTTGATCCACACTCATCTATGTGGACCCATGAGAACTCAAAGTATTTAAGTTAATAACTACTTCATGCTTCTCATTGATGATTTTACTAAGATTACTTGGATATTCTTTCTTAAATAAAAATAATAATCTTTTAAAAAATTTTGGCATTCAAAGCTCTTATGTAAAATGATAAAGGTTCAAAGATCGAGTGTATGAGATTAGATAGAGGAGGTGAGTTTTGGTCTCATAATTTTGATGATTTTTGTGAATAACATGGGATAAGAAGGTAACATTTTACTACCAGAACACCACAATAGAATGGTGTGCTTCAAAGGAAGAATAGGACTATTGTTGAGATGGGTAGAACCATGCTTCAAGATGCAAAATTATAAGATGGCTTTTGGGAAGAGGTGGACAACACTTATATTTACATCTTAAATAGGTGTTAAATAATAATAAATGGTAATAATACTCCTTATGATTTATGGAAGAATATAATGGCTAATGCCAAACATTTTAAAGTGTTTTGGAGTAAGTTCTTCATCAAAATAGATGAAGAGAATCCTAACAAATCTGATTCAATTTCTTATAAGGACATCTTCTTGGGTTATTCTTCTATTAGTATTTCCTATATATCCTTAAACAAGATAATTCATAAGATCATTGAAAGTTCAAATGTAAGGGTAGATGAGACAAGTATAGTCAAGAAGATAAAAATGTTGATAAGTGACTCAATTCAGAATTTTGTTGCAAATAATGATAAGTTATCCATTCAAATGGATGATCAAGATGAAGAGGAGGAAGAAAGATAAGATTTTAAATATCCATATATAAGGATTCATAAAGATAATCCAATATCTTAGATTATTATAAATGTTGGTGCAAGGTTGCAGACTAAAAAGAGAATGTTGGTTAATCAAAATCAATAAAACTCAGCTTTGTTATCGATGATTGAATCCAAAACATTTATGGAAACTAGAAAAGATGAAAGTTATAATGATACAATGGATGGATAAATTTATCAAATAGAAAGGAATTAAACATGGGACTTAGTCCTTTGGACAAAAGATAAAAATATGATAGGTAACAAATGGATTTTCAAAAATAAGATGAATGAGAAAGGAGAACTCACAAGGAACAAGGATATATTGGTGTCTAAAGGATATGCTTAGGTTGGAGGAATAGATTTTGATGAGATTTTTGGTCCTATGGAAAGGATTAAATCAATTATAATATTTTTGGCATATGCATGTTTCAAAGGTTTTAAGGTATATTAAATGGATGTGAAATATACATTCTTGAATGGTAACTTATAAGAATAAATCTGCATTGAGTTACCTGAAGGATACTTCATGCCAAGTATTAAATATTTTGTGTGTAAATTGAATAAGGCTCTTTATGGTCTTAATAAATCCACTAGATCTTGGTATTACAAAATAGATAAGTATCTTTTGAGTCAAGGATTTAAAAAGGGGGTAACTGATATATATATATATATATATATATAAAGATAGAAAGTAATCATCAATTGATAGTTGTTGTATATGTTGATGACATAATTTTTGGATCTAAGAATGATAAAATGAGTAGAGAATTTGTAGATACTGTGAAGAGTGAGTTATAAATGTCAATGTTTGGATTATAGATTAATAGATTATAGATTATAGATTAGGATTATAGATTAATACAATTGATGTAGGTATATTCATTTCACAAGATAAATACATCAATGATATGCTAAGGAAGTTTGACATGATGGATTGTAAGCCAATGGGTAGTCCAATGATCATAAGATACAAGTTAAGTAATCTAGATGACTCACCAAAATTTGATTAAACTTTGTACAGATCCATGATTGGAAGTCTTTTATATTCTACTACATCTAGGCCTAACATCACATAAGAAATAGGTATTTTAGGAAGGTTTCAAGCTGATCCTAAAGAATCTCACTTGAAATTAGTTAAAATGATCTTGAGATATCTCAAAGGTACCATATACTATGGTTTATGGTATCCGAGGAGTAATGAATTCTCTTTGAAATCATATACTGATGATGATTGAGTAGGATTGGTGGATGATAAGAGTACAAGTGGTGGGGTATTCTTCATGGGAGAATGCTTGGTGTCTTTCCTAAGTAATAAAAAAGCTTTATTATCTCTATTAACTACAAAATTTGAGTATATAACAACTACTTCTTATTTCACACAAGTCATGTAGATGAAACAAACTTTGGAAGATTATAAGGTAAGACAAAATGGACCTTGTCATATTTATTATGATAATACTAGTGTAATTAGTATCTCAAAGAATCCTACTATGCACTCAAAAACTGAACACATTCCTATTAGATATCATTTCTTGAGAGAAAAAGTGATTAATCAATGTCTTAAGTTGGATTATGTGCCTAAAAAAGAGTATCTTGTAGATATTACCAAACCATTATCAAAAACTAATTTTGAGTATCTAAGACAAAGCTTGGGTGTCATTTCTTTCTCTGTGAATCAATAAAGGGTCTTTGGTTAAGGGGGAGAAAAAAATTCATGAGCTTGCTCCAAAGGTTTGTGAAGGAGATATAGTATAGGGTTAGAATGGAAGTTTTAAGGTTGATTGAGAGCATGTTTCCTATTTGGTGAGTCTCATGTAGTTCTATTGGTGGGCCTTGTGGTAGCTTGAGAGAGAAGGCTAGTAAGCATATGTGGTAGTTATTAATAGTGTATGGAGATATGAATATGTTGGGGATTAGAGGAGCCAAACATAGAATCAATTCATGCACAGAGAATTCAAAGATACACAAACAAATTATTTCAATACTAATAATATACTTCTATAATTTCTCTTGTTAATTATTTGGGTCACATTACATATTTATAGGAATATCATCCTATAAATTATTCCTTATGCTATCTCACATGAATCCCAGTAATTAAGCAAACCTATTACAATATATTGTTATAAAAAATAAAAACATATCACAACAATAATATTCTAACTTACCATTTGTTCAACAATATTGATGGGAAATACTCTATGACTAAAAATTCATTAACATTGGACGCGCTGGGAAATTTGAACGCTAACTACGTGGGCTGGAAAATCTGAATGTTAATGGGTGCACTGGGCGCATCCCCAGTGGGCGCGCTAGGTGTGTCCCCAGTGGGCGCATGGGGCACGTCCCCAAAATTTGATTCTATAGGTCTGCGAGCTGCTCTTCCAGACTTGGAAATTGCTGAACAGGTGGTGGAGAAGCAGTCAGGAGGGACAGACCTCGAAAGGAATGGAGGAGGGGTTGAGAAGAATAATGGATCAAAATTTGTGGTTGATGCAAAAAATGGAAATTATTTTTGCAGAAATGACCCTTTTTGTGGATTTTGTGGTTCCTAGTTGAGGCAAGAAATTGAGAAAGAGAAAAACAAAGGCAACTTTAAAAAGGAAAAATCCTCAGAAACGTTGAAGGCAGGGTATTCTAAACAAAGGATGAGGTCATCTCTGTTTGGCAAGAAACCCACTAGAAAATCCCCTTTTCCATCGGTGACTGCAAAAACATGCTGGGAGAAAGGTGAGTATGAAGTTTTTATTCCAGATCCTTTAATATATTTTTTTGTGTCCTCTATGGATTTCACCTTAGTAGGTAAATTTTTAGGAGCAAGACCAGATCTTGAATCTCTTACAAAAATGGTTAAAAGGAAATGGGTCATTCAAGGAGAGATAGTTATTGCACCTATGTTGAATGGCTTCTATTCTTTTACCTTCAACTATAAAGAAGACATGAATATGGTTATATGTGGAGGACCATGGACATTTGGAAAATGCTCTCTTACTATCAAAAAATGGGAGTTGAATATGGATTTCTCTGACTCTTTTTTCTTAACAACTCCCATCTGGGTTAGACTCCCTAAACTCCCTTTAGAGTTCTAGCATGAGGACATTTTCAAAGGAATAGCCAGTTCTTTTGGGGAACTTGTGGCTTTAGATAAGGCTACAGCAACCAGAACCAAACTTCAAACTACCAGGATGTATGTTAAAGTGGCTGATTTAAATAAGCTTCCAGAAAAAGTGGATCTAATCTCCAAGTTTGGCAAAAAAGCTCAAGGAATTTTTTTTGAAGATCTACCCAACTCTTGCTATGCTTGTAAGAAATAGGGGCATTGGGTAAAAAATTGTCCATCCAGAAGCAAAACTCATTTTAATGGTGTTTTGGATGGGAAAAAGTCCACAGCCTAGCTAAAGAAAGTTTGGAAACCCAAAGAGGATCAGGGACAAGAACAAATGAATAATGAAGAAACTAAAGATTTAAATGCTGAGGAGGGTAAAGAGTTGTCTTTTGAAGATCCTAAAGGCCCACTTCCTGAGGTTGATACAGAGATCTCTCTTGAGAAAGAAAATTCTGAGATAGAAGGAAATGGATGGCAATCAGAAATCATATTACCCACACAAAGCAAAGAAGATTTGACAGTTTTATCAAAGCAAATTGTCCTTTACCAAAGGGTAGAGGATCGATGGAGAGAGGCAGAAGGCAAAGTAGTGCTAGAGGATGGAGAAATCTTGGTGGAAGCTAGAAATAAATTAGAGGTGAGAGATCCTCCTCTTTCTCAGCCAATGGAGATTCAGGCTGATAATGAATCACCTTTAGAAGAGCTTCCTGTGAATGGTAATGGAGAAAATTTAAAACATTTTCCAAACCAAAGGAAAAGGGTTGAAAAGAAGACAAATACCAAGGGAATAAAAACTAGAAGCAGCAAAAAAGATCAGCTAATGAAGGTGAAACACCTTGTTTCTATTCTGGATAAACCTTGAAAATGAGATTAGCAGAATGCAAAAGTGAAACCGGATGTTGGCTGTCCAGATAAACCTGGAAGAAGACCCATAAGGAAAATCAGAGAGCTAGAAAGCAATCAGAATATAGCTGATGGAAGGTAGGCAACAATTCTAGATTTTACCCCTAAAAAATAGTTATTAAATCTTTATTTGGAAATTAGGGGACTGAATGTACAATGAATATAGAGGTTATCCCTGAATAACCTTAGGCTGTTGCTACTTTTTAGTAGGTTTTAGGAATGTTTTTCCTGGTGCTTGTTAACGCTTTATCTTTCTTGTTGCTGTAATAGGGTTTTGGGGCCCCTTCAAAACCTATTTTTACCTTAATCTAAAAGTATTCTAACTTACCATATTAACCATATGGTTATAATAACTAATAATTATTTACCTGTTGATAAATATCAACTGTTACTATTTACCTCTTGGTAAATACCCAAAATTAACATGATGTAAAATCTATTCCTAACAGAATATGCTCAAGATGTGAAATGGCTTAGAAATATTAGGGGGAGTCCCTCTCAGATGTTTCTTGGTGAGTTCCATCAGATTTTAGTTGTTTTATGTATTCTTTCTTCATTGGTTGTAGTGTTTGATTGAAGAGAGTGTTGGCATAGAGCAAGAGGATGTTGTCAAGGCAACCTAAAGTAGTATCAACGTAAGGTGGAGTTTGTATCATATTTATAAGATGGTACTTTATTATTTGATAGTATTTTTATGTCTTCATGATTAGTTTGTTCCCATTTTGTCATTATGTCAAAGCAAGAGAAAGTTCTTGTTGTGGGAGTAATTGAAGAGAGAGAAGGTGAGCTATATATTTCTATATATGATGGTTATTAACATCAATGATAAAGGGGGATATTTTTTGAATTTGGTCATTAATTTCATGGTGATGTAATGAAGGTGTCCTTGTGACTTGATGAAGAGTCTTGATAGTATATGTGACAATGACAAAGTGTGTAATGTGCTTGTTCTTGTATGCTTGAAGTTTTATTGGTTAATATTCTATTTTATCATGGTTAGAGATGTTTAAGGATGAGTATAAAATATTAAGGATATGAAAATTTTACTTAAGATGTTTTATATTATTTGAGAGCTTGTGTGCATAAGCATAATTCATATAGTTGTCCATGGTTTTCATCTAGACACTTTGTGTCTAGTGGTAGAAAATTTGAGTAGGTAGTTTGATGACATCATTATTTCCACATGGGAATGAGTCAATGGGATTTGGTCATATGGTTGTGATAAATTTATTCCCTACTTTTTGTGTACTAGATCTCAAGTCATGAGTTGAAGCATGATCAAAGATATGAAGATGTAAAGCTGGGTACTCAAATAGAATTCACTATGTTTCCATACTTATCCAAATTTGCAAAAGGGCTGAAGCAAAGCCAAGTAATCATGTTGATGAGGTTATCATCCATATGAGTGGAAGTGTTAGGATAAAATTATCATACATGTTTGATTATTTTTGTGCCTATTTTCTATATGCTAATTATCAGATCATGGAACTACACACATTAAAAGATATGTAAGTGCAAAGTTGGGCTCTAAGGCATTTTGATAGTATTTTCTCATACTTAGCCAAATTTTCATAAGTCAATAAAGAGATGAGAAAGTATTTTGATGGTGGAATATCCCACACATGTGGAAATTTTAGGAGAAGGTGATCATATGGTTTTATTTAGTTTTGAGCCTAGTTTATTTATGCTAAATTTTAGATCATGCATTGAAGCATGACAAAAGTTATGCATGTTCAAAGTTTGCCTCTAAGGTAGGTTTTGACATAGTTGGATCTATGATAGAAGATTTTGAAAATGAATTTTAATGGAAATATATCTCACACATGTGAAGGATTTAGAAGTAGTTTGATAACTGGTTAGATTATAATATGTGAGGATATCATATAGTCAAAATTATAGAACATAAAATTGAACGAAGAAAAAGATATAGAGGTGTAAAGATGACCTTATAAGTAGATAAGCAAGGTTCCCATACTTATTCATTTCTTCACAAGTTAAATCTTGAGTAAAATTGATGGTGCGTGTTTCTCTAAGAAGTTATGAAGTAGTGATATGAAGATAGGTGCATGATGTTTAACAAATAATAAAATATAAAGGATAAGGATATAAGAGTGATTGGATGATCATATAGAATGATCAAATGGTGAGCACTGATAATCAAAGTCCTAGTTGATTCATAAAGATCAATGGATCACATTGAGTCAACGTTTATAGAGTGCATGAGATGAGGTCAATGTGATAGAATTTTACATCTATCTTTGGTGGACTATGAATTAAAGTTCAGACAAATCAAAAGTATGAGATTGATCTATATCTGAGAGGACACAAGATGTGAGCATGATGTTCAAAGTTTAAATCTGATGGTTTGCATTTGAATATGTGATTTACAAATGAAAAACCTATGTCTAGTTTTTAGGCTATAAATTTCATTATAGGATGAATTTTTTCATGTTGTAAAAATAAAAGTGGTAGAGATCCAAAACACATCTAGAAATATAGATTTGAAGGTCTGAAAGTGTGCATAGACATAGTTATGTTGCTCCAAATATGACTATGTGTTTGACTATGTTTTGCAAGTAACCCAAGAAGGATGTATGACCTTGTGTTAATGTTTTTTTGATGTCTCATGATGACTTAGATATTTGGGAGTGTTTAGACTCTATGAGGATGAACTATATGATTTTTATGGGTGTGATCAATATATTTTGAGCATGAATAATGCTTAATAAGTTGACTATGTATTCATTCATGATGTTCTTGTACACCAAGTCAGTATTTGAGTTATTTGAGCATATGTAGAGGTGAGAAAATATGAATATGATGATTTGAGGATGTTGAAGGAGAAATAAGGAGTCAACCCATGTATTTAAAAGTGGTCTTGCATTCTTGTTTTACTTGATGAAGTGATAAAGGAGTGAAGGGTTCACATGAGACCTATAAAGGCTACAAAGGCCTTATTAAAGGTGTAATTCCTCAAGGGTGCCCCATATATGATATGGCTAACCTATGAAGATTATTTTGATCTGTGTCTTCATGTAAGATATCCCTTAAGGGATAAGGCATGCTTAATGGCCAACCAAGGTGTTGATTGTCAAGTATGCTCTATAAATAGTGAAATCAAAGATAGTGATTTCTAGACTTTGTGAGAGAGAATTTGGAGAGATTTTTATAGAAGATTATGTGTGTGATTTGTGGAACAAAGGAGGTGTAGAGTTCCCTAAGGATAATTTGAAGAGAAAAATAAATTGTGGACTATTTATATGATCTGTTGGTCATAATTTTGTTGATAGAATAGTGTTCTTTTTGTTTGATTATGAGCGAAGGTAAAGATTAATAATTATAGTTCCATCATCAGGTATTGAAGACATAAATCCAAAGGTGGATGTGTTCATAGTTCTTGTTTTGGAAGCTTATCATATAAGGTGATTGTAACTTCCTTATAAGGTAAAACTTGCTAAAAGTTTGCTTATTATTGAAGCTCAGCTAGATAGGTGTGGCAACACAATAGGGATTGTAGTTCCTTGATCATTTGTATTGGTGTAAATTAATTACTATTATTATTATAGGACAATATTACAATTGTAGGTTCCAATGGATTTTATTCCCTAAGATGGTTTCCCATGTATGCCATGTGTTATATGATTTATCTTATGTTGTCTCTCTTTCTCATTTCTATGAATGATGTTTAAGATTCATGAATGTTTGTGGTAACTAATTAAGTGTTTTTAAATATGAAAATTGAATTTGGATTATTTGGGCTCACTGATTCACCACCCCCCTTAGTGATTTTACCTCTAACAATAACCAGTCATTAGGGCCTACTACATAAGAGTCTCTAAGAACATTATGTGGGCCATTCATGGGTAGAAGAAATGGTGTGATCAAGAAAATAAACACCCCATAGAGATAGAGGATAATTTGATAAAATGTCATTATAAGGTTTAAAATGGCTCTAAACAATCTACTCACTCAAAAAGTCATCTCACGGAAACCTTTATATAGTCAACTATATGAATGAATGCCTACAAAATGGCTAATGCATATGGAGAACCACATCATGATTTTGGTAAGAATCAACACACATATGAGTAAGGGTAAGGTTTACACTAATGAAGAAGGAAAATATCAATGATCACTCCATCTAAAAGGTAAAATAACATTAGACATCATATTTAAGGACACACTTGCCTTCATAGGCATAAGCTCTAACCCTGAGAAGAGGAAGATATGTAAAGTCAAGGAAGTTTTAAAATCATAATATAATAATGTACCTAGACCAAAAAAACATTATTTATGTCCTAAAATCATGGGAATATCATGAAATAAAGGAGGAAACCCTACTTAGGAATCTCATGCTTAACCACTCAGTCAACAACTATTCTAGGTAAAATGAATGTTTTAGGTATCTATAGGCATGGATATGCCTTAAAAATTAGTAAAAATGTTAATTTTTAGTTATTCAAGGCACCCATGATTTCATTTTTGTCATAAAAATAGTGGGTTTATCCACTATTTTATCTCAAACCTAGCCCAATCTATGATAGTCAGTTCTAGGGCTAGATGAGTAAATTCATGATTTAAAGGGATATGATACATACTAGGGTCAAAATATGGTTTTGGATTAGTATAAGATGATGGTGGAGGTATAAATTATCCCTAAAAACTATTAACATTCAAATTTATAGTCAAATTCCCTTGAGGGTAGACCAAAGCAAACAGACCATAAGCCTAGCCTCAAACCCTATTATCATCTCGAAGCTTCCAAAAGTCCTTATAACAATACAAATGACTATTAAAGAGATGGAAAAGTTTCTCAAGTCATCACTAATAGTTTTAAAGTGGATATAATCAAGTAAAAGTCTTGAATAGTTTTAAAACCCTTATCGATCCATTCAACCCCAACATAGCCAACTCGAAGCCCAACTTCAAGTGTTCACACACTTCACCACTGAAAGACTTTGGACCAAGGCTATTTGGGATGTTTCATTCTATATATAAAATAATGACATGAATTAGTGGGATAACATTTATGAATGATCCTTAATAAAATAACTTGTCAAATTGGCTAATAGACAACTCAAGTGCCACCTTCTAATGATCCTCTCTCTACACACCCTCTACATGGGAACCCATGCTATTCATGGAATATGAAGAGGTAAATTCAATATAGGTTCATGAAAATTGGTTTTGGTTTTGATGTTCATATGTTATGAACCACTGTTAAGATGGTCTAAACCTATCCAAAACCCTAGAAATGATGTAATAGTGAATTTTTTCTCCAAAACACATCCAAATAGAGTTACTTTGGCCTAAAATGGTATTTAATGTCTCCCCAATCCTTATAAGGATCATGATAAATCACTAGCTAGCATGTGTACGGGGTTAGAATATACAAAATATGCCTAATAATGATAATTTGAGCTTCAAAACAAATAAATGCTAAGTGTTTTTGTGTACTATGGGGTTAATGAGGGAAAATATATCTTTAATACTCTAAATAAGCCATATAGTAGTCATCTATAGTGACCTCCATGATTGGTTCTACAAGTAGATAGGTAGATGTTGAGATATATGGCTATGTGAATTTAATGGAAGCCAAATGGACTAATCAAGATAATTTTGATATTCCATGAGACTTTTTAGGTGATCTTCAAGATTAAAACAATGTATGAGATTCTCACAACACTTGTGTTAAGACCAAAGTTCAAGATTCATGTCTATAGGAAGACTAGTCTAATACCCTCATTCGAGTAGTGTCATAAAAAGGTGGAATATAAATCCATTTTATAAATAATTGCACCTAATATATTTATGAGAGATGTCATTATGATTTTTAGACACATTATTGTCACTTTAGATTCCAGGGAGTTCTCACAGTGAGTCATTCTAGCTTGCAAACACCCTAACACTACTTAGGAGGCATGTTTCTCAGCCAAGGAGCATTTTAAAATGATCAAAATCATATGGATAATTTGTATTGAGATTAGATAACTTCAAGATAGGTATATGGGTATATTTACATGCATCTAGTGTAATTGGTTTAGATATTTAGGCATTAATCTCTATGAACCATTGCTAAGAGTCCCAAGTACTCTTAAACCCCTCTTAGACCCTAATAAGGACTTGACTAGGATGATTTAGTGATAAATTCATCTAAATAGGTATAAAATTCTATAATAACACTTATAATGTGTTTTCAACTTAGAGGAGCTCATGATCATGGTACCTGATTATATAGAGGTTGTGTGGCCACCTCTAAAAAAATGAAAATTTATAGAGTTTTAAGTATAAAATGGGTTACACAACATAATAAAGAGTTATAAATTATGGGAAAGGTTATTTCAAGACTTATTTTACTCCTCCAAGTGTATAATTTTTCATGAACTTACCTATATTTATCTCTACTATATCCTCCTATGCAGTCAATTTGTGAAGCTAGTTTTAAGTGGCTTAGTCATGCAAGGCAAATGAGTTATAGGTGAATTATAGTTGATAAAGGTCCAAGTTTTGATATATATGGTTAATAAAATAATATTTTAATTATTCTGAGATGTTTTAAGAATTTTTTCCTACTATCTAAGTCATTCAAAGAGTGAAAATGAAGAACTTGCAAATGAGGCCTATTTGGTCAGCTAGTAAAAGGTCCTAGTGGGCATAAAATAAAATGATTTGGTTAATTATTCACCATTTTAAATTTTTTACTATCCATTTAGGTGATTATATTCCATATTGAATACCCTTATGAAAGAATAGAGATAGTTTCAATGTCAAGTCAACATGCACATTGAAGAGGAGGTTATTTAATGCCTCCTAAAAGGCCTAATCACACCTATGTTAATGTTGTAAATATTATTAGAGGGATAATGGACTATTTTTAGGCATTTTCAAGATCTAAATGAGGTTAAATAGATAATTTACAACCTCCACACTTTGCCTCAATTTCAAAAAGGAGTCAATGAAGGACATCAATGCATGAAAGGAGTGATTATGACTATTGTAACTATCATATGTCACCTTGGTATCATTAATGAACCCTCATACACATGTATTTTTCTCTCCTATCTCATAAAAATTATATATAATTAGGCATTTATCTCTTATTTTAGCATCCCTCATCTAGGTGTAGTAAAGCTCTACAAAATTTTGTACCGTATACCTTTGAATCAATAGAAGAATAGTTGAAAAAATCATGTTTGAATGTTAGTATACCTTTTGATATTTGATTTTCTAAATTTTTGAGTGTCATTTTATTTTATATGTCCTTTCATGTACCTAATATAATGTTATTAGTCTAGGTAGGTTGTGTGAAGTATTGATAGGTAGGAATGTTCTTAAAGTGTTGATGGGCTAACGGTGTCTTTTGTAGACCTAGGTTCTTATCCTTAAATTTAAATATCTTCCACTTGATCTTCACATGAAATATCCATGCTTAAAACTTTATCAAGAGGTCTGATTAGTTATTGGTTTCATCAGGTTCATTAGTGTGTCTAATGGATAAACTAAGAGAGGATATTCAAGTATGGGTGCATCACCACTTTAGTGTAGGATATTTTATAAGTTTTCATCTCTTTTACATTTTAATATTAATAATATAATTAGGCCTTAGAGAGAGGATTCAAGCCAAAAATTAGGTGAGATAGCCTTGTGAAAACTAGAGGTTTTACTTAGACTATTGGTATCCCACAACCTATAGGTCAATCTAATGTTCTTCTAAGTGTAAGGTGGATGTGAACAGTTTAATTCAAAAAGGGTACAAATTAGGTATCTAACAATATATTTAGATTAAAACATGTGAAATAATCATCATTTTATAAATAAATTCATAAATATGTAAATAACTTTGATGAGATAAAGGGTATTCTAATACATTGCACAATAAAACATCAAATTAAATTTGTCCTTAGATCCCCTTTTCTATTTAGTCTACTATATCATATGTGAATTTTGGAGGATGACTAATTCTAACCCAAATTATAAGAGCTTCTTGATCAAGGAAAGAATAGATAAAGCTATTCTAATTTTGATAACTTCATAGTCCTCACAATAAATAAATATGTCACATGATGATTTTGAATTTATAATCAGATCATCAAAAATATATGTTTAAAAATTAACACCCATTTATACTCATTGGATACATGTTATACAATATAATAATTACACAATACTTCACTAAGATTACCTTGAATTCATATTACCATTAGATACAAGTCCATCTTGAAGATGTTTAGAAGACACCATTTAAAACAAGGGAAGGATTATATGAGGATTATAATGACTAATGCACCAAAAATAATCAATCACCTAATTGATGAAGTACTCAAGGATTCACTAACCCCTTTATATAATCATATACTTTTATGACATCCTTATCTTCAACAAGACTTAGGATAACCATATGGAGAAAATCTTGCATGTATTAGACACATTACATAAACATATTCTTCAAGACAACATATCCAAATTAAAATTTTATAACACATAAATTAAGTATATGGGATACAACATATATAACACATGCATCAATATAGATATAAATAATATCAAAGTAATTTAAGATTGGAAAAATATACACATTCTCACAAAATTTATGATTTTTATTTGGGTTGAAAATGTCTACCCTAAGTTTGTGCTTGGATTCGTGCTCATATCATGGCTTCCAAACAAAATCATACATGCTTAGATTACATTTCACTAGACATATATTAAACAATGTGTATTTTAGGATCTTAATCAACACCTTTTCTCAACATATATTATATAAATGCTTAAAATAGTTCACCCCTTTGAGATATACACCAATATATATAACAATGCAATTAGTGAATTATTAAAAAAATGGACATTCTTTCATCTATTACTTGTATAAATTTATTGGCACATTTCAATGATACTCCATATATGAAAATGAGTTATAATACACCATGAAATAAATTAATAAATTATGTCACCACATTTTATGTAAGGATAAAATCATCCATCTTGATTATAAGAAACTTTAATTTATGCATATAGAGAAAAAGGTATAGAATGAACACCACATGAAGTGGGTGGATTATTTGCAATAGTTCCATCTGGTGATCAATAACAATAAGGTAAAAGATAATAATGTAATATATTTACTTAGTTGACTTCCAATAAAAGTGTTCATCAAATTTATTTATACACATGGGTACACACTATTTGAATCGGTATTTATATTCCCAACATGCAATATTTCAAAAAAACCTATTTATCCCCTATATAGGGTGAAAATATTCACAATTTTAACATGTACAACAAGATGTTTTACAATATTGGACATCTCTATGTTCCCAATCACGCACTTCACAAAGTACTCATCAATGAGGCACATTATGCCAAGAAAACATGGCAATTTGGAATTAGCAAGACACTAGAAGAACTTCAACAACACTTATACTAGATTCACATTTGCTTATAAATTAAGTGCCATATAAATATTTTCTATTAGTTATTACATTTATAGACCCACCAAAAGTAATCTTAGACTTTATATACATTTTATGGTTCTAAACCATGAGAATCTATCAATATTAATTTCATGACCAAATTACCTATGAGAAGCATATGGATGAATATATGTTCGTTGTAGTGGGTATATTTTCAAAGATGATGATCATGGTATATTCCAACAATAGCATCAATTCATATGAAACCACACACTCATTCTTAATCTATGTTTAGGTTAATAACATACATTGTTATTGATGGTATCTTGAAAATTTTCATCCACTTCTATAAATATTTTTTGGAGATGAGGGATATAAAATAGATTGGTATATAATATTTCATCCCCAAAATGATGCAATTTTTTAATTTTTTAGATACAATTTCAATTACTTGTGATTTTATAATAAAGCACATTTACACACTTGGGATGATAATGCAATTTACATTTAATGTGACTATAACTAATGTATTCATATTTATATATGGAATAGTCCATTCATATATGTTGTAGGTTCCCATTAGCAACACTCTTGGACATATCTTACCACAAACCATCTAGTATAAAGGTACAATTAAAATAAAAGGAAATGGATAAGGCATAAATGTCTCCAAAACGCATATAAAGTGTTCACATATAGGTTTATTAGATAATCTTACACTAATATTTGAATTATAAAGAGTTCCATGACACAAATCACACACCTCATGATATCAAAGTTAATGACAAAGTTTTGTTTCATCTTCAAAATAAATGCTTTAAGGATAAACACTACAAGATCAAGTATTTATGCTATGGTCCATACACTATGATTCAAATAATTATAGATAATTTTTTCCTTTATCATCCACAATACATGGTTTTGCATCGTATATTCAATGTATAACCATGTAGACCATTCTTTTCACCTTTTATTAATCTGTCAATAACTCAACATTCATTAGACTTGGATCATGAACACTTAAAAATGATACTAAAGGATCAAGTCATTAAAGTGATAAAAAATCACAAATGTCAAGGCACACATAAGTTATTCAACATAGTCAGTGTAGAGAAATATGATGAATAAACTAAGTGATACAACTATAAAAATTTAAGTGTATTTTTCACAATATACTAGAGACACAATGGGGACCATTTCTCATTGATAAAAGATGTACAAGTTGGTGCACTCTTCCTTGGGACTTGAAGCTACAAATATTTGTGACATATCACATCACACACAAAATATCATAGTATCTATTATCATATTTCAATGTAATCTATTAGGTCCTACAACCTATTTCAATAAACATAATGTAAATAATCTTAGGTGTGGGTGACTTATATCAAGAATGAATCTTTGGAGAATGTCATCTCCTTTTTAAACCATAGTGCACCTTATTTAGGATCAGCTTGATACCCTAAAACATACACTAACAAAGACTAACTAAGCTACACTAAGATTGTTTTGCATTAAAAGAGAGATAAAATCTAAAAAACTAAAAATGAGGTGATGCACCAAGATTTGAGGGTCTCCTCTACCTACTTAGAACATCATAATAGGAATGATGAAGACTAAATTTCTCTCTACACAATTTATAAATGAGGTTTATCAAGCATAATTTTTTCATATGGATGTGGTGGGATATGTTAGAACTAGATGTGATAACTAAAATGTCTTGCAAAAGACATAATTAGTTAGTTTCCACAACCAATCACTTGCACAACTAGATGTAACACTACATATGACCTACAAAAGACTTGCCTACTTGTACTAAGGTGAAGGGAAATGGACATACACTATGGATAAAACTCTTTACCACAAGTGTAGATCAATAAAACACTAAAATAACATAAGATGCAAGAAATGGAGAAAATTAAAATTAGTCTTTATTCAATTCAAAGGCTTAAATCCATCATCATAATTCTCTACAAAAGTGAAATTTTGCTATACCTAGTATAGGGATTACAAATTAAGGAATTGAATAAAAAAATGATAACTAGGTGAGAAGATAAAATAACTATAAAATGCATAAATATAATTGTTACATCATAACTCTATCCCATTCAAGAGATAAAACAAGTAGAAATGAGGCCATTAGGCCTTCTTAAATGCACTAGTCTTTCCATGATGATGGTATTCAATGAAATTTGGTATATTAGTGGAGGAGAAGTCCTTAATCTCTACTATTTTTATCATGAAGAGTATTTGTATATGATTAATGTGTTCTTATAGGGATTCTACACTTGAGAAAATATTGCATTGATTATCTTAATTAGCCCTACTCTCCACACATGCATGTCAAATCCTATTGCATAGTTGATTTGGAAATAGAATTCCTATACCATTTGGATCCTTAAAGGTTGAATTGCCTTGACTGAGACCTCATGGAGTGAGTTACATAAATCTAAGATCAATTTTCTAATGCCTCCATATTTTATTCACCATATTTAAGACTAGTCACATCATTTATTAGCATTAATGAAGCTTGAATTAGTCTTTGGAAGCCTATTCAATGTACCTCCCATACTTGATGAAGGGTGTGACTCATTATATATATTATGAAAAATAGGCTACAGGTCTACAGTTTTCATGACCATTCTTGAAACTTCTTCAACTTAAAACTATCATGATCAAGGACCTCATAGGTCTAAAAATTTCTTAAGACCTTGAATTCTACCATTGTAGGTGTATAGATGATTTTTTGGTATACTTAAAGTCCTTAGAAGTTTGAATTGAAGGTTTTGAGACCATGGAACTTGTACATGACTTTAAACATTGGATTCATGCCCAAATATCCTACATTTTTTGCTAAATAATCTGGAGAAGATCTATGTTTCCCTATATCACTAACTTGTAGGCTTAAGATGTCATGGAAAGATTGAGATTTTTTAAATAAGGCATGATCATGCTTTATTACCCTGTAACTTGTTTGGCATAGTCATGAAATTGTATTTTCTTACTTGAAAGGCTCTATATTGTACCCTACAAATTGTAATTAGCCATTAAAACACTATAAACTAATCATGAGGTCATATTCAAACATGATTTGAATGTTTTTAGATGTGTTTATTAAGATTAATATCTCATTCCTCCTTATTTATCATCTTGGAGGCACCTCTAAGGACATGCAATGTTTTTAAAAGGACTTGATAATTCATGGAGTTCTAATTCAATGCTTGCATGCATATATATGTAACATGTTTAAACCTTCATTATGACTCCTATAAGATTAATGATTGATTTAGGGGTTAAGACCATCTTCCTTATCTTTAGTAAACCTTGCGTATCATTCTTGAAGAGATATAAGATTTGGAATTGACTTATTGTCATGTGGTCTTCCAATTTAACCAAGAGACCTTTAAACTTCTTCACTTTTATTAACTGGTCTTGTAAATTCAAATATTTTATCGTATTATTTTTAGAGATCACTTGACCCTTTATAAGTTAATAGACCTATGTTCTTCCTCATAACTATTTAGAGATTCATATAAGTCCTTAAAGATAATGTTATAGGTAATTGACTTTCCTATCCCTGTTTAGGACTATTATAACCTTATTGAAAGGGAGTCTCAAGTTTGTAATATTACAATTTTAGTAACTTTACTTACAACCTATACCATCATCTTGCATTTACTCAATGGGAAATCATGAAACCTATGGGATAGGTTTGTATGTTTAACTTGTCTTAGAATAGCTTATTCATTATCCTTTCAATTTTTCCATAGAGTCTTAAATACATAAGGTATGTTGTAAGTCTTATTGGTCAATCATGAAACCTATGGGATAGTTTTATAGGCTTAAATTTTCTTGGAAGATCTTATTAATTATGATTTAAATTATCCCATAGATTCTTAAATCCATAAGGTTTGTTACAAGTATTATTCATTCTTAACCATGCCTTGAAACATCATTTTAGACCATATAAAGTCATGAAGACCTGTGTATGCTCTTGAAGAGATTGAGAGACTCTTTTTCTCCACCCTATGAGAGATTTATTTATCCAATCACTTATTTATTACCACTTTTATCCTCAAAACTTCTATGAATAAACTTCATGGACTTGTTAGACCTATACATGCTCTTAAGAATCTCGAGAGGAATGATCCTATTCTTGAAGGCTCTTAAGAGTCCTTAGAGAATCTTGAAACATTATTTTAGACCTAAAACCCCATGTCAATATTATAAAATATTTTGTAGGTCTATGTGTAATATTATTCAAAATTGAGGGCTATATAATTGATTTTGTATGTGTGTAAATTGTTTGATATCCAAATACCTAAAACTCTACTTCTTTTTACTTATAACATATATAGATATTTCATACACTCCTCATTTAGCCATGAAATAAATGACAAAGCCCTATAAACTTATGGAAGTGTTGAAGGTGGAAAAACCTTGATGTTTCCTCATCTTATGGGACTACAACATGTTTGAGATGCTTCAAACCTTACAAGTTTCATTATAAGACCTTGTTCCAAGATTTTTCATGGTGCTTGAGAGCATAGATATCCTTACCTTCCGTTTGTCACCATCACAGAACTCTGAAAACCCATATGGAGACCTTGGAAAATAGTTTAAGACCTTGGTGGGGTCTTAATATGTTTCAAATCCTTTATTTATCTTGAAAAAATAATTTTATTGTCATGAAAACTTGAAAGACATACTAGACACTATCAACCTATTGATGTTTGTTACAGGCCTAGAAAAATTTATGGAATTATTTAAGTCTTCATTCCATGATTTATACCCATGAAAAGCCTCCAAAAACCTTGAGAGATCATTTGAAGTTCATATAACTCTTGCCTCATTTTAAAATGTTTAAGGAGATCTATTGTAGATATGTTTACACTTAAAAGCCTTGAAACATTGATAAACCATGAAAACCTTGCTCTTATCTTGGACTTTATACCTACAGCTCTCTTATGAGGTTTTGATAAACATATAAACTTATTTTGGTCATCCTAAAGGCCCTCAACCTCATTATTCTTGATTGAACTTTGGCTTATAAATTGTACACTTTATAACCCCCACCTACAACTTCATGTTTCCAAAAATTTTGGCCTTCTTAAATTTCAAACTCTTAAACACGTCAATAGTCCTTCAAGTTGCATAGAAAACTTAACTCATTTATATACTCAACATAATGTTTTGAAATATTTTTTTATTCTTTCCATTTATCATTATCAAACCTACATGACTATAGGTTCTTTAAGGAATCTAAAGGCTGATATAAAACACTATCATGAGGCCATGGAGAATGTTCACATCCTTAAGAATATTTAAAGAATGGAAAGAGGCTAGAAAAGGATCTATAGGCCCTTGAAAAATGGTTTAATTTTTTGAACCTAGAAATACCATCCTCTTCATTAAATAAACATGTAACCTCTAAATCTTCCTTCACTTTCCTTAAAACTTATTTGCATGGAGATTAAATGAAGTCAACATCTATGAACTCAACATGGTCATTGAGGTGTAATGGAAGAACAATGAGGCCTTAATGACTCTAATTGGATTTTGAATGCATTGGTATGACCCTCAAGACAAGGGTATTTACCCTTAGACCTTTCCACTTATGAAACATTGCATTGGTAATGGATTTTGTAAGACTCTAACCATGGAATGAAGCTAAATAAGGTTGGTGTTACCTTATATAATGTACTAAATTCATCCACACATTGACAAATATGCATCTAGGCCCTTTTTAATGTCAAACATCAACTTATGACCTCATTAAGGATGCTATATCACAACAATGAAGAACATGCTTAGGAGAGTGGACCATTTATGGGCATACATATGATTAGACCATAATGATCATCATGAAGGTGTCATAGAGTTCATAATCAAATAATTTTTACAAATAATAACCCCCTCTTCAAATGTGTAAGTGTCAAGAGATCAAGGGTGGCTAGAATGACCAACATTATTGTGACCTTCAAGTGGTTTTTTCATATCTAAATAGTTAGACCAGTTGATTTAACCATCCATTGAGCATGGATTCATATAGGCATCCATAAAAAACACTTTTAAAGGTAAAATAATGGCTTAAACATGTTGGAATGACCTTTAAATAATTAAAAATTACCTCAAAAATAGAAAAAAATAAAAAACAATAAAAGCATGTGATAAAGTACTTAGAGGGATGAAGAAACACTATACTACTCAACAAAAAATGTGCTATAACACTTGGAGGAATGAGAAAAATAACCTAATATGTTTAGAGGCTCTAAAATTTCTCACTCAACATAGATCAAAATAAACCTCCCTAAGATATTTTCCACTCTATGTAAGTATATCATCATGTTATTGACAAGGTTAAGTGAAATATAGTTTTACAAACTGAATATTTGACATATCAATTATTAAGAATGGTTTTTTGGTATTGAATATTATCCCATTCTCTCCCTATTTTATTAATAATCTTACTTTATTTCTCTCTAACTTGTCAACTATGTCAATAAGGCTTCATAATTTACTAGAATCCTTTTGTAACTCATTAGCATCCAACTATGTAATTTGTTTGCTTGGGATAACCGGTATTACCACTAGTTTGAAAAGATAATATTCATATTGTATGATGTATTTGGTCTTATCAAAATAATATATGACTACTAAAAGTCCATTTTCATCCTCATGCTACTCCTTAGGGTCCATTGGCTTGCTTAAATCTTCAAATTTTTAAAGTAGATCAAAACACTACTAGCAATCTTCACTAAGATCTTGAAGCTCTAGAAGATTAATTATAATGTTATTCTTGGGCATGTAAAAATGAAGGATGAATACCATAACCACATTAATTTATTTATCCTAATTAGTGAAAACATCAAATTTTTCAATTAGATCAAAACATTTCTGCCACACTTCATCAAGGATTTATTTTGGCTTCAAAGGAGCTAGTATGAAAGTCTCTTCTTCATGTATAAAATAAGAACTCAAACCTACATCCTTCACATAATAATGTGGTTGAAACTCATAAAAAACTTTTTTCCAATCATCAAAATAACAAATAGGAACCTCTTTTATTGGTTTAGTGACATCATGATTAGTAACATATTCCTCATACAAGATGTAAGTGTCTGAACCAATTTCTTCAATGAGATTGTATGAGTTCAATTTCCATTTCATCGAGTAGAATATCATGGATGAATTCAAGATTTATAGTTGGTTAACAATATAGGACATGCTCTTATTGATAAATAATTGTGAAATTAAGATTGGAAACACTAGACATATATGTTTTCATGTGATATCTAGTGATTGGTTCAGACTTGATATTAACTCTAGTGCCATACCTTTTCCTAAACAACATGTGGGACCAATACGATGAAAGAAAACCCATATATATTATTATTTAAATCATGTTATAGGAATAAATTATATTATGGGGGTAAGTTAATGACTAAAATATCTTAGATAATAGAGACACTTGGACAAACATGCAAAGTGAGACTCAATACCTTAATCACACCAACTATATTGGTGGTTGTACCATATAATTATAATACTCCCTTAGTGTTTTGTTTATAATTAAATTCTATTTTTTCATCCTTTATTATACATCACATAACTAATTTTAGTATATTTAATCATACATTTATGAACTAAGTAGTCACCTATAATTAGATAAAGGTAGAAAGGATGGGGTTTGTCACCTACATTTGAATGTTATCCCTTAGGTTGAGTTGCATTAAAGGAATGATTTTATCTCCCTTTATATTCTAGTTAATAGGGTTTTTCACTTACATTTTAATGTTATTACTTAGTCTAAGGTGCATTAGTAAGGACTAATGTTACCTCCCTTGCTGTCTAGCTAATAGATAATGGTTAGATAAGGCTTTTTGTAATAAGTCTTATTATCTTGGGATAAATAAATCCTCTCACATGGAGATATTAAAATTTTTCCTCTTTAATTACTCAATAATATTTAAATTAACACAACTAACCTTTTGTTGTACCTTCATAGGAGTAGCTTCACCTTGAACATGCATGGATTAGAGTTAATTCTTAGGCTGGAAATCACTTCTTATAGACTAGTTTTTAGGAACAACAACCTCCTCTATCTAATGTTGACTAATTTGAGACTAATTTTCCTTTTGAATATCTTTATTTAATTATATTTGAGGTTTATTTTTGGATTATTAACTTCTCTCCCCTTTCTATCCTCTTGAGAATAATGTGGAGCTACAACTTGACCAATTGAGGAAGATGGTTAAACCTCCATTTCCCTTATTTTGAACCTTATATTGTGAGATAATGGGGTTGCACATTTACTTGGAGTTCAATATTATTTATACCATAGAATTAACCTTATTTCCAATTTATAAGAGTGAACTCACGTTGATCTTGATTTGGTTCATTTCCTCCTTCAACTTATGGAGTTGGTTTACTATACTACCATCGAAAAGATGATACACTTTGTACCATTAAGGCTTGATTAAGAACTATATTTTCACAAGTTTTCTAATTATGTGTTTGGTTTTAAGTAAATATCCACTCACAATCATTCACAAACTTGTTTTGTATATGCATAATTTCCTTTGAGGTAATAACAACATTAGGGTTATGGCCATTGTAAGGCTTAACATGAGTAATCTGGCCATATGCTTGAGAATTTCCCTAATAGGGTTGTCTATTAGGTTGGAATGGTTAATTTTATGGTTTATAAGGTCTTAAATTATGTACTTTTTACCTCTTTAAAGTAACTAATTCATTTCAAGAGATTTTCAATAGTGATTTCACCTTATGTAGTTCACTAGGAGTTATCCCTTGATTAGTTGGTTGGTTGTTTGCTACTAGAATGGGTAAAAAATTAGGATTAGTGGTCTATGTAGAAGGTTTTAATTCTATAAAAAGTGGCAAGAGGGCCTTTGGTAAAATTTATCATCTTGTATGAGCCAATCTTTATGCATAATGGCAATATCATAGCCATCAAGGAGAGTTGTATCCCCCCCATGAAATAGAGCATCACTACTATATCACTATTTAAGGGTCTCAAATAATACAATAAATTAGTGTTAGGTTTGGGTTTAAATAGCTATGGGATTATATCCCAAATCTTATGGAATCTAAAATTAAAGTCTACCATATATTCATGTGGAGCTCTCTTGATGGTCGTTAGTTGATCCATGAGTGAAAGGTGGTCACTCTTGTCCTTGAAATAATAGAAAATTTTTATCCTATCTCATCCCAATTATGGATATAACCTTATTTTATACCTATATACCATTATATATATCTCTCATTAAAGGATGTAGCTATAATCCTTACAACTATGTTGTCTTGGGTGACATGGCGAACTAAAATGTGTTTGTAACATCTTGGATATGCTCATTAGGTGTTGTGTAATTTTCACTAGTGAATGATGGGATACTATTTATATATTCAACAAGTATGTAATAATATTGCTATAGAGCCAATGGATTTATCCTATCAAATGCAACAAATAATTATTTCCTTTGGGATATCATGTGAAATATTTGAGGTGATTTTGGGTTGTTTTGGGGATAAATGGTAGTAAAATAGAGTATAAAATATGGATTGAACATTTTAAATCTATTTATTATAGTTAAATATAATGACAAATTAAACAAATAAACCTCTTTACCTCTATAAGATGTCCTTATTATTAGTTTTTGCATAAATACCAGGTACTAATATGAAACCAAGATCTTCTAAATGCCTTTTAGAGTTTCAAAGTGCTTGAAAAGTGTCTTTAATAGCTTAAAATTATTGATATAAACACCAAATCCTTAGCTAAATTCATCAATCTTGTAAATTATTTATTCCACCAGGCATGCCATAAATTATTATCATGTTCAAATGCACCCTATTAGGTCTTAGGACCTATTTCAATAAAAATAATTGAAATACTCTTAGGTGTCCTTGGGCATGTCAAAATCATGGATGAACTAACATGGTTCATTTCAATTTGACAAAAATATCCTTACAAAACCTTACTATATCCTTGAGTGTTGATGTAGCTTATTAAAAAAATTCCAATATTGCATAACATATTATAAACTCTACATCTTACACATCATAGTTTTAGCATTATGCACTAATTTTATATCTTCATGGTAATTATTCATTATACCACATCACCATGTAAGTCCCTAATGAGTCATAGGTACATAAACACTCAAAAATCATGTCAAAACTTAATGATACTTCATGACATGCCAGGTGGCACTTTATAGGTTTGGATCATGACATAGAAGCTATCAGTATGGTGTGACAATAGAAGTACAAATATCACTCCTAAATGAAGGTGAAATATCTAATTATTTATATAATATAACCATCCAAACCTTTAAGTTATTAGTGAAACATCTAGGTAGTAGGTTGTTAACATGCCCTGAGAAAATATAAATTAGTTAGAAGTGTTTTCCACATTTTCCATGATACCTTACATTCCTATTCATAATGGAGATTATAACATGTAATTTTACCTATTATTTACATTGAATAAAAATTTCACCATTATATTATAACTTATACTTTCATATGTCTTTTGCTTTAATCTTTTTATTCTTTTCATTTGCACATTTTATACACTCTAGCTTGCTTCCAAGTATAAGGTTATCTACCACATATTAATCTAGGGATTATGGTGAATATTGAAGGGAATATTATATATCTCATCATAACCATATAAACTAACCATAAAGTGTTGCCTTTGGTTATATATTATATTGAATTTAATAGTTAAAGTTTGATCTAAGTAGGAAATGAATGCAATTTATTCTTTGTTTGTATGTAATTTATTGTTGATTATTTACATTGTTATTATGTATAACTTAGATTAATAACATGGTTTTTAGTAAAACAACAAATCTTAATGATGGTGTAATTTTGAAGATAGTACATATCCCAATGATGGGGAAATTTTGAGAAAGTAACATATAGTTTTGAAAACTCTTTTAGATATAATTTTGAGGATTCAAAAAGAAAGATCTAAAGATTGAATGCTCTGAAGACACTCCAAAGATGCTCTAGAAGTGATATTAATATGCTCTAGATGTGCTCTAAATACATACATAGGATGCCTCAAAAATTATAGGAATGCTCTGAAGACCTGCACATGATTCCCCAAAGATACCTAGATGTTCTCCAAAAACTAGATGGATCCTACCATTAAAAATAGTAATTTTGTAGATATCTATAAATAGACAATATATATTTAGATGTATTATTTTATACATTACCATTCATGGTAATAGCTTAAAATAGTCCATATATATGTCTCTTTATTTTTAAACCAGATATGTATCTTCAATTTAGATTAGTTATTTTCTATCTTTAATTATTTGACATGGTTCCAATGCCTTCCTAGAAGCATGGGATCTGACTCCTAAATTGTCTATATTTCAAATAAATATATTTTGGAATTAATATCATCAATATTTTGTATCCTAAAAATAGATGTTGAGATGTGTTTAAGTACACATATCTTTCTCATTCTAGAGAGTCCTTAGTTTCAAGTTATTAAAGTTTTTGAAGTTGAAGAAGTTAGAAACAAAGTTCATACATTTCATATTTGTATATGTTCTTTTGAATTAAATAGAGGTCAAAATTTTCCTTTATTTCTAAGTAAAGAAATTATTGTTCTGAGGAAGGAATGAGGGCCCAATTATCTCCAAGGATTGGGATTAGTTGGTAATTTTTAGTTTAATTTATTAGAAAGAATTTTTGTAATTCATATATATTTTATTAATTGTAGATTATAATTTCCTTTAACCATAATAGTAATTTATTTTAATGCAGAGTGATTTCCTTCCCAAGTAAAGAGTGATTATTTTTAAATTCAAATGTGAATTTCATTTCCAAAAGTAAGCATGATTTATTTATCTAGAAGAAAGTGTAAATTTCCTTTCATTGAAGAGTGTTTCATTTAAATGCAAGAGTTATTTCAACTCAATACAAGTAAATTTATTTTATGCAAGAGTGTCTTTTTCAAACAAGATTAAATTTTTTAATTCATATCATATTTAGAATTGAGCAAAAGTTATCTAAGTGATAATAAATTCTCAAATTTTGAACATCATGCCATTCTACCCAATCAGACAATTCAAGTGAGGACATTATACATCTTATGCTAGATGTTTAAGTTCTAGATGTTGATAGTGTGAAAGACTAACAAATAGATTAGATTTACTTTCTTGCAAACTAGAGTTAGAGTTTCAATTACTATTTTTAGGATTTAGAAAGTGTATCAGAAGCAAAACCCCCCCAAGTAGAGAAATGTACAACTCCAATATAAAATGTTCTCATTAAAAAAAACCATTAGACACTTCCTTAGTTGAAAATGATGCCAATCCATTGATTGGTTAAATGAGAGGTATAACAACAACTTATAATTTTTGGTGTCATTATTGAGGAAATAAATATAAATAAGTGTTAGTGAGATCCTACATTAGATTTGTAGAGGGAAATACAAAAAAAATTATAAAATTCAAAAACATAAAAAAAAATTAAAAATCTTTAGATTTATGAACTGACCAAGGGATTCTCAAGGATAGTTTATCTCTAAGGGATCCCAAATAGATCAAGAAGAAAAAGGGGTCCAATCCTTGTTATAAATATCAAGAAGTGAAAAAATGTCACTTGAAATCCATTTTTCTAATTCCTCTCTTGAATAGGGTTCATCCTCACACATAGATCCTATAAAAAGAATCCTATTTAGAACATCCTCTCTTATATGGATAATTGATCCTAAAAATCCTCTTTCTATAATAGTTTATCCACAAGCCTTCCAAGAAGAAGAAATGATAAAAGATTCCCCTCCTAAGATAAACCATAGACAAAGCACTAAAAAAGAGAATTTAGATTGGATTGATAACCAAATTTGGGAAGAAGACATGGGAAACGAACATGCACATGTAGAAAACCTTGATCATCAACCCCAATAGGATAAAACTTTCTCTTATCCAAATAGTCTAGGTCTTGATGATAGAAATTCCATGAAAAAAATTTCACCATCCATTTTAACTATTTTCAAGGGTAAATACTTAGAGGATCCATATCATTTCCTCTTTGAATTTTAAGTTCTCTTCTATACCTATGATTATGTCATAGATAATAAAAAGTTGAAATTATTGCCATCAAAACTCAAAGATGTAGCTATGAGATGGTTCATGTATGTTGAGGGTAATTCCATAACCATTTGGGATGAAATTGAAACTATATTTATAGAAAAATATCAAGATTATTATAGAGTTAGATAATGAAAGGAAAAAATTTTCAATATCAAACAAAATAAAGGAGTGGTTATCAACTCAATGAGGAAGTTGTTAAAATAGAATTTTATCAAAGGGTTAGATGATGATGCAAGAGATTATTTGAACATCATGGGAAAGGGTGGCATTGATAAGTTAACCTTTCATCAAATTTCAGCATTATATACCAATTACTCCAGAACTAGACCTAGTATATGGAAATCAAGGTAAGGAAAATCACCTAAAATTGGTCAACTAATGGAATAATATGCCAATTTCGAGATATACATTCTAGTTTAATATATATCTAATTTATATTTCCTTAAATAAAAATTCAATACTACCCATTCTAAATAATGATCTATATATTGTCTAAAATGTAGACCAAACATGCGGTAAAAGATTACCCCTTAGACAAAATAGAGGTTTTTGGTGTTTGTGATCTAGATCATTATACAAAAAATTAAAAACACCTTTATGTTATAATAAATCAAGTTAAATAAGAATAACATAATTTTGGGGAAGTAAATTCCATTCAAATATAAAGGAACCAATACTCCTAGCCTCAAAATCAGTTTGGTCCTAGATTTCTTCCCAATCCATGGATGGCACAATGGGTTAGACAAGTCACACCACCACTTTAGGGACCACCAAAACCATAACCACTGTGTACTAAATAATGTATGACAAAAATTTGTGGAATTCTTCAAATTCAACATTGCACACAATAACAAATTCAACAACCACATTGGGTAAAACAACCACAACCCCAACGGTCAAATCAATAGTATCAACCACAAAGAATATTTCCTCCATAGAAGGCCTTATTTATCCAAAACTTTAGACACAACCAATAAAATAATATATTAACCAACCATAGTTACATTCCCAACTAGTGGAAAATTCAAATAATAGGTCAAATGTACCTATTTATGGTGTTGATCAAGAAAGTAACACTATTAGTGGTTCAACTGAATGTAATAATATAAAACTTAGATCAGGGAAGATAGTAGGAGATACACCCATTACCATAACTAAAATTAAAAATTATGATAACAATTATGAGACACCTATAGTCCAAGAACCATCTGAATAAAATGGCTAAGCCACAACCACATCAAACCCAATTCAAAATCCCCTTACCGTTCTATTTCCTAAAAGACTTAAGGAAGAGAAACTTAGGGAAGATTATGAATTAATGAATATATTAGAAGAAATTAATATTTAAATTACACTATTAAGATCCATTAAATACAATACTAAGTTGAATCAAATCATTAAGGGATTGTGCATTAAAACACTGTGAAGAAATAAGCAACATCCCAAAATAATTTAGGTGGTTTGATAACTTACTGATCTATTAGAAGGAATCATAATTATTCCTAAATATGGATATTAAAGTATTCATGTGATGAATATGAAAATTGGGAACAATTGCATTCCAAATGTGATTATATATATAGGTGCTACTATAAACATCATGATTTTGAACATAGTAGAATCTTTATCTCTCATAGGGCTTTAGCCTATCACAATAATCCTCCAAATGCAAGATCAATCCACCACTACCCTTGAAGGAACCATAGATAATGTACAAATCACCATTAAATCTTGGGGATACCCTATTAAATCAAAGAGGGTAGGGTATCCAATCATCCTTGGTAGACCTTGGTTATGTAAAGTTGTAGTAAAAATTGATTGTAGATATAGAAACATGACCATTTCTAATAGAATTCATTATAAATAGATATCTCTCTATCCACATGATAGACCTTAAATGGGTATTTATGATAAAATATGTGTGGATAAAATGGAAAAAAAGCAAGATTATCATGTCTTCCTTAGCCATGGCCACCATTAAATAACATGCCCAAGAATTTGAAGAATAAATCACAAAAGATTTAGACTAAGAGAGCCTAAATCCAAAGTCTGATGATTTTAATCTGAATTCTAATGATTTTTATCTAAAGTATGATAATTTTTCTTTGAATTCTGATATTTTTCTTTAAACGTTGATGATTTTGTTTTGAAGTCAAAAGGATCAACTCTGAAGACTAGTAACTTAGCTTCGAAGACTGAAATCTATACTTCAAAAATGAAAAATCATGAATGGGAAGAATACACCTCCATCAGTGAGAATAAAATAAATTTATTAATCACACCAGACATGTTATCTAGTCCATAATACATTCAATAATCCATAGTTTAATGGGCTCAAAATGGGCATAATTCATTTTTACATGATTTTCATTATCCATTGACTAATATGCTTTCCACAAGTGAGAATTTTTACAAAGATGTATCCAAAATTCACATGTTATGGCCATACACATGTCAATTCAATTGTTTAATTAATTAATACAAATAATTTAATTCCATTATTCTAGTCACTAAATAGATTACAATTCAACTAAGTAAACTATTAATTATCAATAGTTGGTTAATTGATGAATAGGAAAAGAAATTAATTGATGTCTTGGTAAAAAAATTAAATATTTTTCTTGAGATTATAGTGACATGAAACAAATATATCCCATCATTTTAATACATCAAATTTATACTAAAAATGTTAGACCGGTTAGACAAACACAATGAAGGATTAACCCAGTTTTGAAGGAAATTGTTAAGAAGGAAATAGAAAAAATATTACAAGTTGGTTTTATCTATCTTATATATGATTTCCAATGGGTGTAAACCCTATTTATTGTGACTAAAAATAATATAAAATGGAAATTTTTCATATACTATAGATAATGGAATAAAGCCACCATGAGAGACTATTTTCCCTTTCCCTTCATTGATCATGTTTTGGATGATTTGGCAAGAAAATAGTATTTTTCCTTCTTAGATGGATTTATTGGATATAACCAAATTATAATATCACCTAGAGATCAAGAAAAAATAACATATACCTACCCTTGGGGAACATATGCTTATATATTCCTTCCTTTTGGATTGTGCATTGCACTTGCTAAATTTTAGAGAGAAGTGTAAGAAATATTTTTTGATCTTAAAAATGACTATGTGGAAGTTTAAATTGATGATTTTACTATCCATGGTACTATATTTTATGAATCCTTGAATAACTTGGATAAAGTGCTGACTAGATGTGAATAACACTAGGTATCATTGAGTCATGATAAATGCATCATCATGGTTGATGAAGGGATAGTCTTAGGACATCATATCTCTTCTCAAGGAATAAAATTAGATCCTAAAAATATTTAGGTAATTTCTAACCTACCCATTCTACAACTAGAAACTGATGTTAAAATATTTCTTGGTCATGCAGGATATTATAGAAGATTTATTGAAGATTTTAGTAAGATATCTACCCCTATATTTTCTTTGTTAAAAAAGGATAGTGAATTTGTATAGACTGATAAATGTCAAGAATCCTTTGAGACATTAAATAATAAACTCATGATTGCTCTAGTCTTAAAATGACCTAATTAGGAAAAACCTTTTCATGTTTATATTTATGCTTCTAATACTACATTAGGAGAAGTATTAGGTCAAAGAGATGAGGATGGAAAGATGTATGCCATTTATTATATCATAAAAATCTTACCCCCATAGAGAAGAACTACACTACCAAAAGAAAGAGTTTTTTGTTGGTGTCCATGTTAGAAACAAGTTTAGGAATTATATTACTGGTTATTGGGTATTCATATATACAAATCATTCAACAATTATGTATTTAATGAATAAAATAATAGTAGATGGAGGAATAATTAGATGGATCCTGTTGTTATAGGAATTAGACATGACTGTCATACATAAACTAGATAAGTATAATGTTGTTGCTGAATTTTTATCTTGATTGATCACTACAAGTGAAAATGAACTTGTGGAGGACTATTTTCTGGATGAATAGCTATTTTACATATACACATACTCCCTATAGTTTATATACATGAAAAATTTCTTTGAAACAAGGAAAATTCCTCATTCTTTTACCTCTAAGTAAATAAAATATTTGGTTAGAGCTAATTCTTATTTCAAATGGTTTATAGGTATATTATTTAAAACTAGACCTAATCATATACTTCATAGGTGTGTTAGTGAAGATGAGGTGTATGACATCATTCGATCATGCCATAGCAATACAAGAGAAATACACTATTCAATAAATAGGACTATTCACAAGATCCTTGGTGCAGGTTACTACTCACCATCTCTTCACAAGTTTATCAAAAGGTATGTATGACAATGTGATCCTTTCTATAGGATGGGTAAGCCTATTTTCTCTTCTAAAATTCCTCTTTATCCTCAAATAAATTTAGAACCATTTGAAAAATGGGGTTTAGTATTTTTTGGACCAATAAACCCACCATCTCAAGGAAAATAATATCTATTAGTATGCATTGATTATGTTACTAAGTGGGCTGAAGTTTAGGCACTCACATTTTTTTGGGGAGAAATGGTTTGTAATTTTCTATACCATAAGATCATGTTGAGATTTGGAGATCCTAGATCTATTATCTCAGATTAAGGACCCAAATTCAAGTCCAACATGATCAAAGCTTTCACAGAGTTGTATCAAATCAATCATAGGAAGTCTTCACCATATCATCCCCAAGCCAATGGGAAAGTGGAAGTCACCAACAAAGAATTGGAAAACATCCTAACCAAGATTGTGAATAATAGTAGAAAATATTGGGTAGAAAAATTACTTGAATTAGTGTGGGAATACAATACTTGGAAGACAACTACAAGATTCTCTCCATATGAACTTGTGTATGGAAATAAACCTTTGTTACCTATATAATTTGAATTGTAGACATTGAAGACAACAACCAACATGGGCATATATCTTGATGAAGCACAAAAAAAATAATAATGCAATTGAATGGGATGGATGAACTAATAATTGATACACTAACTTAGACTAACATGATCCAAAAATAGGCATGATACACTCATCATAAAAAGGCAATTTCAAGAGGGTGATTAAGCACTCATATTTGATTCTAAATTCTAGAATTTCAAGGGTAATCTAAAGACAAGATGGTTAAGACCATATCTAATCAAAACCATTTTAAAAAATGGCTCTATCTAGCTATAACCCATTGATGGTGACTATTGTAACATTAGTTTGCACCCTTGGAGAGGGTTCTTCAAGCTCTCTCTAACTAAGCTACAAATGGGAATAACCTCAGTTTGTGGATATATTATGGTGAGGTTGAACCTTTATAGAAGGCTAACTTCCTCTTGATGGATCACCTAAACTAATCTCTTTCTTAGAAAAAGGAGAGAAATAGATAATAATGAATGAAAACATGTAAAATAAGGTGATACACCAATATTTTAAACACTTATAATTGCATAACACATACACACACACACACACACACACACACACACACACACACACACACACACACACACACACACACACACACACACACACACACACACACACATACACACACACACACACACACACACACACACACACACACACACACACACACACTAACACTATTAAACACTTTCAAACCTACAAATATCACTTGACTCACTCTTTGATCAGATTTCACATAAATATTTCACTAAAAGGTAGGGACTAGTTATCAATCTAACATGGGAGGGTAGTTTTCTACTTCTAAACCAATAGATACTCTATTTATCACACTTAGAATGACCTGTAAAAACTAAAAGACACTTCATTAATGTGAGAAACTTAGATAGAGGTAAATGAAAGCATACATTCACTTAACCACATCAATGAATTCAAAGAACACACTTTAATTCAACTTGTGAATAGAGGAATGTAGTCTTTTATTTCATCAAATAGGTGTTATAGTACAAATTTGGCATAGCCTAGGCATGCCAAAAGTATAATAATCTCTTGTTTCCAAAAAATGAAAATGATCAGAGAGATATTTAAAAGGGAATAAATTGGTGATATGTAAAAAAAGGGGAAGTGAGAATCAATAAATAAGGCCCAACCACATTTTAATTGATTTACATTGATAATGTTCAACAAATTCACTATTGATTAGCTCCAAATAGATCTTAAGCCCTCTCATTGGCTTATAAATGAACTAGAGATAAAAAAATTGTCAAAGGTGCTAAGTCATGATCCATCAAAAAAGGGGAAAGTCCCCAAATACTTTGAAACTTCATAAATGCTTGACTATCTTTCTCAACCTCCCAACTCTTCATCTTATTAATGAGCACATAACACCATGCATCATCTTGATATGCTTTTTATGCTATCAGACAATCACCTTCAATTCATTTATTTTGTAGCCTTTTAGAACACAATTTTTATAAGACCATTCCCCTACACCAAATTATCACCCTATCACAACTTTTCCTTTACTCTAAAACCTTAAACATGGGTCCTCTATAGATGAGAACCAATTCCCTTGTTGGTTTTCATATATCTATAATTATAATGAAGATATATAGGCTACCTAGTCTCTTGATCTTGAACAAGATGTAACATTCATGCCTAAAAACTTTTGAGAGGTCCTAACATAGCTTTAATGGTGACCTAACAATATATAGTGTTTGTTTTGGTAACCTAGATCATATTTTATCTCAAATTTATGCACTTGCCTGCTTGGGCGGTGAAAATATTTGATCTGATGTGTTTTCCCATGTGGTATTTCCTTAGGATACTCTTTTCCTTTTAAATACTGACTATTATCACCTTGAACATGTGTCATCATTCTATCCCTTTGGATATTTTATAAAATTTTCTCTATTAATTTACTTAGGATTTTCTTGGACTTGAGCTTCATCATCGACTGTTGATCTACTTTCTACCTTCTAGATCATACTACTTGGTAGCCCCACATTGGTTTTTACGTCAACCTTTATAAATGTGACACTTGGTAGTCTTGTGTGATTATTATGGACCCTACTATGAGTCTTCATTTGGTTAATGTGATTATTCCATGTGGCAACCTCACATGCAATCTAGACTCATTGACCTTTTGACCTCATGCACACTATCGATCTACTTTAGATGGTTGAATATATGCCATTAATCCTCATTATACTTGATTGAATGTGTAATTTTGATTTGGTAATTCACTATGATCATGACACTTGTCATCAATGTGTTCATTATCAAGATCCATTAACCTCTTTACCTAGATCTCACAATTAGATCTACTTTTACATGATTAAATGCACACCATAGATTTGCATTAAGTTATTGACTCAAACAAGAACCCTTGTGTTGTTGATCTTTGATCTGAGATATTGAGATCATGCAAATTGTCAACCCTACATTAAAATTGAATCTCACTAAGTATTTTTTTAAAAAATGGCTATTTAGTATGGCTTTAGTTTGACATTCTTGGGCATGTCTCAAACTGTTAGACTAATTTTAAAATCTTATATCTTGAGATATAAAACTCATCAAGACATAAAATTTTGATGGGATGATCTTGGAACATAATATACCATTTTAATGTAATAATTTAACTCTAGTTGACTTCCTAAGTGTATTTATTAAATGCACAACCAAAATAATCTATTCATTCCTATATGACAGTTTAAGACTATCTAGTTCTATAATCATATTAAGGAATTTTAAAGACCAACTCATTAATTCTCAAGGAAAACTAGCATGATATGCAAAATTTTGAATGGTAAGGATGAAATTTTGACTTGTGAGGTCAAAAAATATCAATAATGACCAAATAATACATTTGATCAATGGTCACAAGCTTAAGGTGTATAGAAGACCTCTCAGTAAAGAAGAGTTTATTGAGTAAAACCAATATCAATTTAACCTTGTGGAAGAACTTGATTCTTCCACTAAGGACAAGTGATCTTCATAAAATAAATATAATGAGTGCTGAAAACTAGAAAATATTAGTCCTCTTCCCTTCAAAATTTTAAAAAAATAAAATAAATATTAAAAAAGAAAATAAATAAAGTATAAAATAAATAAAATAAAAATATTAAAAAGTGAAAACTAGTAAATGGCACTTTTCAAAAGAAAATTTTCTGTAATAAAAGAATATTTTTGTTAATTAATCTATCTTTTCAAAAAAAATTATCCCTATAGGACACATGGCATATTTTGAAGATAGGCATGGATTCGTAGGGCAAGGTACAATTGTATTTATTTTCCCAAAGGATTAAGTATTTTTTATTTTATGTGTGCACGTATAATCATTAGGAAATCAACACTTCTCACATGGACACATTTTATTAAAGTCACATGGGTAAGATGAATCAACAACATCATCACCATAATCCATAAATTGATGTGATAATATTTTCAAAAGATCTTCTCCAATATATTTTGATGTGATAATGTTTCTAAATGATCTTTTTTGATACACTTGATGTGACTATGTTTTAAATAGAAGGTATTTCCAAAATATTTGATATGACATGCAATTCATTGTGATTATTGCTCCAAGTACTACCACTAATGACCTTTATGCTAAATCATTTGTACTTGACAAAAAAAAGCATCTCCCCATTATATTTCACATGATCTAACTATATAAGCATAATTTCCACCATTATTATTGTCATATTCATATAATATAACTTGCCTTGCTATTCATTGTGTATTTTAGTTACTCTCAATTATTATGGCATATCCCTAACCTCTTCTTCCCATATTTTTAATGCAAATTTAAGCTCTATGTTATTAAAATATAATTTGATTTTAAATTCAATAGTGCTCACTCCAAATATGGGTATAAGAAAGAAAAAGAGTCAACCAGAATCCTTTGATGTATTGCTATAAGATGAAGCATCTAGAGACATTTTAAATTTGTAAGTTGGTTGGACATATTAAAAATGTTTCAAGGATTCCATAAATAAATTGTGAAATAATTTTATGATAATTTTGATGAAGATCATGTTATTATCAAAGGGAAGAACATTCTAATGAATCCCTCTATAGTCAATACTCTATTTAGGATTCTTGAGGGGGTAGTTTCCATTTAAAAGATCAATTTTTCAACCTGATTTATATGTTTGTTGAAAATATGAACCCTACCCTAGACTAGATAAATCCCCACAATGAGTGGCCAAGGTAATTCTAAGAGAAAGTCTTCCTCAACCTTGGCAAAATATAGTTTTTTAGATAATGAAATATATCACTTGTGATGGCCAATTTACAATAGTGGGTGGAGATGCTTGGAGACTCATTCATTTGAATAAAGGAGTTGTTAGAGAAGAATATAAGATCAATCTTCCCTCCTTCCTTTATAATTACTTGATTAATGTTTCTCAAAAGTTAAGAAGAGGTACTAGGTCTACCCACCATCATGGGCTAGTTACACTCATTTATTGTCATTATTTTGTAACCAAACCAAGAGGTGAAAAGGCTTAGTCTTCTTTCCTCCAAAAGTTTTCTCCAATTCCTACCAAGGATACACCATGCCTTGCCTCTCCTCTTTCCACTATAGTATATATTATAGCACCCATGGTTTAGACTATAGAATGGCCATCTTCTCCACCTTTGGTTTTGAAGATACTGTACCAAAGGTCAAAATGATAAATTGGAATTTCTTCAGATGCCCCTCATCCTCCTCCAACTAATATCTCACATAGTTGATGACTTATTTTATAGGAAGAAGAAGAAGACGTACAGGCTATAGAGACTCTTGAAATCTTGGAAGTAGTTTTTGTAGAAGAACCCCTGCAATAGGAAATTATATTTGCATAAGGAAACCTAGCATAAGAAGTTGGACCACTTTATGCCCTCTACCAAGGATAAGGGTAAGGAACCCTTGATTAAATAAGATCCATCTTCTCATCCTTATATCAATGAAGAAAAATAATTGTAACATGTACTATCTCTTTCACACCATGAATAAACAATCAAGAAACAATAAGCAAAGTTGGATGTTCTCCATTCAACTTTGAAAGGTAAGAATTTGATGATTTATAATTTGGAACAAAGGTGGGAAGAATATGTTATTAGGGTTAATGAACAATAAAAAATTATTCCATGAATACAAGATGAATATATAAGGTTTTACAATGTAATGTTTTCACAGACCCAAGAATTGAGTAATTTGTAAGATTTTCTTGCTATTAAGGGCACTCAAGTTACTAATTTATAAAATGCCAATGTTGATAAATGTAATATAATTAATAATCTAAGAGAAATTATTGATGAAAAAAATGCATTGAGAACCCAACATACTGATAAAATATGAGATCTTACCATTCATAATTCTTATTTATAAGCCTCTATTTGGGTAATGCAAAGAGAAACAAGAGAAATTATAGTTCAAATAGAGGGACCAACACGAGTTATTTCCTCTTTCCCTGTTCCATTACATAAAATTCTTTCTATTTGGCATAGCACCTAGAATAAAATTAAGAGATTAAAAGATGAAAATTCTAAACTTAAGGAGGAATATTAGAAGCAATTGGTTGAATCCCAATAAGAATTGTAGAAAGCATAGGTTTCTATCCAACACATTTGTGTTATTTCTAAGAAGCTATTAGCACGTAAGTATCCTTCATTATTTTATTTCTTTTCCTACATGATCAGTTTTATAAATGGTAGATTTAGTTAATTTCCCTTGGCTTTTAACATATCATTGAATATGAGCATGTATTTATGGACATTTTTCTAAACAGCACTGAAGAACGACATGATGCCATTTATGAATTATATAATTTTAATTTGTTTTTAGGTTATCAATTTGGTTTTATGTTCAATTTATTTTTTTGAGAGACATATTTGTGTGCCTTCCTCTCTACTTTAAGGAACCAAATGACATGGTATAAAGTAAATAATAGATTTATGTAATTATAAATCACCACTAGGTTTTGCATGAGACCATACTTTCCATAAGAAAATAAATTTATTTTTTGCATTCCAACCTCTATATCATCTGTATATGAAGAACAAGTATCATGAGATATTAAGATCAAATATTGTTACTTTTAGAATTTTTATAAACAACCATTCTACCAATGTTATCAATGTTAGTCTTGCCAAGTGGGAGACATTATTGAGTTGAAGCATAAGGAAGTCCTTATCCCCATAAATATGAGATGAATTCTATGAAGATACAAAATAGTCATCCAAATAATCACTTAGATCTTAGAAAAAAGAGGTTTAAATGTTTGTATTGGGATGAGGTTTAGGAATCCTATCATTATGTGTCCTCTATCTCCATGGTAGGGTTAAATTTCTTAAGAAAAATTCGAATTTAAATCCTAGTTGCATATATATTTTTAGAGTTATTGGATTCTTGCCAAGGGGCCACCATGATTAGGGCCATCATTTTAAATTTTATTATCTAAGATAGAGTTTGAATCAATAATTTTGGATTAAGAATCAATCATCCCACTTCTTTTCAAGAGGACTTGAAAAAGGTAAAGTGTGGGGGAGAAATGATGAGAATTTAATATATCTCATAATATACATATAAACTATTCTTAAAGTGTTGCATTTTTTTATATATCATATTGCATTGAGTAGTTAAATTTTGATCTAAGTAGGAAATAAATGCAATTTGTTATTTATTTGTATGTAATTTATTACTAATTCTTTACCTTGTTATTGTGTCTAACTTGGATGAATAACATAAATCTAAGTATAATAACACATCCCAAAGATAGGGTAATATTTAGAAGGTAACACATAGTTTTGACAACTCTTTTGGCTACAATTTTGAGGATTCAACAAGTGAGCTATAAATATTGAATGCTCTAAAGATGCTCTAGGTGTGTTCTAAAGACATACACAAGATTCTTTGAATAAGTCTAATAATTCTCCAAAGACATATATAGGGTGCTCTGAAGATATGTACATGATGATCTCAAGATACCTAGATGTGCTTTAAAGACTAGTTGGATCCTACCATTCAGAATAGTATTTCTATGGATATCTATAAATAGAATTTCTATATTTAGATTATTTATTTTATACATTACCATTCATGGTAATGGTTTAAAATAGTTTGGATATATTTTTATGTTTATTTTGTAAACCAGATATGTATCTTCAGTTTAGATTATCTATTTTCTATCTATAATTAGTTGAGATGGTTTCAACACCTTCCTAGAAGCATGGGATATGACTCCTAGATTTTTTATATTTTGAATAAATATATTTCAGCATTAAGATCACCAAGATTTTGTATCTTGTTAATATATGTTGATATGTGTTTAAATACATATTTCCTTCTCATTCTAGAGAGTCCCTAGTTCCAACTTATTGAAGTTGTTGAAGTTAGAAACAAAGTTTAGCATTTCATATTTGTATATGTTCTTTTAAATTAAATAGAGATTAGCATTTTCCTTTATTTATGACTAAAGTAATTCCTATTATGATTAAGTAACAAGGTTCCACTTCTCTCCAAGGATCAAGATCAATTGGTACTTTTTATTTTAAATGATTAGAAATCATTTCTTTAATTAGATATATTTTATTCACTGTAGATTGTAATTTATTTTATCCATAATAGTAATTCTTTTAATGCAAAGTGATTTCCCTTCGAAGTAAAGAGTGATTATTTTTAAATGCAATTGTGAGTTTCATTTCCAAAAGCAAGTGTGATTTCCTTTTCTAAAAGAAAGTGTAAATTTACTTTCATGAAAGAGTGTTTCATTTACATGAAAGAGTTATTTCAATTCAATACAATCAAATTTCTTTTATGCAAGAGTGTTTTTTTCATACTAGACTAAATTTTTTAATTCATCTCATATTTGAAATTCAGAAAAAGTTGTTTAAGTGACAATAAACAACATTCTCAAACTATGAACATCAATTATCCTATTTAACTAGGCAATTCAAGTGAGGACATTATGTCTTATGTCAGTTGTTTAAGTTCTAGATGTTGATATTGTGAATGATTAACAAACAATTTAGATTTACTTTCCTACAAACTAGAGTTAGAGTTTCATTTATTATTTCTAGGATTTATAAATAATAATAGAAGTAAAACCCCCCAAATAGTGAACTATACAACTCTAATATCAAATGGTCTCATTGAAAATAGCCATTGGACACTACCCTGGTTGAAAATGCCACCAATCCATTCATTTGTTAAATGAGAGGTATAACAATAATCTATCACATATCATGATGAGTTATGAACATGGAAAGCATAATCATGATATGGTAAATTTATACCATGAAATATCATGTGTTATTGGTTTTAATATGCATTTATGAGGTTAGTGTGATATAAAATAAAGTTTATGGTAGATTAGTTTCACTTTACATAATTGTAAACAAAAATTGAAACTATTCACCATTACTTAAAGAGGAGAGAGAAAAATATAGAGTTACCAAAAAAATATGGACCTTTATAAATCTAAAGGAGGAATTATAACTATTGATTACATAAAAACTAAGAGAAATTTTTCATAGGAAACGTAGTAAGAACACCAAATGACAAAAACATAGTTTTAACACAAAAAATATTTGGGCACAAAAGGAAGAATAATACATTACATGTGATGATGATAAAAATCTAGTATGATTCTATGCTACCAAAGATACTATCAAGAGTAGGGATATTTAAGAGAATACAAACACTTTTACATGAATGCATGCTAAAGGAGATTAATAAATAATAAGGCCCATGCAAAGTGGAAATCAAGGCATACATGACATTATGAATAATAAAGGGTTTAAGTTAGAATCCATGAGGTGAAAGACACAATAAATAATATTAAAGTGATAAAGGGTTATAAACTTCAAAATTTTGGTTTTTTGGAGAAACATTTTCAAGAAAAACATGTCACATAACTATGTTCATAGGAAATGAGAATATTTATATGGAAGTCACACTTTTTACCAAAGTAATAGGGATGAAAAAATAGGATAAATTTTAGCTTTGTTGCTATAAAAAAATATAAGAAAGATATACCCCATTTTTTTATTATTAAGAGAAATTAACAAGTCATGAGCCAAGGACTCATCTTGGATCAAAGGATGTATTATCACTATACTACTTAAAACCTAGTTATAACATGAATTTAATTAGAATTTTTTAAAGGAGTGTATATATGATAAAAAACATTGTATGAGGAAATTTTTATAGATATCAAGTATATGTAATGAGGATAGTATACATGTTGACCCCTGAAATTAGCTAAGTATCAAGAAAACATGCACTTGCATGCTTCAAGTGGATATCATCACCATTATCCAAGATTTGAATGTAATATACAAAAAATAACTTATTCAAATTACTCAAACATTATTTCCAACAAAGTAGATTTCATCTATAAGAACCATGTCAATGCTCACTACATGACAAAGTGGTAGGACCCATGGAAAAGCAATCATGTAGACCTAAGAACTACAAAGGATATTTTAGGTGAAAGTGGTAGGTGGATTAGCTAGATAAATATCCTAACATGGATTTATTATGGTATGGGAGTGGATGATGTATTAGTTAGCCTCAGTCCAAGCTAGAATTTCAAATTTAAGAATAAGTGATAATTTTGAATATTGGTAAATTCTAGGTGGGAAAAGGGGTATACAAGTATGTAAATAGAAATAACACCCATCAAACAAGGAGAAAATAAACTTAGGAAAAAGAATATGAAGATTAACTTAAAGAAGACAAATATCCAATAGTGAATAAATAGACTATTAGGGACCACCAGTGCAAGAATAAAGAATGGGAGAAAAAATAGAAAAATAAGAACAACAAAGACCTATATAAAGAGATATAACTAGATCATACATAGGATAGGGTAACCATATGGGAATAGGTGTGTATTAACAAAATACAACTTAGGATCAAGGAATATGATTTATTATTCTACCTATTATAAGCTATAATTTTCATGACCCTATAGAATGTGATTGTTTATGTAATAGTTAATATTATTTAATAAATATATATCTTGTGTACTTTGGACCAAAATTTTATTGTTTTATTATTTATAGTAGAGTGGTTTAGGATATATTATTTAATACTCCACATTTAATTTAAATATCCCCCTTCCCCTTGATACTCTCACCCATAAACCCATCATTTCTCATGAATTTTCTACCCTAATAACACTCAGACACCCCATTTAAGTGTCAAATAAATCACCACTATACATAACTAACCCTAACCCATCATGGATCCTCTCTCTCCTCATATCTTGGGTGATCATGTAGGTATAATTACATACATGATATTCTAGTGTAGGGAGATTATAATGGTAATTTTGTGATTACATTTTGGTCCCATTTGGTGAACTAGAATAGCCTAAATTTGTTGGTTTTGTTATTGGGATAGGTTGCATTTTGTCTATATAATGGTTGTTTTTAGTGTATTTGAAGAGTGTTTAGATAATTATTTGACTTTGAATCTCCTAACATGAAGTGATTCAAGAGTAAATTCAATTTAAAATGAACTTGAGGAGTCATAGAACACAACATAATGGACGGAACAAGTAGTAGCAAGCTTAGAAGGAATCAATATAATGAAAACCAATAATGAGTGATGGTCATAATGGATCCCAAGGAGAGGAGAAATCCTAACTTATAAAAAATTTAAAAGACCCAAAATATTTAGGAATGGCATAAGGAGTACTCCCATGTATAGAATTATACTCTAGTGGTGAGGGAACAAGTGCCAGTGAACATGAGTGAGACTTAGAAGGAGAAGATATGATATATCTAGGATGATATTGATATGAAGAGGATAACAATAAAATATTTGAGTCCTAAGAAATGGATATCCAAGAATATATAGTCTCAAAGTTAGATGAGCAGATCCATAACACCACTAAGGTAGGTGACACTACTAGAATTGACAACCAAGGCTAGGAGATGGACCCATGCAATAATTTTTCCATACATCCTATTGTTAATAAGGGATACATAATAAATGGCTAGGTCAAACATCATGTAGTTTGACATGACAACTATGGAGAGTACTAAGGATGCCCATACCAAATACCAACTCCAAATAGGAGTGGAAAGTGATATAAGATCAAGAAAAAAACCCAATCATCTTGAATATCTATAGGATGTAATACACAAAACCTAATTCTATCAAGAAGCATCATCCAATAGGAAATAATATGTTAAAATTAAGGATTACCACTTGAGATCATATCAAGGATGATAAATATACAAGCACTAGTTATGACTACGCCCATTACCTATATCTAGTATGGGATGGCCTTGAACCTTATTGAGTATTGAGGCACAAAAAATTATAAATATAATGTTTATAAGTGTGAAATAATTTGGTGAGCCAAGGACATTATGTATCTAGAGAAGAAGGAAACTTAATTTGCTACTAAATTAATGGAATGTGCACACAAGTGGTATGTGAAACAAGATCCTACATAGATCATCAGGGATTTATACTACTTGAAGGATGAATTATTGAGTGATTTTGATATCCTTGAGTTTAAATAGTAAAGCATCATTATTTTGAAATAAATTAGGTAGGAGCAAGGAGAAAGTGTTTGCTCCTATGATGTCAAGTTTAAAATCTTAATTTTAAAATTTTATTATATGTTATACCTAGTATAACATACATAATGGTTTATAGGATGAATTTGTACCCAAATTCTATGTGCCCTCATAATATAAAACTTCACTATGCCACGAGAGGTAATGGAGGGCATACTTCATGTAGAATTATCTAGTACCATAGAGGAAAGGGCCAATACAAACATAGTTATGCAAGTTAAAACCATGGAGACAATATTTTATTAGATATTATTTAGTCAAGTATAAGGTACATGTTGATTCCTCTATGTGTATCATAGGTGCTATCAGTGTTTAAACAAAACTTCTCATTTTAGAACTTAGGGGGTTCAAAGCATGAGTTGTAGGTTCTGTTAATTAGATTATCTTTGGTGAAATAGAGGTATCACATATAGAATATTCCACAACATTTATATTAATTGGTGGTTGGGAGCCACCTTGGTCATTAATGATCTTTGTAATATGAAGTATCTATGCTAGTACTAGTGAATTATGATCAAAATATAATCTAAGAATATTCTAGAATGAATATTTATAATGATTTTAAGATACAATGATCTAGTTAAAAAAAGAGCAAAAGGAAAGTTAAGGTGGAAAGAAAGTATGTGATTGTTGATCTTTGTCTCAAAAATTATGAAAAGGTTTAAATTCTAACTGAGAATGCATTCAACTAGTGCATAACATCAAATAACATATACTCAAATCCAATTATACACCAGGATAGTATCTAAGGAAATATGAAAGAGTACAAGTAGGAACTAGCTTTAATTTAAATATTTAATTCTACAATAAAATAACATAGCACATCTTCATGCAAAGTAAAACGAAACAAAGTAAACCTTAGTACATTCAAATAATTTAAAATTTTCACAAATTAATACCCTTATATTATAGATGCACATCTATAATTCTAAAAAAACCATTCAAATATAAGACTTAGATCAATCAATTGAGATAGAATCCATGATGTCAATTCACAAAAATAATTGAGACAAACTTTACAGTATTCCTTGCTTGTATTAAATTGCTTCAAAATTTATAATCTAGTTTCTAGATCTTAGTACTCCCTTTTTAAAATAGATAATGCTCCTTTTATAGGTTTCAAGGAAGCATGTCAGTCAGTTGCATCAATTGATAAGTCTATAAGTAAGGATATCTTTCCTTTTACAAATTTTCTTAAAATACACTAAACTTTCCAAAATAAACTAACCTCTAGGCAACGTTCTAAAAAAAATGCATGTTCCTTAACAAAGAATATTCTAATATTCAAATGGAACATAACACTCTTAGTTGGCTTGTGGGTCATGGGTTGATGTTGTTGATTTTTTTTGTTTAAGTATACTCACTTTGTAGTCTTGGTCACTGATGAACTAGAGATCAATCATGAGCCTCAAGAAAATATCCTACACATGGTTTTCTAGATCCTTAAGGTCTTTCTCAATATTTTCCATATCCTACTTGATCCCCTTGGTGTCCCCTATTTTCTCCTCAAAGGAGAGAAGTAAACCCATGATTTTGATATATCCTTCTATGGTTTGGTTCTCTCCTTGTTTACTCACTTCTTTCATAAATTTCAAGGTTATTTTTTAAAATTATTCATCCCCTATGAGACCCAATGGGCTAAGAGATGTTGGATCTTTAGTCAAACTATCTAAGATATGAGACATTTCATCCTCTAGTTTCTTGAAGGCTTTAATAAAGTTTTCCAAATATTTAGACTAGTTGTCCAAGGCATGAATTCTATCCACCAATATGGCCATGGCCATATTTAGATGTGCCTTTCTAATAGTCCTAAAATCTGGGACTATATTTTTAGATAGAACCTTAATCGATTCTTTCACTTGGAAGCTTTCATCTTTCCATTGGCCAACTTGGCCTATTAATTTAGAGATTCACATCTCTATTTATTTATATTTTATTTTGGTTGTTGTCCAAAGGATGAATAGACCTACCATGGTATCCTCAAATTTATTAAACCTATCCTCATGAATGGACAATAAAACTTATTTGAGATTTTTGTTTTCCTAGAGAATACCCTTGATCATTTTATGTAATTGGTCACTCTGAGCTTGAGCCACCTTGAGGATATTTTCTTCAAATATTTTATCCTGCCCTAGTTTTTGTCTAACCATTGGGGTTAATCCAAAAAATGGTTTAACCTTTTGGAAGGTGAACTCTTCTCCTCCTACCATGTCCTTTTTCTCAATTACTCACTCCATGTTAGTAGACTCTAGGTTGAACCTAAATCCAATTGATGATTCAATCACTTTTGGAGTAGGAAACTCAGCTTGTGATCTAATTAAAATTATAAGAGAATCTATTTGAGTGTAATCTGATGTCTCAGGGCCAGTCATCTTTCTCTCTTCTTCATTTCATTGTAGCTCTAGGATCTAAGGTTTGAGTTCTTCATCAACATGAATGTTCACTAACTTTGTGATTCATCACTAGTGGTACATAGTTGGTATATTTTTTAACTTCCCATATAAAAATCACTTAGGAATTATTGGCCCATAGATTTTATTTTCATCATTAAAGATATTAACCTCACTCAATGGGTGAGTGAAGTTCACTATAGTTTTCTTTGGTCCTGAAGAAACTAAGGCTAGTTAAACTTCTCTTTTCTATGGGGGAGCAATGGGAACTAAGTCTAGTGCCACCTATATATCTTTTTCTATCTTTGATTTTTCCTTAGTTTGAGACTGATTTTATTCTACTTGTTCTCCTTATTCAAATAATCCATAGGCATTAGACAATGTTTGCAATGCATCTTCTACAGTTTTTCCTAGATCTAATTCAATTACATCTATATATTCAATTGGGGACTGTGGTCTTTTAGGATGGGAAAAATATGATGGCATTTCACCAAGTCTACTTTCCTTAGGCCTTTATATAATCTATGCTTCATTTTTTTATGCAATGTACACTTTAGACTATTGTGTTTTAGTATGTGGTTGGGCTGGAGGAGAGCCACAATATTGACCTCCCAACAAGTGGTACTATTTTCGATAAAGTTTCCAAATGTCATCACTTTCCTTCAAATCCCTTATCAACCTTACCTTTGGGTTGATGTTGATTTTATTTAACCTAGTCAAGACCTCATATAAGGATGAACCCTTTGTGTACAAGTTATCATAAGAACCTATATGATGCTAATAAGGCACATTAAATCTATTTGGCCTTCATATGCTTCATGACCTTATCATTTGGGTCCCACTAACTTAAGTCATCATGCTACAATTTGAAGAAGGCTCTATGCTTAGCAACATCTTCAATATTTTTCCAATACTGTAAGATGGTCATACCATAGCTAGGGGTAGAATGTGTAACAATCCTTTCTTCTTTTCCCTAAGAGCACCATATATCCCATTGCATATTTGAAATGCCACTTCATGTTCAGCTAACTAATATGGATTGTGTATTGATAACCTTAATGGGGTGCATTATGTCCCCTCAATCCAAATGACTGTGTAATCTAAGTAAAACCATATATCTCCATTGGATTCAATGAATTTCTTTATCAATAAGTTGATTTTTTGCATAGAGGTTCCTATTAAGGCTTCATTTAGATGAAGATAGATGAAATCACATATAAAATAGATATTTTCTCTATATTTGAAGATATAAAATGTGGAATAAAATTGGGACACTATTTGTGTCCTCTAAGGAGACCATCCTTTGAGGTTAGGGATCTTAGTTGTGACAATCATGGTATCCAAGAGGTAGGACACCATATAGAATTATTTCCTAGTTCCTTTTATAACCATGGTGATTTGTCTATATAAGCATGTGTTAATAATCCCAACAATAGGGGGATTTATCTATTTTTATATCATGTAATAGATCAAGGGCACCCACATGATATCAACATAAGTGGTTGTAGAGAGTTTATTCATTAGGGTCATTATCACTCTAATTCTAGGCTAGAATTAGCTAATATGAATGTTACCACTAGGGTCAAAAAACACATGGCTTCTATAATATAGCCATGATGCTAAAATATCCTTGTGGTCATTTTTCTTAGCCTATTCAACAAGTGTGGGAACATCCACCCAGAGCTTGGGGATATTTTAGTAGTTCTCAAATGTAATGGTGGATACATAGGCAATGTATTTACAAGTATGTTCATTTATTATCATTCCCTTTTCAATTCTACATTCCTTAAAAATATAAAGAAGGACAACAATGTAGTGGAGTACCTCTAATTTAGTCATTGCATGGTGAAGACTCACCATCTATGTTGCAACCAGGTTGTAGTACCTCATCTTAAAGGTGCAATCTTATTTTATTCTCTAGTTATGGGTTACAACTCCTAAATTGTCCAAAATATAATAGACCACTTATTCTCCCTAATATTTAAGGTCACAACATCGATCAATGTATCTTTAAAGATCATTCCTTTAGATTTTATGGTCAGATAGAGTTTGATGTGTTCTTTATGTTACCTATAGGTTGTCATGACTACAAATTTCACAAATTTATTATCATTGGTCTACAAATTGCCTTTAAATTAATTTACACGTAGATAATAATTAGGCTCTTCTAATTTAAATATGGTTAATTTAGGATTTAATTAGGAATTTAAGTAGATGATAGGGCCTTTTATATATCTTTAATGGTGATGGTTTACTTGGACTCAATAAAATTCATGCCTTGGATTTGATTTAGACCCTTGTATCTATACATTTGCCTTTTAAATCCCATAAAATCTCTAGTTTTATCATCTTGTACCCATGTGGCATCTATTTGGCATCACACTAGTAGTTTTCATGCCATTTTTCATAATGTATTTGAAGAACTAGTCATTTTCCTTTTAAAAATATAGATTTTACTTCACAACATTTGATCTTCATGCACAGATCAATGTGGATCATTGATCTCAATCCTAAGACTTGCATGCCATTGGTCTCCATCTATATAAAGTTTTGCGGTTGTGCCACTTTTTAGTTCCATGAGCCTTTGAATCTCTTTGCATCATCAATCTAGGTATTACCATACTTTTACCATGTGGTGGTCTTGTACTTCCTTAAAGATTCATTGAAAAGTCCATCATGTCTTCCTATTATTTGATCTTTCTTTCTTGATGAAGCATGAACCATCTATCTAACATATTTGCATGGAATTTAATCAAAATTGGGGTATATAAATGACTTGGTATAAATATTTTAGGCTATAGTTCCATTATATGATTAATAAACATGAAATAGACTTTAGATCAAAGTATTTAGGCTAAGTTGTTTAGATACTTAAGAAGGGGGGATGTAAATAACAAAAGTATTCCATGCAATGTTTTTAACCTAAGGTTTTACTATGTTAATAAACATGATAAAAAATTTAGATCAAAATTCCTAAGCCAAGTCTTATCATGAGGGGCCCTTTTTGTCAAACTAAGCTTATAAGGTTTAAAAACACAATGAGGCTTATGTATACTAAGGTTTAGGTCAATATTTAAGAACATGACTATATTATAGCATGATTTTCAAGTTTAGTCTATATAAATCCAAACCTATTTATAAGGATCTTAAGGTTAAACATGGATTCAAACAACTAGATTAGTACATGGATGATTAATTTTGATAGTGACATACAAGTCTTAAGTGCATTTTTCCTTTTGAATAAACTTGCCTTTTGAGATAAATTTTTTTGGTCTCATAGACATCAATGAAGGCCTTATAGACATCAAATGATATTCACATGAATGTCAAATTTAAGTCCTGATAACCTTTCATACATGGATGGAATTTTATGGCCTTGCACACGTCAATGATAACCTTATGGATGTCAAATGATGGGTACAAGAACATAAAATTTAAGTCCCAAACATAGTTGGTACTATAGAATCCTAAGTTTAATATGATCTTTTAGATCATCCCTTATTATTAAGCATAGATCTTAGATCATGATCCAAATAAATGCATGCTATTGGTCCTTACAGTCACAAAGTGGATCAAGTTAGCTTGGCGAGATATATAAAATTAGAATAAGTCATAAGACTAGGTTTTAAAACATAATAAATCAATTGCCCCTTGAATAATTGAGAATAATAATGCAAGATTTTATCCTAAAGTTTTTTTGATACTAAGTTTGAATTATGAAATGCCATGTGCTAGCCCTATGGGGCTTCCAAGATTTTGACTTTATTGACTCTATGGAGAGTCTACATTTTGTTGATATTCATATGGGCTCCCATGAACCATTGATTATAATTAAAGGGATAAAACAAGATAGGTTCAATGAATCATAGTCTTTTATGTCAGGTTACTTTCACTTCATCCGATCAATGTCACTCGATGAAGCATGAACTATCAATCCTTTGAGAAGAAAGGCACTTAAGTTAGAGCCTAGTATAATGTAAAAACTTAGGCTAATATCTTATGTATAAGGTCTTGTTTATATTTAAAAACATGAATGGGGACTTAGGACTAAGATGTTAGGCTAAGAACCAAAAGGGACCATGAAATGTAAAGTGAGGCTAAGCTAGGAAGGTAATGGGCCCTGCATATATGAAATTTAGACCTAATTTCAAAATAAAAGGGAACAAAGGAAGGTGAGGTTTCAAGGGACCAATCATTAATTTTAGTCTAGGTCTTGGTCATGTTTAAAACATGATTAAGTCTTAGCATAGAACTTAGACTTAGTTCATTGTGTCTTTCAAAGTGTTCTCACCAATTTTACTCCCATAAATTTTGAATTTAAATGAAAGGGTCTAAGCTAGGGTTTTTTTCAAGGAGGGTTTCAAAGTATCTATAACATGTATTTTATCTTGAGTTCCTACAAACCAAAGGCTAGTAAAATCTTGAATGAGGATTAATCTATAAAATTCAAGTCTAATCCATCTTATGGGGGTCCCATGAAAACTAAAATAGAAGCATGAAGATCCACTATTAGCAATATTAGGCAAAGTTAAAGCAAGATTATTAAAAAAATAAGCCACCCTCAATAGGTGTGCATGATATTCAAATATAAATACTCTAAAAAACATGACATGTTTTCAATGTTGACTTTTAGGAGAAACATAGTAATATGTTAGAACTTAGAGACTATGGTTTATAAAAATAACTAGGTCACTTATTCCACGTGAACACCACCATTATTATTATTATTATTTCATGCTTGAAACAAACCTTGCATTTTTAGAATGAGGATTAATCATCAAAACAAAGCCATGTTGTGTGTGTTATTTGATTCCACTTACTATTTGTCATCAAATTTATGGGACAACTTCTAAGTTTCAAGTTTTTAATCATTAACCTTGACTTGAAGCATGTTTAGATACTCATTAAAAATCATTTTCTTAGTTTAATGAAGGTTTGGGAATAGCTCTATTTATATTTAGGCATCCATAGCCTTGACAAAGATTCCTTTGGCTCCACTCATGTCCTTGCTCTGCTACTAGCTAGGTATCCATATACTTGATGGAGATTACCAGAATCACCTTTTCTTGAATTTTTTTTGATTTTACTATAAGCCCTTTTTATATTTTTAGATCTTTTTGGATTTCTAGCAAAGGTTGGGAACTAGGATAGCTAGGTTTAAGGATTTGGTCAAGTGTCTGATCTTTAGAAAATCACCTATGGTTTCAACCTTTGTCTTAAGAAAGGATATTTTTTAAGTCCAAACATGCCTGTGCATTAAAAATTTAAGCTTCATTATACATGTACCATTATTCTTAAAACCATTTTTACATCAAAATAATGTTTATGTCCTTATGGGATAATTAACCTATTCACTAGTATTTACCTATTTCTTTAAATTATAGCATCAAGATCATATTTTTAGTCCATTATCATCATATGTTTGAGATCCATGCTTTAATTTATGAACTTTTATAGTTATTTGAGCAATCAAGGTAAACTTGGGCCTAAGGGATATCCAAAAGGACTTATTAGAAGCAAGGAACACAACCACAAAAAGAAAACACACAATATAAAGTAAAGGAAAAGCAAGTAAATATATACATATTTATATATAAATAATGGAAAATAATGAAAAGGACATAAAGAAACTAAACTAGCCTACCTACCTTAAATCTAACCATCCTTATAGATTTACTCCAAGATCCTAGGTGGAGTAGTAGAGAAGTAATGCTTGAGATACAACCCATTGGTGGGTAGTGTGAAATCTGATCCTTGCAATTTTTTCATTTTGAAGGTGTTATCTCCAAGTGTTTCTACAATTTTATAAGGGTCAATCCATAGAGGTGTGAATTTACCATGTTTTCCCTTGGGCTCATATTGTCCCAAACAAGAATCAAGTCTTTTTGTCTAAAAAATTTGATCTTTGATCACTTGTCAAACAACCTTTTCACTATGGTTTGGTGCCTAATGAAGTTAGAAAATGCTTCTTCTTGGGCATGCTCCATCTGAACTATGTCAAGTAGCCTTGAGTTTGTAAACTCTTTTTCTTCTTACATAACTCTTCCATAAATTTTTAAGTTGGTAGCTTGAGGGTGATGGGGAATATGGGTTCTTGGACATATACCAATAAGAAGGGGGATGATTTAAGGGCCTATTTGATTATTGTTATATCTAACTAAAGGGTATAAATGAGGAGTTTATGCCATGGTCTAGGTTTTTTTATATTAGACTTCTTAATTTCCTTCATCAAGTTATTATTTGTTGATTCAGATACTCCATTAACTTAAGGGTAATGGTTTGATGAGAACTTAAGGATAAAACCATTATAATATGCCCATTATATCATTTATATGGATATGAATGAAAACCCATTATCACATGCCAAAGAGAGTGGAGTCATAAATTTGGAGCATATGTTTTCTTATAAAAACTTGATGACTTCTTTAGTTCTAGACTGTTTGGTAGCTACTGCTTCAGTCCATCTAGTGTAATAGTCAATTGTTGTCAATGATATATTTGTGACCCTTTTATGAGTTAGGATTGATGATTATAATGAAATATATCCCCTATTTTGTTAATTATTTGTCAACCATTATTGGTTGTAATGGCATTACTACTTTTGGTTCTTTTGTACTGAAGATCTGGCATGAGTGGCATTTTCTTACATGCCTATGATCATATTTTAAAATGGTGGGCTAATAGTAGAAAGCCCTGAGGATCTTGTGAGGATTGGTTCTTTCAAATGGATGTTCAATTCCTAAATTTTCATGAAACATTCTCATTATCTTAGTGGATTCTTCCTTAGACACACATCTTAAGTACACACTTTCAAATTTATTTCGATATAGGATTCCATCCTTAATAAAGTAGTGAGCTGATTTGAGCTTCAGGGCTCTTTTATACTCCTTGGTTAGTCTTAAAAGACAAGTGCCATTAATATATAAATGAATTATGGGATCATACAAATAATTATGTTGAAAATTTTATTGATCAACCTATATAGTACTTATTTTGGGGCTAGTATTGGTAATCATTTAGATCAAACCTTGACACCTTAACAACTTTGAAATATTCATATATATTTAATATTATTGGAGGATATACATCCACTTACCTCTTCACTCTCCAATCTCATTCGAACTTAGCATTAACTTAGTGGCTAGATCTGGAAGAATGGTATGAACTTTATTCCTAAGAATGTAGTGCCTAAATTTATTGATGGCTTTGACTAATGAAAAATCTTGTTTATAAATTAAAGGATAAAACAATCAACATTTTTCATGTTATTGCTCATAAAATCAATTGGATGATCACACCCATCTACCTTCTGCATCAAAATAACATCAATGGTGTACTTGAAGCCAAAAGAGTAGAGGAAAAAATCCTTTGAAAATTTTGGACTTATCAAGAAAAGAGCATGACTTATTTCCCTTTTTGTGCCCCAAAAGTCCTTTTAATCCTCATTCCATGAGACTTTATCATAATTCTTCATCATATCATTCAATGGCTTGACAATTTATACAAAACTAGAAATGAATTTTCTCATAAAGTCTATCTTGCCAAAAAATGATTTTCATTCTTTTCTACTATTGGGAGGTTCTATCTTTGATATAGTTTATATTATTTTAGGATATATATAATTCCATCTTTAGTAATAACATGGCCTAACAACTTTCCCTTAGTGAGAGAAAATGATTTTCTTGGGGTTGAGGGAAATTCTATACCTTTTGTACCTTTCAAATACCTATTGTAAATGTATGAAGTGGTCATCTTGGTTCTTAGAGAAAATGGTTAGATCATCCATGTAAAGTATGATGAGTTTACCAATCAAACCTTGGAAGTAATGGTCCATGGCTCTTTGGAAGGTAGCTCTTGTCTTGATCAGTTCAAAATGCATTCTCTTATAGGCAAAGGTGCCCCACTTGGTTGTAAATTATTTATTCATTATATATTATTTGTTCACTAGTACCTAATTATATCCTTAAAAACATCAAGGAATAACATCATGGCAAAACCAAAAATAATTCATATTACTTGGTCAAGAGATGGGAGAGGATAATTATCCTTTTTAGATGCTTTATTCAGTTCCTAAAATTAATACACTATCTAATTTCACCATTATTTTTCCTAATTGATACCAAATTGACAACCCAAGAAGAGTGTTTTATGGGAAATATAATTCTAGCATCCAAAAATATCTTAACTTCCTCAAAATCATGGGTTCTAAAATAGGATTTACAGGCCTCTACATTTTATTGAAAGGTTTATAATTCTATCTAAGAGGTATGGTATGAGTGATGACACTTAGATCAAAATCTTCAAGTCATCATATGAACAAGCTATTACATCTTTATATATTGTTTTAGATTAAGGTAAAAATAGGTTTTGAATGGGCCCCGAAACCCTATACATCAGAAGAGAGATAAGCCTTAATCACAACTAGGTATAAAATAGCCTGGAACCGGCAAAAGTAAGACCAGATTAACCAGGAATCTGAAAATAGCAGTCAAGAGCTGGACAAACTATTTTTTTTTTTACAAGACTGAAGTTTCATATCTAGAGGGGGGACCAAAGGCTTAGACTTCTTCCTCTTAACTGCTGTCCAACCATCCTCTACCTTAGCTGCCTCAGCAACCTAGTCCTCAGAAGGCCATGATCCATGAAGTCCAGGGGGCATCGATGCCTCAGCAAAATCCTTTCGAGAACCAATGAACTTCTAGTTCCTAGGAGAATCCTTAAAAATAGGTGGAGGGACCACCACCTCCTCAGTAATCAGTTTAGAGAGATCACATAATCCAATCTCCACAGTACCTTCAACAGGATCAGTCTCCAGTGGAGTCTCCCGATCCGATGATTCAAAATGGATACTCTTTTCATTCTCAGTCTCTGAATTAGTCACATCTTCCTCAGGTTGCTTATCAAAATAATGTTCACGATCAGCTTCAGACCACCAAGAAGGTGATCTTATGGATTTGGATTTCCCTGCAGTACACCGAGCTACAACGTGCCCCATTAGGTGACATTTTCTACATCAAAAAGGTAAACCTTCAAAATCTAACATTTGCATCCAAGAACCCCTAGGGGAGTCCAGACAAATTTCCTCAGGAAGGCCCTTAGAAACATCCACCTCGACCATTAGGCGTGCACAAGTTGAATGGTAAAACTTCTTAGTTTCTTCATCCTCAAATAAAAACTCCCCTATAGCATTTCTGATGGTTTTATACACCGATTCATGGCATAGATGTATTGGTAAATTAGGGAGCCGAACCCAGACAGGGATCTTGTTGAAGGTTTCCATGAGAGGATTGAAATCCATATGCCACCGTTTGGCCATAAGAGGGTATTTACCCTGCCATAAAAAAATACTATTGGATAGAATAGTCCTCCTATCCTTAGAGTTTTGGAATAAAGCTAAAAAAACCCTTTAACACATGGGTATATTTCCACATTTCCATCAATCAGTGGCAGCCAGGTATTGGAGATCTAGCCATGTAGATCTACAAGAGAGGGCCAGAAGCCATGAAATTGAAAAATAGCCCCATACTCTGAAAAATATTCTACCCGATTAAAGATTACTTCAACTGTATCAGGATCTAGATTTACCCTAACATGATTTAAAGCACTTACTGGTGAAATGCATGACCTCCCAACAGAAGCTTGATGTTTTATGTCATTTATTTCAACTTCAAAATCAGCCACATCTGCATAAGTTCTTCCCTTTGAACCAGGGATAGAACCAATAATAGGGGATCCTTTTGCTATATTCATAGCTGGAAAAGAACTCCCTTTCGCAGAAGAATGGGCAATCAGGATCCTTTCCCCATTCACAGGTGGAGTCCCTTTCATAGCATAAGCTGTGGCCACACTAGCCATTGGATCAACAACTACCTGGTTCAAAATTTGGGTTCGCGCTCATGCACACCCGTGCTCAACATTCAAATTCTCCATCCTCTATTGTTATATAATTTTACAATACACACATCTTTATATATTGTTAACAGTTCATTGGACCTTTTATTTTTAACATTGGTACAGGCTTTTCCAATGTTGACTAGCTGAGGTTGATCTTGAGGTCTGAGATCAACTACATTTTAATCTTTTCTATTCACTTCAGAATCTTAAAGGCCTCGTCTATCTTATCTTAATAAAAAAAACCTTTCTAAGTCAATCATTCCCTTGGGGATCTTATTGTCATTTAGTTGGATGACTTTTCCATTAAATTTATTCTCAAGTGTGGTTTCATCAACCTCATCTATGATTTAGGCCTCAAATGCTCTTGAATTGGCTAAGAAGTTTAGGGTTTATTGTTAATCACTAAAGACCTACAAATATTTCACATTGTTTAGGATATAAGGATAAGGTATTAACTCAATGCTAAAGTTTGGTGATTTTTGGTTAGGTATAATATTAGTTGTAGTAGAGGCTAGTTCATTAGCAACTTTATTTTCTTCCCTAAGGATAAAAATAATATAGAAAGCATCAAAAGACTCAACTAGATCCCAAACCCTAAATTTATACCTCTTAAGGTATGATAATTTTCATTGATATTTGGTCCTTACCTGATTGACTACTAGTTATGAGTCTCCATAAACTAGTAATTCCTTGACCTTACTCTTGATGGAAAATTGTAGTCCTAGGATGAGATCCTTGTATTCCACAATATTGTTGGTACATGGGAACTGGAGTCTATAAGAAACGTGATATTCCTTACCAACAAGGTTAGTTACAAAAATTCCCACCCTAGATCTAGATTTACACCTATCCCCATCAAAATGCATCTTACACAATCCAAGAATAGTATGAGAAGGCTTAGAGTTAATTTAGTAGTTTTGAGAGTAAAAACTCCCAAATCAGAGTTAACTATGTTCACATTTTCATTGACATCATTGTATTCCATGATTATATGTTTCATCCTTGGTTCTCTTTCCACTCTAATTTTATTTGGAACTCCTTTCCAAGTTAGCCACATGTGTGAGTAGTTTATGGACATATATCCATTTAAAGATCTTGTCCATTCTATACTTAAAAGCAATCTATAGGAATTAGGGACATCCACCATTTAGATATCTATGAATTTTTGGACTCTTGGCTCAGAAGCTAATTGCATGCGAACATTTAAAAATTATCCAACCACCTTGACCTTGGACTTATCCAATTGGGTGACAACCCTATTAAACTTAATGGGGTCAAACCAAGTTGCTTATAAATACCAGAAGGCATGATATTTGTAGAGGCACTATAATCCAATAGGTTATGTTTGCAAGTTCTTACCAAACATTTTGAATACAAGTAGGAAGGGTGGAGACTCTATCTTATCTTTGTACATAGCTACATTTTCATTATAAATTTTGGACATCTTGCTAGGTTTCTTAGATAAGGATTCTAGTAATAGATCTCTTTATTCAATTGTCTTAATTAGCTCATTAAAATTAATGTTGGCTTTAATTTTCTTCATATCCTCTACAATATTATACCTATTTTTACTTGAAGGAATAAATGTATCAATACACTATCTATAAGTACATCCCTTTGGAAGTTTTAGGTTATTATCTAATGTGGTGCCTAGAGGAGTGCCAAAGTTATTCAGAGGAGTAGAAGTAGTCAAAGGTTGCCTCTATTCTCTATTCCTTAGAGGGTAGGTCTTCTTTAGGAACTGGTAGGTATACACCATTATCTTTGTTAAGTACTACCTTAATAGTGTCCAAATCTTCTTGAAAGGATTTAAAAGCTTTAAAAAAGTAAATGGAATCAATTTCTCCATGCTTAGTAGTATAATGAACTCTATAGTAATCTATTAATGTAATATCAATAAGATTAACACCCATGTTCTTCTTATTAGTAAATGATTCATTATTCTTATTGTTATGAAAGTTATCATTCCAAAACATATTATTGGGTATATTAAATCTTTGGAATGAGAATTTCCTACCTAAGCTTCCACCAATATGACTAACCTAATTTTTTAATTGAAGGAAGTTCATGCTAAGCTTTTGGACCATTTTAAAAATAAAGTCATTCTTACTTTTACGGGTATTTGAGTTATGAACCTAACTGGCACTAGAGGTTGGTACTAATGCCTTTTGATCACTTGGACTTAACCTAGTTGAAACATGGCTCAATAATCCTAAGTTTTGATTAGGAGCAACATTGATCAAGGGTAACTAGTTTAGCATTGGGATCTAATTTAGGGCTGGCCTATTTTAATTATTATTGGGAAATATATTCAAGGTAGTGATATGTGGATTACCAATTGGGATAGAGTAGGCCATTTTTCCTTTAGGTTGCATTTGATAATTAATGATCACTAATTTAGAATAGCCATGGGCTAAGGTGGTTACGACTAGGAGAGACCTCTTTAGGAACATAAAAGTCATAGGACATATGATGTCTTTATAGATTTCTAAAGCCATAACATCATCAAGTTTGTATGGATCTATGTTTTGGCTATGTATTTTATAAAACTTGGCATTAAATGCCCTTATTGACTCACTAAAATCTCTTCTAATGGTGGTAAATTTTTGGTATAGGATGCATGGACTAATAACCTTGCCAAATTGATCAATAAAGACTATAAAAATCATCCCAACTAGTAATGCAATTGTTAGGCAAATTAAGGAACCTTTCATATGTGGTATCCTTAAATATAAAATGAAATAACATACAAATATATCTTCATGGATGACATTTAATAATCTTAATGTATCTGTAAATGATTTAATGTTCTCTTTAGTAGTTACAATACCATTTGGGATAAATCTTAGCAAATATTCCTCAGGGTCATGTGGGAGATCATGCACTACACCTATTATATTGATGGAAGAATCACCTAACCATGCCATACCTTGATGAATGTTGAATAAAAGAGTCCTTTGGAGTGGTGAAGCTGGTAAAGACTTTGAAATTCTATGTCTACCTCTTTCTCACCTAGCTTTCCTATGGATCTCTAGTTCCAATAGAGGCTCTCTTGATTCTGAATGTGATCTCATTCTGATTCTAAGGAATTCCATCTTGATTATTTTGAATTATATCTAAAATAGGATGTATCAAATTAATCTTTACAAAGAACCAAGGTTAGGCTTGCAGTTTAAGTGAATTTTTCAAAGATTCATGTAAGGAATAAAAAAGGACTATGATATTCAACTAAACTATCACAAAGATATGTCCAAATATGTAAATATGATTGATATTTACACTTATAATCTTGAATGAGTTTAAATTTGTAAATTATTTATTAATATTTAACCAAAATAGCTATTAATAACCTAAAACATTTTGAATTGACCAAAGTTAAAGCTATCCTTACCATAATTATGCATATACTCTTCAATAACACTAATCTTTGTCTAAGGAAGCATAAATATAGGTCCAAAACCATGAATACCACAAATATTTACGCAAATATGTCTAAAATCAACATATATCTATAAAGAATAACATGATATTTAACCAAAATGCACTAATTATAGCAAAGATCCTAAAAAAGAAGCCCTCTTAGTGCAAATAGAGCTTCTACCCATTGATATATTTATGTGTATCATAGGTGCTCTTAGTGTTTAAATATAACTCTTAATTTTATTACTCAATGGATTCAATGCATGACTTGCATGTTGTGATAATTAGACTATCTTTAGTGAAATAAAGCTAAAGCATGCAAACTGTTTCACAACATTTATATTAATTGGTGTTTGGGAGCCACCTTGGTCCTTAATGATATTTTTAGGATGAATTATCTACACCATTATTGGTGAATTATGATCAAAATCAAATCTAATACTATTCTAGGATGAATATTTACAATGATTTTAAGCTATAGTGATCTGGTTTTAAAAAGTAACAAAAGGAAAGGTAGGGTGGAAAGAAAGTATGTGATTACTGATCTTTATCTCAAACATTATGTCAAAGTTTAAATTCTAATTGAGCATGCATTTAACTAGTGCATAATATAAAATAACATATACTCAATTCCCATTACACATGAGGCTAGTATCTAAGGATAATATGAAAGAGTGCAAATAGGAACTAGCTTTACTTTGAAGATTTACTATTGCAATGAAATAACATAGCACATCCTCATGTAGAGTAAAATGAAATGAAGTAAACCTAAGTACATTCAACTAATTTAGAATTTTCACAAATTATCAACATTTTATTTTATATGCACACCCACAATTCTAAGAAAGAACATTCAAATCTAATACTTAGAGCAAGAAATTGAGAGAAAAGCCATGATGGTACTTCACACAAACAACTGAGACAAACTTTACAATATTCCCTACTTGTATTAAATTTCTTAAAAAGTTACATTGTAGTTTCTATCTCTTATAACTCACTCCCTTTTTACAATAGACAATGCTCCTTTTATAGGTTTCAAGGAAACATGTCAGTTAGTTACATTGACTAACAAGTGTATAAGTAAGGACAACTATCTTCTTGCAAAGTTATTTAAAATAAACTAAAATTTCCAAAATAAACTAACCTCTAGGAAACCTAATAAAAAAATGCATGTGCCTTTACAAATAATATTCCAAAATTCAAATGGAATAGAACACTCTTAGTTTCTTGGTGGGTCCTAGGTTGATGTTTCTACTTTTTTTGTTGAAGGATCCTCAGCCTATAGTGTTGATCACTGATTAATTGGAGATCGATTGTCAACCTCAAGAAAATATCTTGCCCATGGTATTCTAGGTCCTTAAGGTCCTCAATATTTTCCATATCTTGCTTGATCCCCCTGGCATCTCATATTTTCTCCTTAGAGCAGAAAAGTAAACCCATGACTTTGATATTACCTTCTATAGTTTAGTTCTCTCCTTGTTTTTATCACTTGCATAAATCACAAGGTTATTTATTTAAATTATTCATCCCCTATGAGACCCAATGGGCTGAGAGATGTAGTATCTTTGGTCTAACTATATAAGATATGAGACATTATGTCCTCAAATTGCTTGAAGGCTTTAGCAAATCTTTCCATATATTTAGACCAATTATCTAGGGCATCAATTGTGTCTACCAATATGGCCATGGCCATATTAAGATGTGCCTTTATAATAGTCCTAAAAATTGAGACTAGATTTTTAGATAGAACCTTAATCAGTTCTTTCACCTAGAAGCTTGCAGCTTTCCATTGGCCAACTTTGCCTATTGCCTTAGATATTTACATCTATTGATTTTTGTTTCATTTTGGTTGTTTTCAAAAGGTTGAATAAACCTACCATGAAATCCTCAAATTTATTAAATTTTTTCTCATGAATGGATACCGTAGCATCTTCTTTTAGATTCTTTTTTTCTTAGGGAAGACCCTTGATCATTTTTTGTAATTGGCCACTCTGAGCTTGAGCCAACTCAAGGATCTTTTATTCAAATACCTTATCATACCCTAGTTTTGCTCCAACCACTAGGGTTAAGATGAAAAATGGTTAAACCTTTCAAAAAGTGAACTCTTCTCCTCCTACCATGGCCTTTTTCTCAATTACTTATTCCATGCTAGAAAAATCTAGTTAAACATGACTCCAATTGATGTTTCAGTCACTTTTGGAGTATATAACTCAGCTTGTGCTCCACTTGAAGTTATGGGAGCATACATTTGAGTGCCATCTGATCTCCCATGGGAATTCATCTTTCCCTCTTATTCTTATTATTGTATCTCCAAGATCCAATCTTTGAGTTCTTTATGAACATGAATGTTCACTAAATTTATGATTCACCACTAGTGGTGCATAGTTGGTATCTTTTGTAACTTCCCATACAAAAAACACTCAATAATGATTGGCCCATGTATTGTATTTTCATCACTAAAGATATTAACCTCACTCAATGGGTGAGTGAAGGTAACTCTATGTTTCTTTGGTCATATAGGAACTAGGGCCAATTCAATTTTTGTTTCCTATGGGGGAGTAATGGGAACTAAGTTCAGTGTTACCTACTTGCCTTTATTTTTTTCTATCTCTAATTTATCCTCAATTTGAGACTAGGTTTAGTCTAATATTTCCCCTTCTTCATCTAATCCATAGGTGATAAATAATGTTCATAATGCATCATATACTATTTCTCTTAGATCTAATATAATTACATCTATATATTTAATAGGGGACTTTGGTCTTCTGGGCTGGGCAAAAGATGATGGCCCTTCACCATGTTTAATTTCCTTAGGCCCTTGTGTAGTATACACTTCATGTTTTTGTGCAATGTGTGATTTAGACTATTATGTTTCTATATGTGGTTGGGCTAGAGGAGTGCCAAAATATTGACCTCCCAACATGTGGTACTACTTCAGATTGAGTTTTCAAATGCCATCACTTCCCTATAGATCCCTTGTCAACCATGCCTTTAGGTTGATGTTTAATTTATTTAACCTATTTAGGACATCATATAAGGATGAATCCTTTGTGTAAAACTTATCATAAGCACCTGAATGATGCTAATAAGGCACATTCATCTATTTTTCCTTTAGATGATTCATGACCTTATCATTTAGGTCCCATTTCCTTAATTCATCATGCTACAATTTGAAGGAGGCTTTATACCTACCAACATCATAAATATTGTTCCAATACTGGAAGATGGTCCTGCCAATAGCCAGGGGCAAAATGTGTAGCAATCCTTTCTTCTTTTCTCTGTAAGAAACATCTATCCCATTGCATATTTGAAATTCCACTTATTGTTCAGATAAATTATCTATAACATGGACTGAAAAACTTAATGGGATGCATTGATTTCCCCCAATATAGATGACTATGCAATCTAAGTAAAACCATATATCTCTAATGGTTTTGATGGATTTTTTTACCAATGAGCTGATTATTGGTATAGAGGTTCCATTAAGTTTTCATTTAAATGAGTATAAATGAAATCACATATAAACTAGATATGTTCTCTATATTTTAATATATGAAATTTGGAATAAAATTAGGACACTACTTGTGTTCTCTTAGGAGACCATCCCTTGAAGTTAGGGATCTCAGTTATGACAAGTAGGCCATCTAAGTGGTAGGGCATCATATAGACTGCTAGTCCCTTTATTGACCATGGTGATTTGTCTACATAGGCATGTACTGATAAGCTCACCAATAGGGGGAGTTATATTTTTTCAATAATGTATTAGGCCAAGGGAACCCATGTGCTATCAACATAAGTGGTTGTAGGCATTATGGAGAGTTTGTTCATTAGGGTCATTATCATGTTAATTCTAGGTTAGAATTGGTTGATATGAATGTTTCCACTATGGTCAGAAAACACATGGCTTTCAAAATACAACCACGATACCAAAATGGTCTTGAGGTTATTTTTATTATCCCATTCAACAAGTATGGGAACATCCACATGGGGCTTAGATCTTATAGTATCTCTCAAATTGAATGGGGGATACATAGGTAAGGCATTTATGAGTATGATCATTGATTGTCATTCCCTTTTCAATTCTACATTTGTTAAAAATAGGAGGAATGACATCAATGTAGTGGATTACCTTTGGTTTAGCCATTGCATGGTGAAGACTCAACATCTAATCTATAACCTAGTCGCAGTACCTCATCTTGAAAGACAAAATCTTCTCTTCTTCTCTAGTTATGGGTTATAACTCTTCAATTGCCTAAAATATCTTGGACAAATTATTTTCCCCAGTGTTTAAGGATATGACATCAAGCACTATGTCTTTAAAGATCCTTCCTTTAGATTCTATGGTTTGATATATCTTGATGTCTTCTTTGTGTTTCCTTTGGGCTACCATGGCTACAAGTTAAGTAGCATTGGTCTACAAATTACCTCTAGATTAATTCACACTTACTCAAACAATAATTGGGCTCTTTTAGTTCAATTATGGTTAATCTAGGATCAAATTATGGATTTAAGTATATGTTAGGACCCTTTTTTTAGCTTTAATGGTGATGGTTTACTTGTAATCAAGAAAATTCTTGACTTGGATTTGATTTAGACCCTTGAATGTATATATTTTCCTTTTTGAGCACACAAAATCTCTATTTTTGTCATCTTTTGCCCATGTGGCATCCCACTAGTAGTTTTCATAGCATTTTTCATAATGTCTTTGAAAAACTAGCCATTATCCTTTTAAAATTTTAGATTTTGCTTCATACTATTTGATCTTAATGCATAGATCAATGTGGATCATTGATTTTGATTTAGAGACTTGCACATCATTAGTCTCCATCTACATCAACTTTTACAATCATGCCACTTGGTAGTTCCATTGGCCTTCAGAGATTTTTACATCATCATTCTAGGTATTAATATGTTTTTACCACATTGAGGTCTCAAATTTCCTCAACACTTCATTGAAAATTTCATCTTAGCTTTGTGTCATCTGATTTTTCTTTCTTGATGAAGTGTGAACCATCGATCCTATAGATATACATAAACTTTAATCAACATCAAGGTATATAAAGGACTTAGGCTAAATATTCTAGGCTATAATTCCATTATGTGCTTAATAAACATGAAATGAACTTTAGACCAAAGTATTTAGGATACATTTTTAAAATACATTATAAGGGGGGGACCTAACTAATAAAAGGATTCCATGTAATGTTTTTAACCTAAGGTTTTATTATGTTAATAAACACGATAATTTTTTTGATCAAATGTCTTAAGCCAAGTATTATCATGAGGGGACCTTTATGTCAAACTAAGATTAGAAGGTTTAAAAAGAACATGAGGTTTATGTTAAAAAAGGTTAGGGTTAATGTTTAAGAACATGACTATATTCTATCATGATGTAAAAGCTTAGTGTATACAAATCCAAACCTAGTTACAAGGATCTTGAGTTTAAATATTGATTCAAACGACCATATTAATATATGGATGATTAATTTTGATAGTGAGATACAAGTGTTAAGTACATTTTTCATTTTGAATGATTTCGAGCTAAACTTTAATAGTCTTATATATGTCGTTGATGGCCTCATGGATGTCAAATGATGTTCATGTGAACATCAAATTTATGTCTTGATAACCTTTCATATGGGACTAAAATTTGATGGCCTCATACACATCAATGACTACCTTATGGATGTCAAATGATAGGTGCAAGAGCATTAAATTTAAGTCTTAAATGTGGTTAGTCCTATAAAATCCTGGGTTGAATATGCTCCATCAGATCATCCCTTATGAGTAAGCATAGACCCTAGATCATGATTTGAATAGATGAATGTTATTGGTCCCTACAGTCATAAAGTGGATTGAGTTAGCTTGAGTCCATATATAAAAATTATACTAAGTCATAAGCATAAGTTTGAAAACATAACAAAATAATGGTCCCTTGAATAATTAAGAATTATGACACAAGATTTTATCCTAATGTTATTTTGATACTAATTTTAAATGTGGGAATACCATGTGGTGGCCCTACAGGGCTTCCAAAATTTTGACTTTATTGACTCTTTAGAGAGTTTGTGATGTGTTGATCTTTGTATGGCTCATGTAAGCTATTGATTAAAATCTGAGGGATTGAATGAGATAGGTTTGATGAATTAGAGTATTTTACATTGGGTTACTAGCTTTTCATCTAATTAATGTTGCCTAATGAAGCATAAAGCATCGATCCTAAAAGAAGCAAGACATTTAAGTTAGAGCTTGATACAATGTAAATACTTAGGCTAAAGTCTTAGGGATAAGTTCTTGTTTATGTTAAAAAACAATAACAAGGCCTTATGACTAAGATATTAGGATAAGTACCAAAAGGGACCATGAAACATAAAGTGAGGCCAAGATAGGAAGGTAATGGACCCTACATATATGAAAGTTAGACCCGATTTCAAAATAAAAGGGAACAAAGGAAGGTGAAGTGTAAAGGGACCAATCATGAATTTTAGGCTAGGGCTTGGTCATGTTTAAAACATGATTAATTCTTAGAATAAAACTTAGACTTAGTTCATTGTATCTTTCAAAGTGTTCCCAACAATTTTGCTCTAACAAATTTTGAATTTAAACCCAAGGGTGTAAGTTAGGGTTTTTTCAAAGGAGGGTTTCAAAGCATCAAAAACATGGATTTTATATCTAGTTCCTACAAATCAAATGCTAGTAAAATCTTGAATGAAGATTAATCTATAAAATTCAAGTCTAATCCATTCAATGGGGGTCCCATTAAACCTACAACTAAAGCATGGAGATCCATTGTTAGCAATATTATGTAAATGTAAAACAAGATTATGAATAAAATAGGCCACCCTCAATAGGTGTAGACGATATTCAAATATAAATACTCTAAAAAACATGACAATTTTTCAGTGCTAAGGTTTAAATTTGCATAAAAGATCCCTATTTTTCAAAAATGGGGATATGTTGACCTCAATAGTATAAGCCTTAAGTTATGGTGCATTGACTACAAAGAAGAAAGACATAATCAAAATAGTTACCTTGGGAAAAATGTATGCACCTTGATGATATCCTATGAATCTATCATGAGGGACATGAGACACAACTATGGCCTCTCCTAAAATGAGTAACTAAAACCAATGAGTCCCTATATTTCAAAGTATGCTTTTCTTCACCCCAAACATATATAATTTTTAGGTGATAAAAGGATTCCACAAGACTTAGAAGTAAGGTGCACAATAGTTTTCCATAGGACCATCAAGGCATGGACTGAATAAATTAGGATATGGCTATCCCATATAGAATCATGATAAAAGGTTCCCCATAATAATTCAAGTCAAAGCTATATTTTCATTATATTTCTACTATAAGTGGAGATTTCTAGACTGCATTCAATGAGACTACCCCCAACACCTCATGTGTGATTACTATTATGGCATCAACCTAATTAAAAACTATCCATATTTATATGAAAGGGTAATGTATATAGGTAAGTATGATAGATATGCTGACATGATCCGCTATGAATAAATATCATGACCATGAAGGTGATTAAGGTATATTAACAATGGACCTCAAATATAAGCATTAGCTCAATCCAATGATACAATGCCCCTGTATGAAGAAATAAGACAAAAAAGATCTCTAATATATCATGTTTTGCATACAAACCCAACACTAAAACCACCTATAGTAATAGATGAATCTCACCAGACTGAATTGTTGGGTTATACATTAAGTGTGATCTATAATTTGTAAGCCTGACTTTAGCTCATTCAGGAGCTAGAGGAGGACACCTAATACAAAATATAGGATTTATAATATCAAGATGAAGAGCTCATCAAACTAATAAAATTTCTATAGCATCAGGATATGATGCCCATGCTAAAGAATCTATTAACCATTGGTAATCAAGATCATAAAGATGTCATAGAAAGCATAGAGAGTGGTTAGGAATTGTTCATTGATGTGGAAATAAATGATTAATATGTTATGATGTTCTATTGGACACATGGAATGAATTAAATTTTCTCACAACATATGAATATAAAAATATGGGAAGGCGTATGATGAAACCATCACCTCACATATTGATTATGGCTAACAAGACACAAATACAATCCATTAGTGTATTAATCAATGTTGGAATTGAGATCCAAGATTTCAAGTTTAACACTAACTTTAAGGTGATCTAACTAGTGGACGAATATAATTATATTGTGTTTATATAAAATATTTGTTGTTGTATGAATAATATGGAGTGATATTTTAAACATTGGCACATAAACATTGGCAATGGGAATAAGTGATTAATGATCCCTTTTTCCATAGAACCTAGGACTAATAAAGTTTCACTAGTTGATCCCTCCCATAAAATCCACTCTAATGAGGTCATGTTAATATCCTCACCCACATAAGAATTTAATAACAACAATAATTGGTTATATATTATCTAAATCACACATTACACACATAATTCCTTTTGAGGAAGGAATAACTCCAATCACTCACCACTTTGAGGGGGATATCTCCTTTGACAAAGAATCAAATAAAATTATTATTCTTGGATGATTTATAATAGCATTTTCCCATTTATTTATACTAATTATAATCTACCCAACTCTTACTTCTTATGAATGTGGTACTAAACTATTATTCTTTATTATTCATTACTATTTACTAATATATTATTTATGTTATTATTCTACCCCTCCTAGGTATATTACATTCCATCCCCCTTGAAATTTTTTTCCCTCTAAAAATGTAAATAATTACATATAAAAAATATGTATAAGACCAAATAGAGGAACAACCATGTATCCTTTTTTGCTTAAGTTGGGATATGACCATGGGCATCAACATAAGAATTATTACTAAAGGTTAAAGTGCAATTTGAAACTTGGTGATCTTATTCTCAAATATATATTAAGGGAGCTCAAAATATTCATCCTAATAAACCAACTAAGGATACATGCCATCCACATTAGCATTATTTTTTACACACATTATGTTTAGAGTGGCATTTGAATTTGAGGGCATTGAAGTTTTGAGTCTCAACTTGGATACTTTTGTTGTCTTTAAGGAATATTCAGTCAAGAGAAAACCAACTAAATTAGTCACCACCAAGTAATGAAAATCAATATACCATGTGCTAAAAGTATCCTCAAAATTCATCCATATAATGATTTGTAATTCATAATCCTCAACAAGTAAAAATAAATCCTCATGCCATTATCTGTAGTTAGCCTCTGAATGGAGCCCTATAACTATTTCCTCATCATATTATGCTATGATATGTGAGTGAATCTCAATTTTATCAAAATAAACATGCATATCATGTGTCGGTTTGTTGAGTTTTTTAAAAATATTAGCTAAAGTGGGACATACATTCTCCATTATAGTAGGTGAAGAATTACGTGGAATTTTCATTATTGTTTTATTTATTTTTTACAAATAGTAGTTATTAAAATTTTGATAACTTTCAAAATACTAAATTAAATTAAAAACTTCAAACTATTCTAAAAATTTGACACCAAGGCATATAGAACCCAGAATGGTTTGTCATGATTGTTGACTATTAGAGAGTTGTATGCAAAAGAATAATCATTTTTTTGTTTTATAACTCATACAAAAAATACTAATTATATTAATATAATATTAATTTTTGGTGGGAAGGAATAACTTCACAATCACTTTCCACTTTGAGGGGTCTACCTCCTTATCAGAGTAATACTCTAATTGAATTGATATTTTCTTAGATGCATTATAATAGCCTATGCCCCTATATTTATGCTACTTATAATATATCCCACTCATCCTTTCTATGTATGTGGGATTATTCCGCTAATATACTATCTACTAATATTCACTCTACTATTACTATCCTCTATTCGACTCCCCAATATGCATTATATTACCCTCCCTAGGTATATTACATTCCATCCCCCTTAAAAATATTTTTCCCTTAAAACATGACAATAAATAAGAGGACCAAATGAAAGCCCAACTATAAATACTAAAATAGGTTTAATACCAAATATAAACACATCCATGTGTCCTTTTCTTCTTCCACTTCTTTTTCCTATGCTCAGATATGAGCACGTGCATAAATAAAGTGAACATGAGAACTATAAATGAATGTTGAAGTGTAATTTGAAGCATGTTGATCAACATATCAAAGAAATAATTAGGATGCTCAAAATAATCTCTTTTTGAGACAATGGAGGATACATGCCATCCCCTTTAACATTGTTCTTTACACACATTTTTGTTGGAATTGTTAATCCCACTAAAAAATACATTGAAATCTTATAATCATTTGGAGAAAAAGAAAATAATTTTATACCATATTTATGGAATACAAAATGAATATAAGAAGAAATAAATAAGTCTATGCCAAGTGATCAACATACCATGCTCTGTAAGTGTTCTCCAAATCCAATAATACAATTATCTATGTTTCATATTATTCAACTATAGGAAATAAATCTGCATACCATTCACTATATTTATTTTCCTAATCCAATCAATCATTAATTTCCTTATCATAGTGTCTTATTATATGGGATTTAATCTCAAAACTATCTAAATTAACATGCATATTACTATTTAATTTATCCATAATATTCCTTAATTGATGCATTGCTCTAGATCAAATGGAAAACTTCAATTTTTCATATATTATTATTTACTAAAATTTTGATAACTTTCTCAATATTTAGTGAAATCCAAAAATTCAAATTATTCTAGAAATCTAGAAATGAGGCACACAAAACCTAGAATGGTTTGACATGATTCATTATAGTATAAGAGAAGCATGCAGAATAATAGTCATATTTGTTGATGAAAAAATTTACACTTTTTAATGGTAGATTTTGGTTATAGATTCTAACTATGATAAGAGAACAAGATATAGATCTAAAATTTAAAAACCTCCATGATGTAATGAAGCTCTAAAATTTGTCTACAATAAAGATCATGAAAATGGACTTGGAAAGAGCTCTGATGACAAATTTTAATAACCTCACTCACATAATAACTTAATAACAACACTAATTGGCTATATATTATCTAAATCATGCATTACACACACAATTCCTTTTGAGGAAGGAATAAATTTTATCATTTTCCACTTTAATGGGGCTACCTCCTTTGATAAAGGCTCAATTATAATTGTTCTTGTTAGATTATTTACAATAGATCATTCCCATTTATTTATACTAGTCACAATCTACACAAATCTTATTTATTATACATGTGGTACTAGATTACTATTCACCAATCTACTATTTATGCTATTATTCTACCCCTCCTAAGTATATTATAGGTCAATGCACCATGATAGCCCATCTAAGAGGATCATAAGGCTACTTAATAATGATGTGGATCAGTACTAACCCCCTATTCTAACTTACACATAACATACTAGCCCTAGAAGCTTCTCACCTATGTTAAAGGATGATGAAATAGTATAACATGACAAAGACTTGAAGAACATGACATGCCCTATCCAATAAAAGGTAAACATTCTTGACAAGCACATCTAGACTTGGCTAATGTAAGTATCAAGGACCCAAACATTTTTGAGCCTGCACTCAATAGAATAAACCATATGCAATAAAATGGGATGACTTCATCTAGAGCCAAAAGAAGGAAGGATGTTGCATAAACCACATTATTTTATGCCCTCTCAAAAACCACTTGATGAACCCCACCTTAATACCAATATAATCCATCATAAATGATTCCTTGGGTATCAAATCTATTTTTGGGTGTAATAAGGTGTATAAAACCATTATGTAATAAGGGGTATGATTCCATCACATAATATGGCTATATAAACCATGTTTCTACCATTTTACTTGGTGGCAGAAGTTATTTTAGGTAATAAGACATGGTCACATCTTAATATCTAGTTAGGAGAGTTGTGCAAGGAATTTATCCAAATAGTCACCATGTTAAATGTCTAAGTATTTTTAGTGAGATTTGGAGTGCTTTAAAATTATAAAATATGTGTTTATGCCACCAAAAATAAAGTCTACATTGGCACACAAAAATAAACAACTCAATGAGGCACTATATTGGGATACTAGATAGATATTTTGGAGTAAGGTAGGGATGCTGCCAAGAAGAGAAGAAAGACATATGTCAAATATGTCTATAAAGAGAGTGAATAATAAGGGATGATAGGAAGTGGATGGGAAATATAAAAAACACATAGAGGGAGATTTCATGTTGACTATTTTAAGGAGCTGAATAAGAAAGGATATTTGCCATGTGAGTGAATAAGGAACAAAGTATGATTAGTTAGACAACTAAATAAAGAGGAATGGTCATGACTAGGATAACACACAAGGAATAACATGACCCAATACCTGATCTAGATTTATTGATATCATAGTTGAGTGGTGACATAAATGACTCAACTAAGGATAAGCATGTGAAATATTGAGGAATGTGAAAGATCAACCATTTATTATGATTTCAAATTTTAAAATCACAACTTGGATAAAATACCATATGTATAATAAAAAATAGGTGGTGGTATGGATAAATATCAAATTATTATCTAGATTAATTGATCACTCCTTTTGCACCTATAAATATGTATGGGATGGATGGTCCATGGTAAAACTTGCAAAATTAGTAGAAAAAGTAGAAGAGATGAATAGGATCTTCAAAAGGTATCTTAGAGAGGCTTTTATACTAAAGAGATAATAAACAAATCCAAATAAAGAGGAAGGAAGGAGGAAATAAGACCATAAGGGTTGACGCTCTAGAGTTTAGATAATAGGAACCAAAATAAATGATTTTAAGACACCAAACTACCCCATGGACATGACCTATTTGATTTCAATAAGGTTGTGGAATGGAAGGTCCAATTTTTTAGAGATACTATAGGAAAACTAGAGACTTACAAGAAGTAGGAGTAAGGAGTCTATAAGTTTAAGAGAAGAGTCAAGTAGAATATGAATCAAGAAAGAGTTATGAACCTCCATCATGCATAGATAGACAAAGGCCAAACAATAATTTATAAGATGTGAATGTCTCAGGATGAGCCTACATATGAACCTACCCTAGAGTAAACCATGAAATAATGGAAGTTTGGTAAGTTCAATCTATTTCCAATAGGAATTGGTAGCACCTTAGGATCAACTAATGCACTATGGAATAACCCATATAAAAACTAGCAAGAATTTAAATAATGAACATGATGGTGAGGTAGAGTACTGGGATGATGGAACTCCCCACTACCATTATAGGTAGTTTCCTACTAGGCCTTTTTGAAGTTAATAAGAAGTCATAACTAGGTGGAGTAGGATTAATTTTTTTAGGATTTTCATCCTATGATTTTTAGCTCCACCTAATGACTACCATGCCTTAACAACATCAGTAATAAAAGGGATAAAATTCACTCATCTAGAATTTAAGAGATCATCTCTTTGAGGCATGAAAAACCTACTATGTGAAGGAAGTTAGACCACCAAACCCCACAAATAAAAGGGAATAGGGTGAGGATAGGTTACTTGGGTACTTATTACAATATGGAAGGAGGAACCATCAGGTGATTAAGGTAATAAAAACACAACATAGTACAACCTATTGAGGTTGGATCAGAGGAAACTCAAAGGCTAGCTGATCATTTAGAGTGTTAAGGACATAATGAAGATGTATCCCTTATAATGTGTCCATCTCTAAGAGATAAGTTCTTGAGTTGCACACCAACATAAAGAGCATAAACATATAGATAGGATCGATAAGAGATCTATATGATCAAATTCCTAGATCAAGGTCAAGATTAGTGGAAGAATGTGCACAAGAGTTATCTCCAAATAAAATGAAAGCATATCATGAGGATTCATGGAAAAAAGGCTTGCATAGTTGTATAACCCTAGATAAAGTAGTTTCTAATGATTAAGCTTAGAGGGAAACTAGGTTATAAAATGAGGGAAACTGAAAGGAAATGTTGTTATCTAAGGATGGATAACTATTTAAGTGTGGGTTGATATTGACCCATGAAACTAGATAAGTTTAAATTAAACACACACTTGCATGTAATAGGTAGATATCAAAACCATTAGAAAAGAAGCATGCACATGTATAATCCAAACCACATAGCCTATACATGTAAATTTAATATAATTTCTAGTAATGTAGATGTCATTTGTCATAATAGTGTCAATGTTTACTACATGATAAATTGATAGATCTAAGGGAAAATAAACCACATGGACCCAAGAACCATAATAGAGATTGCAAGGGAGATTGATAGGTGGATTAGATATCAATATATACTAACATGGAGTTATTTTGTTATGGAAATATATGACATGATAGTTGGCTTTAGGCCAATCTAGCATTTTAAATGTAATAATAAGTAGTAATTGTGAATACTAGTAGATTCTGGGCAAGAAGAGGGGCATAAAATAAGGTCAAAATAGTGAACACTCATTAGATGGGGAATTAATAAAAATAGGAAAAATAAGAAGAATAAGAATAAGACACTGAAGAAGACAAGGATATAATAGTGAATAAAGGGACTACAAATGACCACCAGTGGAGGAATAAAGAATGGGATAAGAAAGTGGGAAGAATAAGAACGACAAAGACCTCTAGAAGGAGATTGACTGAAATAGATGGAAGATAGGGTAGCCAAATGGGAGGAATGGTGGATGAAAAAAATATATCTTAGGATCAAGGAATAAGAGTCCTTGGGCTACAAACCATATTATATAATTATTAGGGTCCTATAGAATGTAATTATTTATGTAATAGTTAATGTTATTTAATATAAATATCTCTTGTTTACTCTTGCCTAAAAGGGTATTATCTTAATATTTTTGGTGGAATGGTTAAGGATTTTGTATTCCAAATTATTAATTTAATTTAGCCCTTCCACCTTCCCCTTGACATTCTCACCCATGATCCCATCATTTCTCATGGAGGTTTATCCACTAAACACAATCAGACACCCCATTTGACTGTCAAATGGATCACCACTACAAATAACTAACCCTAACTCATCTTGAATCTTATATATTCTCATACATTGGGTGAGGTCACATGGATAATTATTTGTTTCATATTATGATTTATGGAGATTAAAAGGTAAATTTAGTGATTATCATTGTGACCCCTTTAGTGAACTATACTAGCCCAATAATAGATCAATATTTCATGGATATAGTAATATGTGGGAAGATAATTTTGGTTAACCTCTTTGTTAATATTGACCATTTTATTAATTTATATAAAAGTAGTTAAGGATAGGATAAAAATAAAATTATACAAGGATTAGGCACATGTATTATGGTATTCAAAATTTGAATTAGGTGTATTCATTATGGGACTATATAAATCACAATTATTTTACACATGCTAGAAATTATTGATGGATCCCAAAAAGATAAGGAAAATGAATATTTCCAAAAAAAATATATTACTTTTGGGACCAAATGACACATATATGTATAAATGGTAAGAGGTTGGCCATGAATAATCTTTATCAACCAATTTCTTTCCAAACCTAGACAAGATCTTAATTGTGTAGGAAACATAGGCAAATGTGTTGATATTTGGTTGGTTAAATAAATTTTAAATGTATAAATTTAGTTATAGGAAAAAAATTTCAACCATAAAAATGATAAATAAGAATAATAAGAAGTAACCTAGTTAGTTTAAAATATAATGGAAGAGATATAATGCTAATTTTATGAGATTTCTCCATATGATTATATTCATCTCTTTGTGCCATATACTTGAATTACGAATGATAAGTACATCTTAAATTACCCTCAAGAGATAACACCACTTTTTTATCCATCTATTTTACCCTTATATGGCTTGACCACCTATTTTCATAAGAAATTTAGCTTAGTAAAAACTTGCTTATTTTTTCCTTTGGATTCCCAAAACAAAATTTAATGGTTATTAACAACTATTTTATATTATTTTCACTAGGTTTTTGACATTTATATCTAAAACATTGTCCTTTATTATTACTTCTTGATTATTTTTCACTCATCATTGTTGATAATATAATCTAAAATCATCACTACTCTAGTGCATTTTACCTCTCTCTCTCTCTCTTTCTCTCTCTAGTTCATCATATGCATTGTATTGGAAAGGTATTTATTATATATATATATATATATATATATATATATATATATATATATATATATATGTATGTATGTATGTATGGATAAATTTGATTTTGGTTTTAGATCCTTATCAAATTTCTCCTCAATCAGAGATGCTTGGATTTTAGGCTGCTAGATTAGAGGTAACATTAGGATATTGATATGACGGTACCTTATTAGCAAGGTGAAACATTATTATAATATTTAATATATAGTTAGGGTTAATGTATATTTATAATAGGTTAGATATTTTTATAGAATCATAAGGCTTACATTATAAAGTAGCATGACCATTCTTCAATCATTGTTTCACTTTAAAATAACAAAATTTTGCTTTAAAAGTAATCTTTTCCATTCGTAATTTACTTTTAGTAGTTATTTTTCTTGTTTATATCTTGGTTATTATTTAGTCTAGCCTCTAATCTATATAGGATATAAAATGGGATAGAATATTTAGGCTCATAGATATTGCTTTAAGTTTTATTTTTTTCTTTCAAATCCTTGTGGCACATTTTTATTATTATAGCTACAATTTAGCATTCTTTGTGGGACCCCATAGGTTTTAATCTTTCTAATATCTATGTCTTGTCTAGTTTCATGCATTACAAATATTGTTTTGGAGTTTTATACTATTTTTACAATAGGTTTTGTAATTTATAGTTAACCCTTGACATCAATTGTATCAAGGTACATTTTTTATACTAACCACAACATGACTACAAATATTTTATCTACTCCTTTTACATCTTATCTTTGGCTCTCTAGTTTTTTTTGCCTTTATTTTATTATTCCTATGTTATTTCACTATAGTCATTTTATTATACTCACTTTTCTTATATTTATGTTTTACAACATTGATGTATCACCTCCCTCTCATAGGGAAGTATTCTCATTTCATTTAGGGAAAACCCCCTGGGATGATTGGAGAATGTGAAATAAACACAATAGAATAATGGAGGATTGTTAGGGAGTGAGAAGTAAATTCCAATAAATAGTAAATCACTTTATTATATATTATATCAAAAAATAGTGGGGTTTGTACAACTAATAGTTACATAAATATATTTTCTAGCCATCTAACCTTTCCCTTATGTTTGTGGTTGAGTGCCCATAAATTTAGGGATAGATTCAAGTGAAACCTTGATATTTCTTAGTTTTTTGTGTGTTAGGACCCATAATGTTTTGGTGGTAAGAGGTTTCTCATCCTAAAAGTTCCTTCACTCTACCATATAGGTGTGATATCTATCATATTTAGTGTGATTTGAGGTGAATTTCCCTTGGGGAGCCATTATTATGCATGTAGTCCCTATGATCACCTCATTGGGATAAAAGTCTATGATGTCTCTTATTTTTTCCATTATCTTATTGTTCTTAGATATTTAGATTTTATAATAAATCACATTCATTTTTATTTTATACATGTTTCCATTAAAGCTACACCACTAGTTTCATGTGCATTACAAGCCTTTGAATTCATGGTGATATGAGGTAAATTACACTTAGAGATCCACCAGTAGATTCTTGGGCATTAATATCCATTTAACTTGTGATTATATCATTCACATTACTCTCATACCTCTACCATTAGTTCATTATGTGTTTCAAGACCTCAAATTCATAATGATGTGAGGTACATTTCCCTTAGATATCCACCACTATTACTTAGATAATAAAATCCATCAAATTTGTGGTGATGTGAGGGGTGTTACCATTATAAGTCCATCACTAGTTCCATGGAAATTAAAATAACTAAAATTAATAATGATGTGAATCTTTTCCATTAAATCCAGAATGTTATTTCTTGGGTGTTATAATCCCTCACATTCATTGTGATGTGAGGTGCATTTCTATTAGATATCCACCACTAGTTATTATTTAATTACAATACATTATTATCTTGTTAATGTGAGGAACATTTATATGAGAGATATAATGTTATTTCCTTGAATATTACAAGCCCTCACATTCATGTTAATTGAGGTGTTATTTCCCTTAAATCTCCTCTAGTAGTTCCTTGGGTATTAGAAGCCTTCACATTCTTAGTGTTGTTAGGTGCATTGTGTTTAGACCTCCACCACTAGTTACTTGGGAATTAGAAACCCTCACATTAATCATCATGTGAGGTCCATTTCCATTATATATATACCACTAGTTATTCAAGAATTAAAATTCCTCACTTTCATGGTGATGTGAGGAATGTTGATCTTAGGTATCCACCACTAGTTTAGCGAGCATTACAAGTCCTCACATTCATGGTGATGAAAGGTGAGTTACCATTAGAGTTCCACCAATATATCATTTAAATTTATAATACCTCACATTTGTGATAATGTGAGGTGTATTTCCCTTATAACTCCATTGATAATTCCTTGGAAATTATAATCCCTCACATTTATGGTGATACAAGGCACAAAAATTAGACCTCAACCACTATTTCCTTGGGCATTAGAATCCATCACTTTAATGGTGTTATGAGGATAATTGATGTTATATATCCATCATTAGTTATTTGGGAGTTACAAGACCTTAAATTCATGGTGATGTGAGAAACTTTCCATTAGAGCTCCACCACTAGTTCCTTGGATGTTACAATCCTTCATATTAATGGTGATGTGAGGTTCATTTCCCTTAAAGATCCATAATTATTTCATTCAGTGTTATAGGATCTCACATGCATGGTGATGATTATTTTTTTGTCAGGATCCACCATTAGTTATTTGGGTGTTATAATCCTTGTATTTATGGTGATGTGAGGCATTTCCCATAGAGCTCCACCACTTTTAGCCATTTTCACCCTTTGTGAATTAATTTTCAATACATTCCAATGCCTTTTTGGAGATATTTAAATCTCCCACTAGTGTAATCATCCATTTTTCAATTCATTTTGGTTGACGGTATATGTGCCCAAACTTTTACATAATTTTATGTGTTAGTACCCTAATTTTCCCACTTTTAGCTATCACTGGACTCAAAATAATCTTATTTTATGTTTATATTATTGAGTTTATCTCTCCCTTGGATACCTTATTTCATTTTAATATTCAATTTCCATATTTTACCAAATATTTAATCTATATAACTCTTTCTCAAGTTCTTCAGCATTTCTTAGCATATGGTCCCCATCAAGGGAACCTCAAAGGGGAAGTGGTTTCTTTGTTTCCTTGTGTCAATAGTATCACTATTTTTTTTCACTTGATCCTTCATTATATTCTAATAACTCCATGTTTTTGACTATTATTATAGAGTTTTACATAAAATTTTCCATCCTTGGGATATTTTTCATGCATTTATTAGCAAGCATTGTTTCTTACTCCCCCTTTGTGCATTTTTTATGAGCCCTATTCAACATTAGTTTTTTTTCATTTGATTGTGATATTTTTTTACTATTAGTTTACATATATGAATTTCCTCACTATCTCTATATTTAAAATATTATTATACTAACCTTATCTCATGTCCTTAGCCCTCATAAAGTTTTATTATTCAGTGGTGATTCATATCAATAGTGGAAGTTGAGGCAAGTTGAGACCTATAGTCATTTCTTAGAGTGTTGATGACTATTAGGGCTTATAGATTCATATAAATAGTTTATTTATAACCATTGAGACTAAAAACATAATTGAGTATAATATAATTATTGGAGCTTTGACTGATACATATGGGCTAGTCACATTATATGTGTAATTTTTGTTTGAATCGTTCTTATTCTATTCTCATCTCACCATGTTTTGAATGTGCTTAGAATTTAATAAATCCAACTATTTGAGGTGGTACATGGTTTTATTTATATTTTTGAGTACTTTAAAATTACCCACATCCATCAATAAAAAACACTAGAACTAGTGTATTAGGTAACACACCCTTGTAGCCATTGTACCCAACATCCTTTACTTTTTTTATAGAAATGGGGACCCACTTTTTTCAAAATATGGTCTTAAATTTGAGCCCTTATTCTATATTTTTATGAAAAATATGGGATAATATTGATTTTTGGCCTTTTTTGACTTTATAAAAGTGGCATTGGTATTATGTTCATAGTCTAATTCTTTCTATTTGGCTTATGTCTTCGAGATTTTCCTTTTGGGACTTATGCAATTTGTCTTTGATTGGTATTTTATTTATTATCTAGATTCCTTAAAACTTTGTGTTTTATATTTATTGTTTCAAACTTTTATCATGATCATTTTTTTTGAAACATCATGCCCTTTAGCCTTTTTAAGATCATCCCTTTAAACATTTTGTCTAAGATATTTTTCCCTTCACCCTTACCCTTTTAGACTTTTCTTACCCTTTGGGACTTTTGTCTTGGGCCTTTTTTTATCTTCAATCCAATTCCTTCAGACATTTTGTCTTAAAAAAGTCTTATGACATATCTCCTTTATCCCTCTAGACTTACCCTTTGACCTTTTTGAAAGTGCCCTTTAGCCTTTTAAAAATATACTTTGGGAATTTTGTCTTAGGCCCTTTGCCTGATGAAAATAACCCTTCAGAATTTTTATCATCAAACATTTTGTCTAATGCAAAAATCTTGAAATAATTCCCCATAATAATCTTGCTAATACAATTTTTCTAAAATAATGACCCCAAGGGTACATACCCTTCAATCTTTGTGTAACCTAACCTTTAGAACTTTTATCCTAGACCCTTTCCCTATCAAAACTTTACCTTACAAAGTAGACCCTTTGAGCATTTTTTCCATGAAGTAAATCCTTCAATATTTTTACACCTACCCTTTGGATTTATTAAAATGACCCTTCAGACATTTTGAGTGACCCTTCATCCCTTTTTTAAATAGCCACCTAGCCTTTGAGACTTTTTCCCAACCCCTTTTTCCCTTCACACCAACATTTCAAGACTTTTGTCTTGGGACTTTGTCCTTTGGCCAATTCCTTTAGACATTTTTTTGAGATATTTCACCCTTTGACCCATTCCTTCAGACATTTTGACCAAGAGGATTTACACTTTGGCCTTTTCCCTCTAAAACTTACCCTTCAAGACTTATATCTCAAGTATTTTGTCCTTCAAGCCAATTCCTTTAGAATTTTCATCTACAAAAATTTTATCCAAAATAATTTCCTCAATAACATACATGACCTAGATAAAATTCCCATAACAAATTACCCTGCATAAAATGGATAAAAACAAAACCCTACTACAAATGACAATAGGACAAAGTCCTTGTGAAATTTCCAAGTGTCACTCCTACAGTAAAGCATTTTATTATGTATATATGCTAAATAAATTTTAAGTTTATGTTTTACAAGAGTGATTCTAAAAAAGGTAAGTGTCAAAATTGTGGGGAGTAAAAAATTCAAGCACCAAGATCTATGATGTGTGTTAACTCACATACAAAATATCAATAGTATGAAATCAAGGACATCAACAAAAGGATTTCCAAAGTGAGCATGGTGGTTACAAGTGTCACCCTCACATTAATCTTTAAAAAAAGGCCTTATTTTCAAAAGCTCCACAAGTATTCCAAGTGGTAACATTGTGGTATCCCAGTACCCAGAGATCTAATGATACATAAGAGCTTACTACATTAAGATCAATGATGTGAGATTGATAGAGAATTTTCAAAGGTCCCAATATAAGTGAGAATTTACCACGTGGTGTAAATGTGCTAAGATATGGAGCGTGTTTTTCAAAAAATCCTAGGAAGCCTACAAAGCTACCAAATTACATACTTACATTCCTTCATGAATAAATATATAATGGTGTGAGTCTTAGGTACACTTTTCAAAGTTATAGACTCAATGAGAGGCACATGCAACATGCAATTCATAGTCATGTTAGATTAGTTATAGTTAAACAATGTCATTGGTTCTAAATGATTGATATAATGATACTTTTCTTCAATGCATTTCTGAGTTCCATTTGAATGTGGATAATCAAAAATATATAATAGGTTATTATCACAACCTATAAAGGAGGCATGTATAGTTTTGTAAATTAGAAAATATATTTGTAGTTTGTATACAGTTTGAGCTATAATTGTAAAAAATTACCTCTATCTTTATACACATACACATGCACATGTTTCATATATTTTGCAAAGGCTATTTTAGATGGATAACTACAAGTAGACTTTTAAATGGTTTAAAACCATAATTATAGCTCATGTTTTGACTATCACATATAATGACCTTGTATGAAATTGGAAGATGAGGCAACCCCTTCCCCAAGTCTATATAAATAATTGTAATCCAACTTGGATTTTTGTCAATTTTTTTTTGAATATAGGAACAAAAATAATTTTGATCATCAGCTAATGTGTTTGTGTATTTTCTTTCTAATTTATATGTAATTATTTGTTACTTTATTTGGTTATATGTTTCAATAATCTTTAGTGTGTAATAACTATGAATGGATTCTTGATTATTTTGATTGATGTACTGATTTGTAGATATGTGATACCTATTAAAAGATTGTTATAATATATTTGTTAAAATAGTTAATTTTATTGATTCATAATTTTTATTGTGCATGAGTGATTTCTTGGATGTATTTTTATGTGTGTGTAATAGCTACCTCAGATACTTCACTAGCATAAGTCATAATCTCCTAATTAAGGGTGTACAAAAGTTGATCTAAAAGGAGTAACCTTTTCTTGAGGCCTTTTAATTTCTTACATCTTTATCTTCATATACATTTTAGCCATGTCTAACTATGTGTGTTCAATTTCTACTAGTAATAGGCATAGGCTGTACGAGCACTTATCCTTTTAGAAACCAACCATGGAAGTGATTCTTAAAAACCACATAAGCTTTTTTTATACCTTACATTTAACTCCTTTTTTTTACTTTATTTTTGAGACCTACCCACTATAGAATAGAAACCAAACACCCATCCACCTCACATATAGATTCACTACCTATATTGGGAACCACACCTCCATCCAAAAAACCTTGCCAATAATTTGCGTCCCCTACCATCTATTCCATCAACAAGTTGTAATAGATTACACATCTAAAAATCATGACTTGGAGTGGATTTCACATCCATTAAGATCCTAAAACATTAGAGGCTACCTCATTAAGGATATGGTGTGCATAAATCCCACATCAATAGTTCTAATGGTATAAGAAAGAAGGCTAGCATCCCTGATAGTAGTAGTTATCCTTTATATAGAGTTGCACTAGAGTCACCTAGAAGAGTGACTAGATCTAATTCTTAAGATGGATTATTAGTCTCACCCTTGTCAAATCATAGGAGACTTAGAATGGTGCCAATAGTCCTAATTCAGAACAATTCACCTCCTCTAATAATGAATCCTTTACCCATAGGGAAACCTTTACTTATTAATCAACTAATGGCTGAACAACCACCTTGGTTGGTTAGATATCATATTGCCATCCTAGGAGACATGCATGATTTACTCAAAATCTTGAGAAGTATCTACCATACTTTTCTCTTTTAGGAGCAATGCTAGTGGAAGAACATATCAAATCTTTCAAATCTACTTTAAGATTAGTAAATGTTGTTAATGAGGATGTTACATGCATATTATTTACTTTTACATTAATGGATGTTGATTATGATTGGTATTTAAATATAATAGAGAACTCCATCACTTCTTAGGATGAGTTCCAAGCTACTTTTCTTTGACAATTTGGATAGGTTACGAATCCCATAATAATATACCAACTCTTCACTAGTATGAAGAGAGAACTTAATGAGCCTATCCATGATACCAACATGAGATTTCAAAAGATGTACAATTGGTTAACCACATGATATAAACCATAGGAAGTGTTAACAAGAGATGTAAAAGATTGCATTGGATCTAATTACCATAGTGTTCTTAGGGAGAGCTACTATAGCTAACAATTTGGCACAAACATTCAAAGAATCCATTAATATTGATAGACAACTCAATATTTAGGTGTCCATTGTGTCAATCATGTAAAATGGCTTTCCCATGTTGAATATATTCCACATGCAAGTTAGAATGTCCTAAGATTTTATTAGAACAAGTTATATACATTGCCTCCCATGATGTAAAAACCACAACCAAACTACAGATTCTTGAACAATCACATGCAGGATAATGGATACTAACAAAATCACTAATTTACTACATATCCTACTACTATTCTACAAATCACTAATTTTACAAAAGGATAACTAGCTTCTATTCATTAGATGGTTCAAAAGTTAAGCAATGATTTCTTAAATATGTAAAGGAGGATGGGCAACACCAATGGCCTAATTGGTAATTAGAATTATAGATTTTATAGATACAACTGACCATTTAACAAGCCTATGAATAATATGAAGTAGCCTAGCAAGCTCCCAGAGATCAACATAGTAGAGCTGACTCTTCTCAATTAGTGAAAAATTAATAACACTTCTGAGTATGGTGATCTCAACTATGTTGAATTTTTCATAGCATTCAAAATTTTTCAAATAGAGGTGGTTAGACAAGATCAGATGCATAATATACCTAAGCATCATCCAGATCCTAGCTCATCTAAGACTACCGTATTCTTTAAAAATCACAATTTTCCCTTTCTAGGTGAAGATGATAATAAGCTAGAGGAAAACATGGATGAAGTTTATTATTTCTAGTAATTTCAAAGAGGTGTATATAATCTAAGGAATAAACAACCACTCATAACATTAACTCTAGAAAATACCATGATGATTCCTCCCAATCCTAAAGTAGATAATAATCCACCCCTCCAAAGGGGGATGATCATCAATATAGAAAGGAAGAACCAAGTAAAGGAGGATACAACATTGTTGAGGATATGAAGAAGATTAAGGTGAATATAACTCTTCATGAGTTACCTAAAATTACTGAACAAAAGGAGGTTCTCTATAAGTCTATTATTGAGAAGACATCTATATAGAAATAAAAAGTATCCATAGATAAATTAAATTCATATAACACTAACATCATCTATAAAAGTAAGCTATAAGTTCCACCATTCCTATTGAATATTTAGTCTTTTGGTAAGAACATTCATAATTGTTTATTTGATTCTATAGCTTCTACAACTATCATGCCCACTTCTATGTCAATTATTTATTTATGCCAAGCCTTTCAAAGAATATAGTTTCACAATTGGACAAGACAATGGTCCCCATAGTTGGTGAACTAAGGGATGCACATATATAGGTAGCCTCTAAATCATGCATCTAGATGACCATTGATATTATAGTGGTAGATATACCTGAAGGCTACAATTTGTTGCTAAGTAGAGACTAGTCCAAAGCACTCAACGGATATCTCTCTATAAATTTTTCTCATATATGAATGCCATGGAGAGGAGTTTCGAATCAAATTAAGATTTATAGAGAGTCGATAATGAAGTATCCCATTATGGAGTATAACATCAAGAATGAAAAGGTAAAGTATGAGTCACCTAACCTTGCTATTTATACTTTTACCACTTAGAATCAATTACAAAATCTAGATCTTGAAGGTTCTAATTAGTTATGGACTTTACACTTTGATGGGGCTATATCCAAGTAAGAATCATGCATAGGTATCAAACTAGTTGATCCATAAAGTAAAAAGTTCTTGGAAACTTAGAGATTATAATTTTTATGTACTAACAATAGAGCTGAGTATGAGGATCTAATTCTAGGATTATAGTTTGCACTTAAGAATAATATGAAATAAATACTAGTATTTGGTGACTCAGAGCTAGTGGTCAATCAAGTCAGAAATACATATCAATGCAAGTTGTCTTATTTGAGAAGATACAAGCATAGAGCATGGGACTTAATTGAAAGCTTCAAGGCTTTCAACATCATAACACTTATCAAAGATCAAAATATGAATTTTGATTCATTAAATGCTATTATGGCTAATCTATAACCACTAGAATAATCTAAGGTAAAAATGTTCTCAATTGGATTGGTACCATGCCCTTCCATTTTAGATAACATAGAAAATTTCTAGGTCTCCTATGATGACTAGTAGATTATCTAACTTCTAATTATTTTAGGGTAATTTAAATCCTAAATCATCAATGACAAGGACATTAATTACCTCTATCAAGAGGAATCAAACAAAGAATTCATTCTCTAGCTTATATAAAATTGAATTCCATTTGGGTTGCTTTCCCTGGAAAGAACATTTGGCATAGATCCTAAATATTAGAAACTCAGGTAGCCCAAGGTTAATGAATTAGGCATAACAAGGGAAAATCTAGGAGATGATCATAACCCACACTATGTTAATATTGGTAGTTTCACCCTAGAAGAGAGGTAGGGAGTCATGGATTTAATCACTCGATATAGGGATGTCATTACCTAGACATATGAAGATCTAAAAGTTTACAACCCTCAAGTTATCACTCACATGATTCCCTTAAACCTATATCATAAACCATTTAGACAGAGGCAAAGACCAATCAATTATATTCTAATGCCTCTCATTCAGAGAGAATTTGAGAAGATTTTAAATGCAAAAATCATCTTCCTAGTCTAACATTCTACCTGGGTGGCCAATTTGATCCTAGTAAGAAAGAAGAATGGTGAGATCATATTATGTGTGGACTTCATAAATCTAACTAAGGCTTCTAAAAAGGATAAATATCCTCTACCTTCTCTAGATGAGGTGATAAAAATAGTAAGTGGTTCTAAAATGGTGTCCTTCCTAGATGGATTTTTAGGCTATAATCAGGTACTGGTATAATCTAAAGATAGAATGAAGATGGAATTTACCATAAAGTTTGAAATTTATGATTATAAAAATATGTTATTTGGCCTAATAAATGTAGGAGCCACCTTTCAATGTGACACAGATCATGCATTCAATAGACTAATAGGAAAATTCATAATCATCTACATGGATGATCTTAAAGTATTTTCAAATAATAGGAAATACCACATAAGTCACCTCTAATCCATATTTTAAAGATGAAAAAGGTTTAATGTTTTATTAAACCCAATGAAGAGCATATTTAGAGTGACTGAAGGTAAGCTTTTAAGGCACATCCTTACCAATGATGGGATCACCATTGATCTAGATAGAATTTAGGTGATTTCAAAAATTCATCCACCCAATAGCAAGAAGGATATTAAATCATTCTTTGGAAATATTAACTTTGTAAATAAGTTATCTAAATATTTACATAGATTTTTAAACCTCTTAATTCCATGTTAAAGTAGGATACCAAAATAGAGTGGACAACTAAAGCCCAAAAGTCCTTCTAGGATATTGAAGATGTAATATCATAGGCTCTAGTATTAATCAGTCTAGATTTTATGAAAGATTTCTACTTGTATTCATTCAATCAAAAGCATATGATTGTTGTTGTCATCATGAAGAATAAGGATGAGACTAAGCATCTAATCATGTTTATGAGCATAAACTTGAAATATTTAGAACTTAGGTACTCTATGATTGATAAATAAATGTTTGCCCTTTTTAAGGCCATGAATAAGTTTCATCATTACATCTTGAATATTAAATTCATGGCCATCATGCCTGATCCTATGGTGAAGCTCACCCTATCATAGAATGAGATAGGATAATGTTGAGGTAAATTGATGGCCAAGATGCAATAATTAGACATAGAGATCAAGCCTACAAAGATAATTCAAGGCCAAGGCATTATGTAACCTATGACTAAACTAGATCCATGCATCATATTTGATGAGGTATGTGAAGCTCAAGTATCTAAAGGAGAATGGCATACTGATATAATACAATATTTACTTAAAGGAATTTATTACCCAAAGATCAATAAAGAAAGAAGGAGAGATGTAAGGCTTAAAGTTGCTCATTACATGATCAAGAAGGGAGTCCTCTATAGAAGAAATTATGAAGGCATTTATCTCAAGTGTGTATCCATAGAGGAAGCTAAATAAATTTTAGAGAACTTGAATTAGAAGATAGGTAGTAGTCACCCATCTAAAAATACCATAGCCCATAAGATATTAAGAATGGGATATTTTTGGCCAATAGTTTTCAAGGATGCTCATACTCACATTAGAAAATGCCATGAATGCCAATCTCTATCCAAGAGAGAAGTACACATATTAATTCCTTTAAAAATAGTTTTTAAAGGAAGGTCATTTACCTAATGGGGTTTAGACTTCATTGGTGTCATCAACCCAAATTCTTGATTAGGCCATTAATTTGTACTTACTTCTATAGACTAATGTATCAGATGGATTGAAGCCATAGCCATAAATAATTGTAAAGCATAATATGTTATTCTCTTCTTGGAAGAACACATAAAAAATAGATTTGGCATGCCCATTTCTTTGGTTTGTGAAAATAGACCAGCTTCTTTATTAGAAAAATTTATTGAGTGGACACATGACAAATAGATTATTATTAGGTCAGATTCTAACCATTACCCTTAGGGAAATGGACTAGTAAAATCAGTGAACAAAAATATGATAGATGTAATTAAGAAATTAGCTAGAGACAAGCCTAGGGGCTAGAAAAATTTATTGAATTATACTCTTTGGGTAGATCAGACTAGACACAACCAAGACATTATAACTTCACCTTAGCTATTGGTGTATGGATACAAGCCTACATTCCCAATTATGCTAAAGTTACTCACTTATTAGTTCATGTAGGAATACATGTAACCAAAATATAAATTAGAATCAATATTGTTAAACATAAATAAATGGAAGAGTCAAGAACTAAAGCCTACAAAAATTAAACAAACACCAGGATGTGGTCAAGAGGTGGTTTGATAAAAGAGCAAATGTCAAAGCATTCAAGATTTTAGATCTAGTGCTATTTTAGGATAAATCCCCTGAAAATAAAGGACATCATGAAAATTTTTACCCACTATGTTTTAGACCATACCAAATTTTAGAGATCAAGATAAATAACACGTTTCATCTAAAGGACCTCTTAGGCAACAAGCTTACATATCTAGTCAATGGAGAGTTCCTAAAGTAGTATTTTAGGGGCATGTTATCTATGGATATTACTGATTTATGAAGGATCAATGAATTTATCTATAGGATTATATTATATTTCTTACTTTCTTATAAAAGTTCCTTACTTTCATATATTAGATTTCTTGATTTCATAGACTAGTTTCTTACTTTGTATATTAATCTTTCCTGCTTTCATTATTTTGCTTTCTTAGATTATATTTCCCACTTGCTTAAATTAGTCCCTTGATTTATTATATTAGTTGTTCTTTACTTTCTTTGAAAACCAAAATGTGTTTCCTCTGACTATAACTAAGATAAAAAATCCAAACCAATTGAGCTTATGAATTGTAGAAAAAGGGGAAGATTAAAATCATAACACTTTAAGACTACTTTATATATTAGGTGTATTTTTGTGTTTTTAATTATTTAGGATGAATGTAGGTAATCATGGATTATTCTGAAAGGTGTCATAATTGAATACTTTTACCAATCATATGGAAGTTTCTCTCAGAGTACTTCATAAAAATTTGAAATTTTTTCTTGTTTTATTAGGTCAAACACACTTATCACATTAAATACCTATTGAAAGTGATAATTTTGGGTATAGGTGTAGTTGGAAAGGACATTCTAGTAATGATTTTTTTTATTATTATACCATGTCATTGGGGTTCTAGCTCTTCTCTTTTACATTCAAGAACACAATAAGAGCAAAAGAAAAAAAAAGAATAAAGAACTAATGGATTCAAAAGAGCAAAAGAAAATCTCAAGAAAATCAAAAGGATCACATGATGAAATAAGGTTAATGTACCGTGCATCATGATTAAGAGAAAATAATTGAGAGAAAAGAGAAGGATCCCAAGGTATCTCTATTAAGGCTATGGATTCCTAACTGGTAGTAGAGCAATGCCTAAGCTTCCCATGTTTTTGACCTTTAAGAGAGACTAAAATGAAACCTATAGACTCATCAAGCCTTTGAAAAATGTGTTAGAGTAGGGGTTAAATAAAATACATGTTTGACACACATAGATCCAAGAAATTAGAAAGAAAGTATGTTGTTTAAATTAACTTAGGAGTCTCTTTCATGTTTCTGACTTAAGTATTTTTCTATGTCACACTTCATGATCAATTTTCCTTTTGGGACTTATGCAATTTATATTTGTCTGGTATTTTATCCATTATCTAAATTCCTTTAACCTTTATGTTTTGAATTTATTATTGTAGACTTTTGTCATGGCCATTTTTTCTAAGACATCATGCCCTTCATCATTTTTGACACCATCCCTTCAAACATTCCTTTATAAATTTTGTCTGAGAGATTTTTCCCTTCACCCTTACCCTTTGATACTTTTCTTACCCTTCAATACTTTTATCCTGGGCCTTTTTTTCCTTTGAGAGAATTATTTCAAACATTTTATTTGAAACAAATCCTCTAACATATCTTGTTTAGCCTTCTAAACTTACCCTTTAGCCTTTTTGAAAGTGCCTTTTAGCCTTTTGAAAATATCCTTTAGTACTTTTATCCCAATCCCTTTTCTTGATGAAACTAACCATTTAAATTTTTTTATCAAACATTTTTCCTAATGTAAAAAGCCTAAAATAATTCATCGTATTAATCTTTACAACATAATTTTACAAAAATAATGACCCCAAGGGCACATACCCTTCAAGATTTGTGTAACCTACCATTCAAGAATTTTATCTGAAACCCTTTCCCCACTGAAACTTTATCTTATGAAGTAGACCCTTCAAGTAATTTTTCCATGAAGTAGATTCTTCAAACCTTTTGCACCTACCCTTCAAATTTTTAGAAATGACCCTTTAGACATTTTGAGTGACCCTTCAACCCTTTTTTAAATAACCACCTACCGTTGGGGACTTTTTCCTAACCCCTTTTTCCCTTCACACCAACCTTTTGGGATTTTTATCCTAGAACATTATCCTTTGGCCAATTCCTTCAAACATTTTATCTAAGAGATTTTTCTCTTCAACCCATTCCTTCAAACATTTTATCTGAGAAGCTTTACCCTTTGGACTTTTCCCTCTAAGACTTACCCTTCAATAATTTTATCCTGGGCCTTTCATCCTTCTAACCAATTCCTTTGGAATTTTTGTCTCAGATATTTTGTCTAATGAAAATGCAGTCCCTTTGACCTTTGTGTCTTGGACATTTTTCTTGATGAAATAATACATACCTTTCAAGTTAATTACTTTAGACATTTTTTTATAAAATAATTTCCCCAATGATATACATGACCTAGATAAAAGGTCCACAAGAAATTCCCTTACACAAAATGTCTAAAAATAATACCCTATGACCAATGATAGTAGACCAATGTCCCCATAGAATTTCCAAGTATCAACCAAGAGTCAAGAAATTTATGTATATATGCTAAATTACTTTTGTGTTTATGTTTTTCAAGAGTGAATTTTGAAAAGACAAGTTTCAAACTCATGGGGAGTAAAAAAGCTAAGCACCAAGATCTACGATGCACAATAACTTGCATACTAGAAATAGATGGTGTGAAATCAAAAAAAAAAACAAAAAAACAAAGGGATATTTAGAGGGAGCATGGTATTGAAAAGTGTCACCCTCCTAGGAACATTTAAACAATTGATTTTTTTTGAAAAAATTGTGAGAATACAAAGCAGAAACATTATGGGAGCCCAGTACTTAGAGATCCAATGATGTGTGGGATCCTAATACATCAAGATCAAGTATGTGATATATATAGAGACTTTTCAAAGGTCCCAAGACAAGCGAGAAGTTTCCACATAGTGAAAAGGTGCTAAGTGATGGAGTGTGTTTTGTAAAAAATCCTAGGAATCCCATGGAGTTACCAATGGCATGCTTACATTGCATCATGGATATGTATATGATGGTGTGAGTCCCAAGTGTAATTTTTAAAGGTCCAAACTCAATGAGATGCATAGGCAACATGCAATTCATATTAATGTTAGATTAGTCACAATTAAATAACATCACTAGTTCTAAAGGATTGATACAATTATAATTGTCTTCAATGCATGTCTAAGTTGCATTTGATGATATCTAATCTAAAATATCTAGAAATTTGTTCTCACAAAATATAAAGGAGGCATGTAAATTTTTTAAAATGGCACACATATTTGAATTTTTCATATAGTTTGAGTTATAATTTTAAAAAATTAACTCTATCTTTATACACATGCACATGTTGCATAGCTTTTACAAAGGCTATTTTAAATTGATAACTGAAAGTAGACTTTTATTTGATTTTAGACCATAGTTAGAACTCATGTTTTGACTATAACATGTAATTACCTTGCATGAATTTAGAGGATGAGGTGACCCCTTCCCCAATTTAATATAAATAATGGTAATCTAACTTGGATTTTTCTTAGATAATTTTTAAATATAAGAGCGGGATCAATTTTGATCATTAATGAATGTGTTTGTGTATTTTATTTACAATTTTTATATAGTTAGTTATTATGTTATTTGGTTGTATGTTTTAATAATCTTTAGTATGTAATAGCTACAAATGGATTATTAATTATTTTGATTGATGTCTTAATCTATAGATGTGCAATAGTTGCTGAAATATTAGTAAAATGTATTGATTAAAATAGTTAAGTTGATTGATTCACAATTTTGATTATGCATGAGTGCTTTCTTAGATGTAGTTTTTTATGTGTAGTAGCTACCTTAGATACTTCACTAGCCTAAGCCATAATCTCATAGTTAAGGGTGTGTAATATATACTCTAAAAGGTACAACCTTTGTCTGAGGCCTATGAATTTCTTATGTCTTTATCACCTTAGACTTCTTAGTCATGTCTTCTTGTGTGTATATAATTTATACTAACAATAGTCATAGGTTCTAAGAGCACTTATCCTTTTAGAAACTAGCTAGGGAAATGATTCTTGAAAACCACAAAAGATTTATTTTATACCTTACACTTCCCTCCATTTTTGAGTTTGTTTTTAAAACCTACACACTCTAAATTAGAAACCAACCACCCATCCACCTCACCTAGATATTTTCTACCCCTATTAGGAACTACACCTCCATCCAAAAAACCTTGTCAACAATCTACATGCCCTACTAACTATCCCATTAATAGTTTGTAATAGATTTCATACCTAAAACTCATTCCATAGAGTGGATTTTACCTCCATTGAGTCCTAAAATATTAGAGGCTACCTCATTAAGGTTTTGGTGTGTATAAAACCCACATTAATAGTAGCATCTTAGGCCATAAGCTCATTATTTATTATTGACTCAATTTTACCCCCAAGGTCAAAATATCAACACCTATATGAACAAAATTTCTTTTAATTTCTTTCTAGTCCTATCCATATCCCATTACATGCCTTAGTGATCTTCAAATAGTCTTTATAAGCTCTAATTAGCATTATTTAAGGTAAATTTGGAAAATTTAAGTTTGTGGTCTTTCTTTGCTTTGTAATAGTATAGTCATGTCATATATCAATTAAACATGATCAAGTGGAATTATAGGTATTTAGGTGTATATTCAAGGCATTTCATGCCATAATCATCTTTCATACACATTTTATGATGATTTATAACGTTTAAGGTTCTTTTGTGAACTTTAAGTTAAGGTTTTATGAGGAAAAAGGTGATTTTCACTAACTTACATGTATTCAAAAGCCCATAAATTTTAATAATATGTATAATAATTTTTATATGGTCCTTGGAGAATTTTTATAACTTCCCTATATGTCAAGATATCAGAAAAAGTTAGAATCCCAGTTTTTAATTCCAAAGGAGTTTCACTCACTTGTATGGACTTCAGAAGATCACTTTTAGGTAAAAATGTTACATAGGTTTCCCTTGGTCTTAAAAAAATCATTTTAAATATTTGGATCAAGTTTCAAGTCTTATAGATGCATTAGACACTCTCCCTCCATCATTACCTTTACAAGCTCAAAAAGACAAAAATTAAATGTATGGTACAACCAAGAGAGAGAAATTTGGAAGCTTAAAATTTGGCCATTTTTAGGGGCCCTAATAATATTTAATTCACTATAATTGGTTTTTATAATCATGGCCTCTCATTTATAAACAATAATTAAGAGTGATGGGAGGTTACTATGTCTTATTCATTCAAGCAGGGTTTGATTTGTTCTTGCTTATCCACTTCAAAATTAGATGGAGAAAGATGGTATTTTGGATTTTTTTAGAGATAATAATAGTAATTTAAATGTGTGTTTCATAAAAAAAACTAAACCTTATCATGTGTCTTTGATAGAGGAAAAGTCTCTCAAGTGTATGGAGCTTCAGTCACTCCTGTTACAAGTGTTTTGATTTGTTTGAAACGTTTCTACCTTCAAAAGTATCTAAATTCCCCATAATTCATATAATTCCTTCACTCTCATATGATCATGTTTTCACTATCTCTACAAATGTCTCTTTAAATATAGCCTTTCAAGAGATGTCATTTTCTTGTCCTTTGGAAGCATGGTTTGTGTATTACCAGCCTTTTATAGGTTTGAGCACCAACTTAGCTCAAAATGGAAATAAAAATCAATGATGAATCAATATATATCATTGTTATAAATTTTTTAATCTCAATACAATATTAATTATTCTTAAATGTACTCTCTAATAAAGCCTTTAGACAAGTTTCATTCATTTATAGGTCTGCAGACCTATAAGTGAACATTCATAAAGCCTAGGTTTCACTTTGAAAATATTTTAGAAATGGAGAGATGAACATAAGATCAAAAGCATTAATATTGTCTTTAATTTCCCCATTAAATATCATCAAAGATAATGAAGGAATTTAGGGGCTCCAGCTTTCAATACATAAACCCTATACATGAGTTGACTATACATAAAACTTGTCTATGCAAATGAACAACTCAAGATTAAATAGGATCAGTAAAGGTCTATATAATATTGAGAGAGTGATGTAAATTGGTAAATATTTGATACAATATCTAAGTTTAAATACTTAATAATTTTTTTATGGCATTCATTTAGGTAAAAGGTAGACCTATAGGTCTATACTTATAGGTCATTAGTTTGGATATAAACCAATAATCATATGAAGAATATTGATATGGAGACACAAATTATGTAATTATGAGAGAGAACATATATTAATGAATACATATAATATATTTGAGATTCAAAATATAAATGAAGTGACTAAGGTCAAAACACTAAAAGAGTTTATAGGCTAAGACTCATGCACAGGCTTCTGTATGAAGGAAAGAGAAGAAAGCTTTGTAGAATAATATGAAAATTTTAATAAAATATATAATGAAGTGAGAAATATATTACAATGAGGTTTTGATACTACTAAGGTATCGTGATGGAGTTGATAAATCCAAGCTCAAAACCTCATGATTAGACTCTTTCGTAGTGGTCACCTAAAACCATGCCTAGATAGGTGTAAGGAAGACATTGTAAGTTTTTGGAATATGATGTCTTGAGAGAGATAAAGAGGTTAAAAATAATTTTAAATAGGTTCCTAATATAGTGAATAATATCCTTCTTTTTGTCATTAATTTCATTGAGACCTTAATTTCTAAAATGCGGTCCAACTACAATCATGACCTACAGTCGTATGTGTCTCTTGTGGGTGAAGAGTTTGTTTTATCAAAGGTGGTATGAATTATAGAGACATTTAAAATATGAAAAATACTTAAAATTAAAATCCTATGAAGTGTTTAACTCTCTAACAATTATGAAAAAGGGGAGTTCTCATACCTATAAAACCCACAAGCCTAATAGACTATTCAATCTTATTCATGAGGATTAAGTGATTGTGTGTAAATTGAGTTAGGGGTGAATAAGAGTGTCATTTTAAGCATTAAAAAATTTAAATAAATAAATTTAAATCAATATATAGGCTCTACCTTCAATAAATTTAAGACTCAGCCAATGGTTGACCCCTAACACCTATAGGCTTAAGAGAGTTACATAGGCCCACTCATAAGGATTTGATTGTCTATGCATATGTGGAGTTAGAGATGAAAGTTTTTAGGATATTAAGATGCATAATGAATATTATAAAAACATATATAAGGTTCCACAAGTTTCAAACCTTGTTATAATGAAAGAACAACTCAAGAAAAGGCAAACATAGATAGCTAGGGTCATTAACAATAGTATTGTTGAGAACCCTAGCTTGAGAAAAAGATAAAGTAGGGTTTAAGAGATAGAAATGATAGGATTACTATGGAAAAAATTAAACTTGGTTATAACTGATATCCCTAAAGTGTCTAGATCCAAAAAAAACTCAAGATACCACTTACAGGCCTCATTTCTCTCTAAACCCTCATAAAAACATGATTTGCCACCTGAGTGGCACCATATTCTACTTGTATCTTCCATTAAAAGGTTAACTATGGAAAAGAGTTTTCTAAGGTGTTATATGGGTCCCCTCACTACAATATTGGGTCATTTAGAGAGGTAAATAAGCTATGTTTTTTATGACCTATTGCTAAGACTAAAAATTGGTTTGAAGCTACCTAGAAAGCAAAAAATGACCTGATATGAGAAACATGCTTTCCAATGAATTAAAATGGCCTGTTTTGGAATATAAATGACTTTAATTACTATCAAAAATCCCATTATAACTTGATTAGGGTATTGGTTGGCATGAACAAGTACAACACCATATGGAATAGGCAAAAATCCATAGCTATAGTTGTGTATGTGAAGGAGAAATGTATAAAATGAGATATAAATAAAATTAATATGTATATAAAGAATTTAAATATATTTTATGACCTTACACATGATTTTAAAAGTACTTAAAAGTGATGTATAAACTTAAAAATTTTCCAAGCTAGCTAAAAGGGAAAAAATGCATTATTTTGCTAGTCAAATGGCCTATATATAGACCTGGAAAGTAATTAAATAGGAATCTATTTATAATGATTATTTTTATTATGATGTTTAATACCTTAACCAACTATTTAAAAACACTTAATTTCTTGGAAAAACACTCAAATTGTCTATTAAGCCTATTCAAATGCCTAGACTAGGGTTTTGGCCATTCCATGATTCATCCATCTTTATACGGTATCAGGAGATAAAAATTGACATTAAGGTTGGTATTGGCATGGTTAAATTTAATCACACACTTATTATGACTTTTACATGTGTGGGAGTGACTTATATCCAAAATTTAGTTTTTTAGCAAGGAGGCGTAATTGATGCCTAATTGAGGAGAGAGAATAGACTAAAATGAACACTTCCACTTGGATTTAGATCATGAAAATTGACATGGATATGTAAGGATATATGAGGTCCTAAAATATATATTCAATTTACCATTACCATCCATTCACTTATTTACACAAGGAGACTACACATTTTTAAGGCTATAAAGAATGAAGCCAAATGAGACCTTTTAGTAGAAAATGAGTTCTTGGGTACAATTTGAGATCTAAAAATGAGTTGTTTTAGGTTTGATATTATTTTAATAGGACATAAATGGAGAGATAATTAATTTTATAATATGAACTCAAGTTTTAACACTTGTAAGCAAGAATGGTCTAGTGAGATGAAGGGGTTTCAAGACACCTAAAGAGATAGATGATGTTTACCATTGATATGTGAGTTGGAGATATTATAAAAATAATAAAAGGTGCAAATATAAGACCTATAATGTATATTAACATGATATTATTTTTAATAATTCCATTTTTATTCCCATAAGCCAAGGCAAAGGGATGTTTTCAAGAGAAAGGTAAGGTGTCAAGCAAGGTTTATAACTTCCATGCCACTTGGAGTAGAAGAGATTATTAAGTAGACTAAAAATTATCCTTAAAGACATTATGGGTCAATTTCATACCTATCTTCTTGATTTTAACTATGAGACACTTGTCAAATCTCTCTATTATGCCCTTCTCCTTCTTTTCTCACATTTCTCTATATATTGATCCTTGATAGGCTAATTTGTACCCTCCACTTATTTATGGTGAATTCATACCTAGTAAAACCTTTGATCAATAAGAAACTACTATTAACCTCCTTCATTATCTAGTTTATATATGTATACTTGACTAGTTGATCTTGCTAAGTGATAGTTCTGCTTCCTTGGCATGTTTGTCCATTTTTTCATTCATGTTTAGTTTAGAATCCTTTTTTCATGTCTTTTAAAGTGTTTAAGTGAGGTGTAAGAATTTAGTTACTTATATTTTTAGTAGTTTCATGTCATGACCTCTTGAATAGTCTTCATAGCTCAAGTTTTATTCATAACTTTCATTAGAATTATTGATGTAGAGAGGAAGATATGGAGAAGTGTTTATTCTAGGTTAGTCTCATGTTTGATGTGAATTTTTAACTATTTGGTAGTGTTCAAATCATATTTGGTGAATCACCCAAATTAGAATAGGTTTCTCTCCCTTTTACTAGGACGTGGTAGATTAGTGTTTGATCCAATGTGATCCATCAAGGGGATCTAGATATTTAACCTAGAGATTTGACTCTCTAATAGGGTACTTATAAACTTGAGGTGTTTCTATGTTACATAAAATTTGGAAGGCTTGAAATACATTACAAAGGGTATAAATTTGATTGATAATAGTTTTGGTATACTCGATGGGATTAAGGTCCAAAGTTGTGGAAGATTTTTTGGTGTTGTTCTTCTACATATCAACTTTTGGAAGCATTAAAAACATAAATGGTAACTCCATGCATAACAAGTTGGTTTTAGCAACCCAAGAACTTATTCAAAGTAAGTTATTATTTCAATTCATTGTCTTGATAAAGTTTTTATGGTTGAGTTTGAGATGAATTTTAGTTTCATGCAAGCTAATTAAGATCTTATCCCTATGATCATCCATACCAGCCTTTTCATGATCTTTGTCAACATCACTATGTTCCATATCAGTCCTATGATCCTTATCAACCTTGTGATGAATCATATCAGTCCTATGATTAGCCTTCTCAAGTTTACGATGTTCCTAGACAACATAGTAACTTCTCAAATCAATCCATTTCAAGTTTGAAACAAACTCTCTTAGGATATGAGAGGTACATGATAGGTCTTAACACACAAATATAATATGGTCAATATATCCCTAGTCATATCATTCATGATATGAGAGACTCATTACAACTAATGAAATAAGAATGTACACCTATTGAGAGAGCAAATTGGCAAAGCCTCCCAAGTGATATTTTGGATGTAAGTGGTCTCATTCAAAATGTAGGAGATAATATAAGGGTTCATGAAGAACAATAAGTAAAAATACATTAGCCTCATGTGTCTTGATACATACCACCTCAGCCCTCATATATGACACCCATTCTTTGCCAAGAGAATATTCCAAGTATCAAAATGTTTCAAATATGTTTCTCAAAATTTCCATTCTTGGCATTCAATCCAAGAAATCATTCAAAGGAATAAGGAAATTTTTATTAAACAACATCTTTTGAGAACCAATATTCTAATTATCTTCCTTAAGAACCCCAAAATAAGTCTTTCAAGACTCTAAGCAAGAATCAAGTGGTAAAATCATGGAGAAAACAAGGTGAGACAAGTATAGATTGTGAACTTGAAGTCAAAGAATAATATGAACCTATAAAAGTCTCTTACATAAATCCTCAATATTCCTCTTTTATCTCATATTAGAATTATTGTGTTCCTTATCCTCATGAATTCACTAACCATCTTCAATAAAATATATTCCAAGAGAGCATAAACAAGCAAATTGAAGAGTTAGAGTTAAAAATTAAAAAGTTTTACCCAAGCCAAGATCAAGAGTTTGAAGTCAAAGAAAAATTTATTCATATTAAAGATCCATTTCCCTCTTCGTAAGAATCTCTATATTTTACATCTTGGAATTTTATCCCATAAGGTTTTTAAAAAATTGAGGCCTTAGTTGAGAAGGTTGAAAATCAAGTTACAACTGAAGAGCCTTAAGAAGGCTATGAGAAATACTAAGTGATGGTTGAGAGGAATGAGGAACTTATATCCAAAATGAGATCACTTTCCATTAAATATTTCCTATAATAACCTTCCACTCCCAAGATAATTTATGATCCATCCACCATACCTTATAATTACTCTCCAACTCATGAACCTATCCATCAGCCTCCCACTACATCCCTTCTTGAAGAAGATCTTGTCATATGGGAGGTAGTTAAAGAAGAAAGAGTTGTACTTGTAAATAATGAATATTATTCATGTGAGTTTGATGAGTATATTTCCATTTATACCCCACTTAGTGAATAAATATGCATTTTAATTTTAAATAATGATGTTCTAGAATAAGGTCTTTATGGCATGATTCAAGAAGATGATCTAATTTCATCCAACCTTGATGAGGATATAGTTAGCCTTGATGTTGAAGTCTCTCTAATAAAAAATGTTAAAGTTGACATAGTGCACAATGACAAGGAAAATGAACTTGAATAATCTACCTTATAATGACATAATGACTACATAGAAGGATTTGAAAATCTTGATAGTTCTATAACCCTTGAAGAGGAAGATGAAGATTATTTTCTAGTGGGTCTTACTCATGTTGATCAAAGAGAAGATCCAAAAGATGACTACAAATAGTATAATGAATATATTTAAGAGATAAAATACCTTTTAAAAGTTATATTTACTTTTTAATATTATGTTCATGAGGAAATTTAACAAGAAAAACTCATTGAGGATAATGATGCAACTTGGAATGAGTATGAAAATCTCTTTGAAGAACTTGATGAGCTTGTATAGTTGTTAATAAGTATGATGTCACTCAAGATGTTATTGAGGACAAAGAAGAATTCCTATATAGAGAATCATTATTTGATGTTTAAATTAAATATCATCATGAGAAGGATCTTGAAGCACAAGATGAGTATGTGTTCAAAAGTGATTGGTTTGCAATTGTCACTTCATTTGAGAACATGTCAAGAGGATTGGAAATCAAAGATAAGATGAAGGTGACAATACCAAGTTTCAAAAGGAAAATTCTCTCATGACATTATTTATCTCATGGAGTAAAGCATCCAAGAAAAGTATCCTTTGACCTAGGAGGAAGAATAAAAGTTTAGGTCAGTTGTATATAGTTAGTTGATTTCTTGTTTGTTATGTTCCCTACGTGCTTAGTTAGCACATGCACATTTTTATCTCCTTTGCTTTATTTGTGTTTTCCATGTTTTTTGTGGTTTAGTATTACAATTAGTTTGTTTTTCCATGGTAAGGGTTAATGGAGGTGCACACCACTGAGAGGGTAGGGGTGAATTAGTGGTGTAACAATATTACAAACCAATTCTCAACTCTTCAAGATACTTAACAAATTATATCAATATGAAAGATAGACGAATCAAAGAACAAGCATGAATGAAACCATAAGAAAAAGATTTATGTGGTAAACCCTCATGGGGGAGAAAAACCATTTTCAAGTCTACAAAATAATGGACTACAGTCCTAAATGATGATTACAAACAAGAGGCTTTAGTGAAGCACCCACTTCACAAGGAGCACCAACCCCTAAAGATGATAAGAACCAACTTGCCTAAGATGTTGAGCACCAAAACAACACCTTCTCAAATGAAAAACTCTTGAAATCTGATTTATTCTCATTATAATATAGAAACCCTTCATGAACACCTTTCTCCAAGTCTACAAATCCACACAAGTCACTGACATTAAGCTACCTCTTCAACATAAGCAAATAACTCATTCTCAAATCTTTTGCTTATATACAAATATTCCCTTATAAATTTGAGAAAAATAATCATTGGAATCAAAAAATTATGCTGAGTCTAATGAAATTTTCCTCTACTCAATCTCATATATACACTTGTCACCAAGACCCCCAACAACCTTTGCACAAGATCTTAAAAATCAATACACACACTTGTTTGTCTTACTTCATTCACAGACCCAAAAGTCATAAAATACTTTATATATATACCATTAACTATTATGGTAGGAAATATAAAATTATAATATCTTAGGAATAATTATTCATGTCCCCTAAGGTTGGCCATGATCCTCTACATAATCTTTTTATACCATACCATGAGCTCATATCACAAAAACCTCACAAGTAAAGCATAACTCCACTTGTGTGATTATATTTGACAAAATAAATATTGGTAAAACATTAAAAGTCACTAAATAATATCTTCAAGATATCGTCATCACTATTCAATCATCAAGAACACTTGATCTAATCATCTTCCCTACAAATAAACTCAATCATCCAAAACAAGTTCCTTTTGCTATCAAAACCATCATGGTCAACTATGAGTCAACCATTAAATCAACTCCAAGTGACTAGGAAAAATAATAATCTCATGGATAGAGGAAATAAATCCCCTAAATCACTTCCAAGAGCTTATAACCATTCATATTCACTGATTAGGCCTTCCAATTCCTCTTTTCACTCTGATCACTCTTTCTCACTTAAGACACCATTTCCTTCATATCAACTAGTCAAATTTAACCTTATATAAATTTGAAAAAAAAATATGAATATTAATAAAAATTTTCATGTATATTTTTAACAATTATTGAGCTTCAACAATCATCCATTAGATCATCTGGTCATTCACAGAAATCTTCCTTAGAAATAAGAATATTATTAACAATCCATTTTCTATGGGACCCACACATTATCAAGAGACAAAAAATACTTTCTCAAAAAATTTAAGGAGTCCTATAAAACCTATAATAATAATAATATTTTATCACCCAATCCATTTTTATTCCAAACCATCAAGATCTTCTCTATCAAGTCTAAGACTAGGTTTTTTGCACACAAAAACCTACTTAGCTTATTAACGATTGTTCATAATTGATATGACATTAGTATATGAAATAATGCTTGTAAAATATTATTAAGGACCCTAAATAACATCTAAAAAAGTATAATCTCCCCATTCATACCTTTTATATGCTAACAATCACAAAAAAGTCCTTTTCAGGCTCACTAGACACCTTTCTAGCACCCCTTGAAGCCATAAGATCCTTTTTATGACTTTTATTTCAAAATTTGACCTATAAATTTTTAAATGAACTTTAAAACTCCTATTTCATAATTTTACATGTATATATAATCTTAACCACTATAAAATCACTCTTTGACCCTTCACAAAGCCTCACTAGCCCACATAGGCCAACTAGGTCAATAGCCAAGCTATCATGCAGAACAGTTATCACCTATTTAAAATCATACACCTGACCTCTTATCACATTATAAATTTATAAAATTTATATTCCAATCATACTGAGCTCATTACCATGCTACACAATCCATAGTGCTTATAATCCCCTAGGCAATAATGTATGATCAAGCCTACAAGGCATAACCTTACTTACATACCTCATGAAGGCCACATGAATTCAATCCTTGAGAATATAAAACATAAATAAAAATTAAAACAACATAATAAAAAGATCCATTCATCCATAAAACATCCACCTAGAACACCCATACACATCCTTACAAGTATCCTATTGCTCCAAGCACACTATGCCACCATATTCCATTTCACTAACATCATAGAAAAATTTGTCATCACCAATTACAATTTAAATCAATGAAAACAAATATAAAATTAATGTCCCAAAAATCTCCCCCTTTTTCATTGATGGTAACATACCAAATCCTTCTTCCCCTTTACCAAAATGACAAATTGGGCTCACAATGATGAAGTAGAGAATCTAAAATGTTTTAAAAGACAACATCATGTAAGACTCACATTTTTTATATACTAAATAAGGATCCCCATATGATATATTAATTTAATCACTCCTTGAATACCATCAAATAACTTGACTATCATGAAAAATCCTCATATTAGTTTGTAAGCTATTAAGATCCTTGGACCTATCATCAATTTACAAGGCACCATAGCTCCCCCTAAGACCATTATATAATTTTAAGGCTCTCCATTTGTATAAATAACTAATTTTTTCCTATAATATCTATAATAAATTCTACCATCAATTCAAACAACAACATGACTAATAAAGCACCATGCAAGCTCACTTCCCATCATTCACAAGGTACCATATAGAATAGCAGAAGCACTCCAAGCACATCACCATACCTATAACACACTTATAATAAGACAAAATTCTCAATTTCAACAAAAAATTATAACCTTCTTTGGAAATATATCACAAATTTGATCAATTTCTCCACTAGGCCTATTTAGATCCCTTATAAACCTATCTAGCCACTGCAGACCTTATAAATTTCTACACTGATAACTTCAATCCATGAAAATCTATATTTTAAGACCAATATAATTCCCCCTTAGTTATTCTAATAATTAGTCTCCAATTCATCCTCCTTGGCATACTTCTTTAGCCTACTAGCTAATTAGGCCTCCTAGTGAGCTAAAACATGAATAAAGTAAAATATACTCACTTATAAAACACTATAAAAGATGATTAAAATACCCATTTGTCCCATTAAAATAATTTTGAATCTTTTATCCTCCAACTCCAAAGTTTTACCACCTTTCAAAACATACCTAAATCACTAGGCCTTCAAAGAAGCAGTTGGTCAAAAGTCAACCTTCGATCAATGCAAAAACTTAAACTAGATATCACACTTGGAAACCATAAAAAATAACTTCCATGAAAATTTTCAAGCCTTCATACCTTTGGGAACCATTACTTCCTTTACACCACCAAATGCATGTTCTTGAAAAGAGAAGCCAATGACCACTCAAAATGTTCCACTTGGCACAAAAACATTCATCCACCTGTGAAACCACCTAGAACATGTCTTAAACACATGTGAAAACCTTATTGATTATAACATACTTCATGAAACATCTTCATTATTTAAATGACCCTTGAAACTAAGCATTTTGGGGGAACAAATTTATCATCTATAATAGTCACCTTAACCAAATGGTCAAAAACCCACCTAGGCATCTTAGGAGCATCTCCAATCTCTCTTCCCTTATTTAACATGAAAAAAAAACCTTAAATCATCTATTATATACCTTTATGTCCATCTTGGAACACTTTAAGTGCTGTATTGGCACCTTCTAGGTAGTCATTATTTCCAAAAATGGTCAACTTAGACTTTTGACCATAAAACACATATCTAAGCTCATCAAGACCTCAAACCACCTGTAAATGACTCATGAAAATCTTCCTAAAAAACTAATAAAAACCACTTATTCCTTATCCTTAAAATCATCACTCAACTAAGACATAAAAAATTTATCAAAATGACATTTTAGGACCAAAAGACCTTAACATACCCTTTGGACAAACAACCAACCACAACAACGAAAGTAGTTCCTATGATTTATTGTTTCACCTCTCCCAATGACTCATTATTAATTCAAGAAATAAGGAATGAACCATAGATAGGATATTATATATTCAGATGTATCTTTAGGAAATGGTTTAGTCATTATGTCTTCTAGTTGTTCCTTAGAAGGTACATACTCCAATTTGACAACTTGATCACTAACCTGTTCTTTTAGAAAATGATACTTGATAGGGATATGCTTAGTCTTATAATGCATCACTAAATTCTTTGAAATGTTTATGGCACTATTATTTTCACACATAATAAGACAAGGACCATCTTAACTTACCTTATAATATTATAAGGCTTGCTTCATCCAGTTGACTTGGGTACAACAAGAAGTTGTAGCAATGTATTTAGCCTTTGTAGTAGACAAAGATACTGAAGATTGGTTCTAGTTTAACTAGGATACCAAGGATTCACCTATGTATAACAATCCTCTACTAGTACTTGTCCTATCATCAACACATCCTACCCAATCAACATCTATATAGGATTTTAGCTTGAATTCCTTACTCTTGGGATACCACAAACCATAGTTCATGGTGATTTTGAGATACCTTAGGATTTTCTTAATTGCCTTCAAGTGAGATTCTCTAGGATCTAATTTATATCTTCAAACTATACTTTTTACTCACATAATATTAGGTTTAGAAGTAGTATAATAGAATAGACTCCCTACCATATATCTATATAAGGATTTATAAACTTTAGGAAACTCGTCATTCTTACTCAATTTTCATCTTATTTCCATAGGAGTACTAATCGGTTTTCTATCCAACATATTGAATTTCTCAAGCATCTCCTTAATGTATTTGGATTGAGAGATAAAGATCCCTTTGTCAAGTTTATTTAGCTATAATCTTAGGAAGAAAGAAAGTACTCCCAATATAGACCTCTCAAATTCAATTTTCATTACCTCTACAAAGTCCTTACTCATATTATCATTTACTAAACCAAAGATTATGTCATCCACATAAACCAAAAAAATTAATTGATGTTCTCCTTCTAACTTTATGTAAAGATTTTTATCTACCACTCCTCTTCTGAAACCTTAACTTAGAAGATACTTATCTAATCTATCATACCAAGCTCGATGAGCTTGTTTAAGGCCATAGAGAGCCTTCTTTAATCTTCAAACAATTTTTTTATTATCCTTTATAGCATAACCCTCAATAAAATCCATAAAAACTTCTTATTTCCATTTAAAAATATAGATTTAACATCCATTTGGTATAACTTAAAATTTTTAGAACTAGCATAAGCTTAAAATAGTCTGATAGCTTCTATTCTAGCTATAGGAGTAAAAGTTTCATTAAAGTCAATCCCTTATACCTAAGCATAACCTTTACATACCAACCTGACCTTGTTTCTTACTACTTTACCTTTATCATTCAATTTATTTTTATACACCCACTTTTTTCTAATCACATTCTTTCCCTTAGGCCTAGGAACTATATCCCAAGTGGCATTTATTTTAATCTTATCAAATTATTCATCAATAGCATAACACCATTCCTTTTCCTTACTGGATTCAATGAAGGTTTTTGGTTCATGAATAGATGTAAAATATAAATCATGTTGATCTCAATTGGACAAGAGTCTTCTCCTAGTTTGTATACTAGCATTCATATCACCAATGACTTGAGAAGATGGAAGATAAACATGAGTTCTTATTGAAGGAGCTTCAGTATCAAGTCTGGTATCTTCTTCATCATCTTCATCTAATGTACAAATAGATTGGTATTTATTTGTAGTGAGACTAATAGTTGGATCACATGACTTTAAACTAGGCTTTTTGGTAGGACCACTTTCATCAACTCTCACATTATAAATTTCAAAAAATTTATGAAGTCTTTTATTGAAACATCTATAAGCAAAACTAATAGAATAATAGCTAATAAATATACCTTCATCATATCTAGAGTCAAACTTGCCTAGATTTTCTTCATCCCTTTTGATGTAACACTTACTTCCAAACAATTTAAAATATTTGACATTTTTATCTCTATTTTTCCATAGTTCATAAGGGGTCTTATATTTATTCACTCTGACTTGACATCTATTAAGAATGTATATTGAAGTACTTATAACATCTTCCGAAAAATCATCATACAACTTGGCATCTTGTAGTAGATTTCTAAACATCTACTGAACTATTGTATTATTTTTTTCAACTACTCCATTTTATTATGGAGTTATAATAGATGAGTATTGTTTTTTTATTCCATGAGTATAATAACACTCATCAGAAACATTAGACTAGAATTCTCCACCTCTATCTGATTTGATACACTTTATCTTTAACCCTTTTTTATTATCAACAAGAGATTTGAAAGCTTTGAATTTGGTAAAGGCTTCTAATTTTTATTTTAATAAATAGATCCAAGTCATTATTATGAAGTCATCAATTAGTAACATGAAATAGTAATTAACTTTTAGACTTTGAGTCCTCATAGGACCACATAGGTTAGTGTGAATTAACTCCAATGTTTTAGTAGTAGAAAACTCCTTTGTCTTGTATCTTTTCTTTACTTGTTTACCATGGAGACAAGACTTACAAAAAGATTTAGGAACCTTAGAAATATTGAGCATATGTATTACAAGCCCCTATAAAATAATACTTATCATATTCTTGAATTTTATATGACCAATTCTTCTATTCCATAGCCAACTTTCTTCTACTTGACTCATCAAACACTTCTCTCTTTTGGATTCATGATATACATACATATTGTTTTTTGACTTGTGAATCTTGGCAAGGAGTATGCCATCTTTTCCTTTTATAATTTCATGAACATTAGCATATAAGGTCACAACATTACCTTGTTCACACATCTAACTAACATTGAGAAGATTGGTTTTTAACCCTTTAACATATAAAACATTTTCAGTCTTTGAAATTCCATTGTCTAAACTCAAAGTTCCCTTAACTCTTATAGTAACAGACTTATTGTCAACAAACCTAATAGTATCAAAGTTTGATTTATTAAGAGTGATGAATTTAATCCTATTTCCTATCATGTGACTAGAATAACCATTGTCTATGTACCATTTCCTATACCCATTTTCTTCTGAATGTAAATCAACTTGAACAAATATGGACTCTTCATTACAGATCATGTTGTACATTAGAAACACCTTTTAAGATATTAATCCTCAAAATGACCTATTATGATACCAATTGATATAGGTACACACCACTAAGATAGGGTTGATTAAGTTGTGTAACAATATTACAAACTAATTCCTAACTCTTCAAGCAACTTAACCAGTCATATCAATATGCAAGATAGATGAATCAAATAACAAGCATGAATGAAACCATAACACAAATATTTATGAGGGAAACCCTAATGTGGGAGAAAAAAAATATCAAGTCTATAAAACATTGGATTAAATACCTATATTATGATTACAAATAAGAGGCTTTAGGGAAGCACCCATTGAACAAGGAGCACCAATCTCTAAAGATGACAATCACCAACTTGCCTAAGATGTTGAGCACCAACAGAACACCTTATCAAATTAATAACTCTCAAAATTTGATTACTTATAAATATAATATAAAAACCCAAAATAACACCCTTCTCTAATTCAATAACTCCACATAGGTTACCAACACCAAGCTATCTCTTCAACACAAGCAAATAACTCCTCAAATCTTTCACTTCTATTCAAATATGCCCTTATAAATCTGCTAAAAATAATCAATATAATCAGAAATTTATCATAATTATAATTTAAATTTTCTCTACTCAATCTCATATAAATATTTGTCACCAAGACCCCCAACAACCTTCACACAAGGTCTTCAAAATCAATACACAAACTTGTTTGTCTTACTTCATTCACACACCCAAAAGGCATAAAAAACCTTACATATATGTCATTCACTATTATTTTCTACAATATCACTTTATATTATCTTAGGAAGAATTATTAGTGTCCCCTAAGGTCAGTTATGATCCTCTACACAAGCTTTCTACACCATACCATGAGCTCATGTCACAAACACCTCACACACAAAGCATACCTCCACTTGTGTGCCTATATTTGACTAAATAAAGATTAGTTAAACCTTTAAAATAAATAAAAAATATATTCAAGATATCCTCAACACTCTCCAATCATCAAAAACACTTGATCTGACTATATTCCCTACAAACAAACTCAATCATCCAAAATAGGTTCATTTTGGTAGCAGAACCATCATGGTCAACTATGAGTCAACCATTAAATCAACTCCAAGTGACTAGGAATAATAATAATCTCATGGATAGAGGTAATACACCCCATAAATCACCTCTAAGATATTATACCAATTCTTATTCACTAATTAGGCCTTCCAATTCCTCTTTTCACTAATTAGTCTTTCTCACATAAGACACCATTTCCTTCATATCGACTAGTCAACTTTAAAATTATAGAGATTTGACACAAAAATATTAATATTAATTAAAAAATTCATGTATTTTGGGACATGTTTTGAGCTTAAACAATCATCCATTAGATCATCTAGTAATTCATAGAAATCTTCCTCAGAAATAAGAATACTATTAACAACCCATTTTTTATGGGACCCACACACTATCAAGAGACCAAAATTACTTTATAAAAAAATTTAAGTAGTCCTATAGAACATATAATCATCATATTTGATCACCCAATCCATTCTAATCCAAAACCATGAATATCTTCTCTATCACATCTAAGACTAGGGTTTTTGCACACAAAAACTTGCTTACCTTGTTAACAATCATTCTTAAAAGATAGAACCTTAGTATATAAAATAATTATTGGATAATATTATTATATACACTCCAAAACATCTAAAAAATTATCATATCCCCATGAATACCTTGCACATGCTAATGAACACAAGAATGTCCTTCTCAGGCTCACTAGACACCTTTCTAGCACCTCTTAAAGCCATAGGATCCTTTTTCTAAATTTTAAATCAAACCTTGAAATATTACTTTGTAAATTCACTTGAAAAATACTATATAATAATTTAACATGTAGATATAATCTTAACCACTCTGAAATCACTCTTTGACCCTTCATAAAGCCTCACTAGCCCACTTAGGCCAACTAGGCCAAAAGCCAAGCTGTCATGCAAAACACTTGTCACCTCTTAAAAATCATAAAAATAACCTATTATAACCATATAAATGTCTAAAATTTATATTAAAATAATATTTATCTCATTAACATATCACACAAGCCATAGTGCTCAAAAGCCCCTAGGCAACCATGCATGATCAAGCCTTTAAGGCATAACCTGACCTGCATACCTTATGAAGGCTACATAAAGTCAATATTTGAGCATATAAAACATAAATAAAAATTTAAAAAACATTATAACAAAATAAATCTATCCATACAACATCCACCTAGATCACCCATGCACATCCTTGTAAGTATCCCATTGCTCCAAGCACACTATGCTACCATGCTCCATTTCACTAACATCACAGACCACTTTGTTATCACAAATGCCAATTGAAATAAATGAAAACACATCTAACATAAATATCCCAACAAGTTTATAGTAAATTTTTAATCTAAATGCAAATGACTCCATTTTCCAATGTAAGGGTAAGGCTACTAGTCTATTTCACATAACTGACATAATACTCCTGTGAATCACCAATTTGTTAACTAATTTTGATGCCAATGTCAAAATGTAAACCAATATAGGTATAAAATTTATTCTCATGTATTTATAATATTTTTCACATCCCATTACATGCCTTAGTGGTCTTCAAATAGTCTTTATAAGGTCTTATTATCATTATTTAAGGTAAATTTGTAGAAATTAAGGTAATGATCTTTCTTTGATTTGTATTAGTCTAGTCATTTCATAAATAAATGAAACTTGGTAAAGTGATGTCATAGGTAATTAGGTGTATATTTAAGTCATTTCATGCCTTAATCATATTTCATGAATAATTTATGATGATTTGGAAAGTTTAAGGTTCTTTTATGGACTTTAAGGTAATGTTTTATGAGGAAAAAGGTGATTTTTGCTAACTTTAATGTATGTCAAATCCCACCATTGTTAAAAATGCATAAAAATATCTTTATAAAGTATTTGGAGTAGTTTTATAACTTTCCTATATGTACTTATGTCTTAAATAAGATAGAATCTTGTTTTTTAATGCTAAAGGAGTTTCACTCACTTATACGAACATCAAAAGCCCACTTTTAGGTAAAAACATTGAATAGGTGTCCATTTTGATTCCATAGGTTATACTCAAGATTTGGATAAATTTTAAGGTATTATAAATGCATTAGACACAATCTCTCCTCCATCATTTCCTTCATAAGATTAGAAAAGCAAAAATCAAATACATGGTATGGTCAGGAGAGAGAAAGCTTGAAGCTAAGACTTTGGCCACTATTAGGGGTCATAATGAGATTAATTTTAGTGGAATTGGTTTATATATTCATTTACCCTCATTTATTAAAAATTATTAAGAGTGATTGATGGTCACTATGTCTTGTTCATTCAAGCATAGTTTGATTTTTCTCTTATTTCTCCACTTTAGAATTATAATGAGGAGTATGGTTTTGTAGGATGTTTTTAGAGGTAAAAATGGTCCTTTCAATGTGTTTTTCATAAATAAACTCAACTTTATCATTTTTATTTAATGGAGATAAAATTTCTCGGGTGTATGGAGCTTCAGTCACTCCTGCTATAAGTGTTTTGGTTTGCTTTAAATTTTACCACCTTTAGAAGTCTCTAATCGACCCATCATTCATATAATTACTTAAATATCATATGAGCATGTGTTATATATCTCTACAAAGGATCTTTAAATATAGCATTTCAAGGGATGTCATGTTCTTATCCTATGGAAACAAGGTCTAAGTATTAATATCCTTCTATAGGTCTAAACACTAACTTAGATCAAATTAGAATTGAGAATAAATGATGAAGAAAAAGAGATAATTTTTTTACATGTTGGAATCTAAATACAGTAGGAATTGGACTCAAATTCACTCTCTAAAAAGGGATTTATACAAGTTTCATTCACCTACAGGTCTGTAGATCTATAGTTGAACATTCATAAAGCCTAGATTTCACTTTAAAAGTATTTTGGCAATGGAGAGATGAGAAAAACCTCAAAAAAAATCATATTATATTTACTAACCCCATTTAATATCATCAAAGAGCATGAATTAATTTAGGGACTTCAACTTTCAATGCACAAACCCTATACATGAGATGATTATACACAAAACTTGTACATGCAAATGAGTAACTTGAGTTTGCATAGGATTAGTAGAGGTCTATAGAATACAAGAGAGTTATGGAAATTGGTAAAGATTTGATACAATCACTATGTTGTAAGAGTTAAGCATTTATCCTTGCCATACATCTAAGCAAAAGGCAAACCTACAGATTTAAACCTATAGGTCATCTTTTTAGATATAAACCATTAATAATATGAAAAATACTGATATGGAGACAAAACTAATGCAATTATGAGAGAGAACACATACTCATGAATACATATACGATAGTTAAGAGTCAAAAGAGAACTGAAATGACTAAGGTAAAAAAATTAAAAAAGTTTATAGGCTAATACTCATGCACAGGCCCATGTTTGAAGGAAAGAGAAGAAATATTTATAGAATATTATGAAAAATCTAATATAATATATAAGAGAGTGATAAATATATTTCAATGAGGTTTTTATACTACTAAGTTATCATTATGGATTTGAGAAAGGTAGCCATAAAACCTCATGATCAGACTCTCTCCTAGTGGTCACCTACAGCCAGGCTTAGAGAGGTGTAAGGAAGACATTGTAAGTTTGTGGTATATGATGTATTAGGAGAGATAAGGATGTTTAAAAAAAATTAAATAGGTTCATAATATATTTAATAAGATCCTTATTTTTCTCATTAATTGTATTAAGACCTTGAAACACAAAATGCACTCCAACTACAATCATGACCTATAAGCATGTGTGTCTCTTATGGGTGAAGAATTTGTTTGATAAAAGGTGGTATGAAGCATAGAGACATTTATAATATGACCAACAATTCAAAGGAAAAAATTGTTAAATTTTCAACTCTTTACTAATGATGAAAAAGGGGGATTCTCATACCTATAAGACCTATAGGCCTAAGAGACTGTTTAGTCTTATTTCGTGAGGATGAAGTGATTATGCATATATTGAGTTATGGGTGAATAGAGGTTTGGTTTTAAGAATTTGAAAGTGATAAATAACTACATTTAATTTAACTTCTATTCTTTACCTTTAAGGAATTCAAGACTCATCCAATGTTTCATCCCTAACACCTATATGACTAAGAGAGATACACAATCTTGATCATAATGATTTGATGGGTTATGCATATATGGAGTTGGAGATGAAAGGTTTTGATAAATGAGTAAAACTAAGGAATATTATAAAAAACATATACAAGGTTACATAGTTTTTAAACCCAGTTATAATGAATGAACAACTCATGCAAAGGCTAACATAGATAGCTAGGGTCACTAAAAGTTATATTGTTGAGAACCCTAGCCTGATCAATTAAAGGCTAAAGCAATGTTAAAGAGATATAAAGGATATAATTAATATTTAAAAAATTAAATTTGGTTATAAATAATCACCTTAAATTTTTCATATCAAAAAATAAACCTCAATATACCACCTATAGGCCTCATTTCTATCTCAACCCTCAGAAATACACAATCTACCACCTGAGTGGCACCATATTCTACTTGGATCTTCCATGAAAAGGTTAATTATTTAAAATAGTGTTTTTAATTGTTATAGGGTTAAAATCAATACAATATTGTGTCTTTAGGAGAGATAAAGAAGCTTTGGTCTTTTTGAACCATTGTTAAGACTAAAAATTAGTCTGAAGCTGCCTAGAAAAAAAAATGACCTGATATGAGAAACGTGATTTATAATGAATTAAAATGGATTTTTTTACTATAAATGATGTGAATGACTCTTAAAACTCTCGTGATAACCTGATGAGGGTATTTTTTGGTATGACAAGTACAATATTGTATGGAATAGGCAAAAATCCATAACTACAGTTGTGTATGTGAAAGAGTAGGGTATGAAATGAGATCTAGATCAAATGAATAGGAATATAATGACTTGAAAAATATTATATTACCTTATAAAAACTTTTTAAAATTCTTAAAAGTGATGTATGAACTTTACAAGTTACCAAGCTAGCCAAAAGGGAAAAAATGCATCATTTTGCTAGTCAAATAACCTATACGTAGACCAATAAAGTACTTCAAGAGGCCTCTCTTCAACATGATGAGTTTTAATATGTTGCTTTAGACCTTTAAAAACTATTTAAAAGAGGTTTAACCTTAAAATTTCTTTTCAAAACACTTAAATTGTCTCTTAAGCTTGTTCAAATGCCTAGACTAGGGTTTTGGCCATTCCATGGCTCATCCATCCATACAGGCTCTCAAGAGCTAAAAGTTGACATGGAGGTTAGTATTATCATGGTTAAAGTGAATCAAACACTTCCTAGGAGTTTCACATGTGTGGGAGTGACTTAGATCCAAAAGTTAATTTTTTAGGCAAAGAGGCCTAATTGAGGAGAGAGAATGGGCTAAAGAGGATATATTAGAAATATGATTGTCATTTTATGTCAAAAGGGAGATTGTTGGTTTTATGGATGTCATAGATGTCATAAGATCTGTAAATTTTGATGGAGAAAAGAGCATGTTTTACAATTACATTGTATACATTGTAATATTATCATATAATGTTATCATGCTTTTATAGAGACCTTTTCCAGACATTTTCAAAGAAATTGAAAGAAGATCCATTATGGGTTTTTCAAGTGCATCTCATATATATGATAAATAGGTTTAGATGAATAAAAATGAGCTCAATAATTATTTATTTTAGCTCTCAGCCATTACTAGGGTTTCTCAATAAAACCCTATGGTTTTTTGTCATGGCATTCATAGGCTCTTCTATTTTTATGTTGACATGATATAGGTAGGAAATAGTCACTTAAGTTACAACTTAAGCCTTATCATCATTGTGAAATTAGCCCCTTTGACCTAGAAATTATTGGCTTGGAGTAGTGATCAAATACTTTAATATTTCCTAAGTCTTTGACTTAAGACTTATCTGAGCTTGATCAACTGCTAGTGCTAAATTAGATAATGAAGATATAATGATGCATAACACATTCAATATGTAAAAGGTACCTAGGATTGAATGTGTTAGTGCCAAGTGTAGGGACTAATAATGTGTAGAAGGAACACGTGAGTACCAAGTATCGTAAGCATAAGGACTAAGAGTAATGTGCTTAGAAGGCACATGATAGTGTTAAGTGTCACAAGCATGGGGATTGAAAATGTATAAATGGAATGCAAGAGTGACAAGTGTAAAAAATGTAGTCATTGATAGCAATGTGTAGAAGGCACGTGAGGGTGACAAGTGTCACATTCATGTGAGCTTATTAGATAGAGAACCAATGAGAATATTAGTCTATCATATGATCTAATGGTAAGTGTGTGCTCATGTAATGAATATCAATAGAGTGAGTAGAGTTATAGAGATAAAAGTATTTTATGTTTAATTATAGATAGGTAAATTCCATGCTACTTTTGAATATCTAACACCACATGGGAACTCAGATCAAAAGATCAATGGATGTGCTTAAAGATTGAAATGTTAAAGTTCAAAAGCTAGTAAAGACCTAATGGAGTATGTGAGCCTATCAAAGTTTAATTAGTAGATGCACTTTAAAGTTGAAGCATCAAAGTTTGAAATCTCATAAATATCTAGTAGAGCATGTGAGATTGTTAGATCTTGATCTAATTATTGTGTTATAAAATTGAGACATTTGAATGAGGATCATTGGATCATGGAATTAAACTTAAGATTAATGGTTAGTATTTAAATATATGTTCATCTCAATGATAAAGCAATGGAACATATAGGAAAGATGCATTATACCACATAGAGAATGATATAAATCATTGTGATTGATATAAATTTCATAATATGGCATGTGCATCAAAACTAGATCATGATATATTTTAAATATAGTAAAAGATAGATAATTATGGTGGTGGTGCATGAATTCAAGAAGTGGTAACCTTGTAGGAGAGTGATGTGTTAAGAACCAAGTGTGAACATAGAGAATGTGTATGACCTAGATCCAATGCATAAATACATCATCTAAAAAATACAATAGGTGTTAAAAAATTGTTGAATAGATAAATATAGAGATAGAGAGGTATAGAGGAAGAGAGATGCAGAGCATAGTATGAGAAATTATACAACAGGTCTATAACAATGAACTAGATTTATTTATGAATAAATTTTTATAACATGAAATTTTATCTCCATAATAGATCTGATTAGTAGGTGCCATTAGAAGAGCTGACTTGGTGCTTAGTTAGGGAGTTGGTGCTTCCTTAGAGTAGGTAATCTTAAATCAAGGGATTGGTGTCTCCTTATGGTCAGTGCCCTTAAACATTGTAACCAGTGAGGTTCTTTAATGTGAGGTTAGATTATAAAAGTAGATTCTAGAAAATATTCCCATGATGGTTTTTCCCATATTGGGTTTTCCACATACATCTAATGTATGAACATGTGTGTGTGTGTGTGTGTGTGTGTGTGTGTGTGTGTGTGTGTGTGTGTGATATCTATATATCTTTCCTAAATTTCATTAAAAAGGATTAAATGACTAATTTTAATCAATCTACTAGTTCACCCCCTTCTTAGTAGAGAGTTATGTTCCAGTAATTGGTATTAGAGCCTTGGTTCTTTAGAAGAAGCTTAATCAACTTAGGTAGATCTTGGATTGTGAACACAAATGGCTAGTCAAGAAGGCTCTTCCTTAAATAAAACACCTCTCTTTATGGATTAAACTATGCATTTTAGAGAATTATAATGGAAGAATATTTATCTTCAATAGGGTTTGATGTATGGATGTCTATTGTAAATGGATATACAACTCCTGATACAACTCCTACTGATCAAGTTTCAAAGAAGGCATATGAGATTAATGCCAAGGCAAAAAATTCTATCCTATGTGGACTGTCTAACTTAGAGTTTGCTAAAGTAATGTATTGTCAAAATACATAGGATATTTGGAACAATTTGAAGATCATATTTAAATTTTATGATAAGGTAAATTAGGCTAAGATACAAACATATAAAGGCAAGTTTGAAAGTCTTAAAATGAAAGAAAAAGAGAAAATAAAAAATTACCTCCTCAAAGTAGATGAAATATTCAATGTAATTAGAGGTCTTAGAGAAGAGATAAAAGATTAAATAATTATAAAAAATATCCTAAGATCTCTAACATCAAGGTATGACTCTAAAATCTTTGCAATATAGGAATCAAGAGATCTAGATAAGCTCATTGTAGATGAGTTGCATGGAACCTTCATATTCAATGAGATGAGAATGGGAGAAGTACATACTTTCAAAAGAGAAGTTACATTCAAAGCATCCAAATAAGAAAAAGTGGAACCACCTAAATCTTGATCTAAGGAGACTAATGAAGAAGAAGCAAACTTTGTTAGAAAATTAGAAAGATGATATAGAAAGTACAAAGGTAATTTAACCTTTAAATGCTCTAACTGTGGTAAGGTATGACATTTTATTTCTAAATGTCCTTATAAAAAAGGCATAATTTTGAGAAAGAAGAGGATAGTAAAATTATGCAACCCCACTACTTCAAGAAGAAGAACTACTTCAAAAATAATAAGGAATTGTACAATAAGAAGATAAAAATTCATTGGATGAGTGTGATAGTTTAGATGATGACCATGATTGTGGCTTTATGGCTAAGGGAAATGAATCCCTACTCATGACATTATAATCAGTGTCTATGGATCAAAAAATAGAAAAAGTTGAAGACTCGGATGAAGAAGAGGAAGGAGAAGTGGATATAGAGGATGAACTCATTTGTGATCTAAATGAAATTGAAAACCTAAGAAAAGAGAACTTAAATTATAATAAGTAGGCACAAAGGGAGACCAAAAAAGTATCCAGTAGTCTTGAAAAATCTAATCAAATGGTAGTTGGCCTAAAGACAAAATATGAAGAGGCTAAAAGAATAAAAGATGTAGTCAAATTTGAACTAAAATCTAAATCTAATGAATTATTGAAGTTAGAGGTAGAGATAGTGGCTTTGAGGAAATAAATTTAAAAATATAAATGAACAAATAGACAAAAGTCTCAAGTTGATATGAGGTTAAAAAATTCTTGATGAGTCAATCAACTCTAAAAGTCCATCAAAAGAAAGAATTAGTCCTCATTTTGGAAAAAGGAAGAGTCTCATAACAAGTACATCTAAAAACTTATATGATAACTTTAAAGTATAAGGAGAATAAGGAACAAATAATGAAAAACCTTGCAAGAATGCATCTAGAGATACAAAGAAAGACACAAGCACAACTGATGTGAAGAAAGTTGAAGGAGAAAAAAATGTTGAAGAAAAGAAGAAGAATAATGAGTAATTCTCTTGAAACTCAAGGAATATTCCAAACCTAAAGGTAGATAATGAATATGGTTAGATACGGGTTAGATACTTGAAGAATCTATTGTTAATAATACCTCCTCATCCTACACAAAGAAATGTTATGACTAGGTATTCCTCTTTTTTCTATGGTTATTATTATACATGTAATCAGTTTGGTCATAGGATAGTGAAAATAGAGTTATGCCTAAAAGGAGAACAAAATTTGTAAATATAAATTCATTTTCTCCCTTGTTATGTATAAATTTAATATGATATAATTGTAATAATTTTGGTCACATAGTTCAACAATGTAGAACAAACTTTGAAAGACCAAAAATGAAAAGTGAAAAGAAAGGGATGCCTCCCAGTGTGAACAAAGGTTCACAAGTCTCTAAAAAGGAGAAAAATAAGCTAAACAAGAAACCTAAGGATGTGTGGAAAATAAAGGATCAAAAAGTTCACAATATATGATTGCTCAAACAACACTACATGTAAAGCAATAGAATTTATGGGTAACATTTAGTAGTTACTCAAAACACATGACTGGTGACAAGATTAATTTCATCAAACTAAGTAATTGTAAGGAAGGATTTGTCATCTTAGGAGACAATACTATAGTAATGATCCCTGGTAAAGTAACCTTGAACATAGATTTAAAAATGTCTACATATGATGTCTTTTATGTTCAAGGATTGAAACACAATATGCTAAGTGTCTACCAAATGTGTGACAAGGATATAAGGTTTTATTTAATGCATAAGGATATAAGATAAGGAGATTTATAAGACTATTTGTACAAGGGAAAAAAATGAAAGCAATATCTATAATTTGAGTGAAGTGAATGGTAATATTTTCCTGATAGGAAAGGTTGATGAGACTTGGTTACGACATAGAAGAATGGGTCATGTTAACTTTGATAACCTAATAAAAGTGATCTCAAATAAGTGTGTTAGACATATGCCTAAGATAACCAAACCTAAAGACAATACTTGCAAAGAATGTCAACAAGGCAAGAAAACAAGGGTTAGATTTTAAACAAATAATTATGTAACTACAAAGCCTTTAGATTTAGTTCATAATGATCTTTGTGGTCCTACTAAGATAAGAAGATCTAAAGGATAAAGATACTACATGCTGCTAGTAGATGATTACTCAAGAATGACATGGGTAACCTTCTTGAAGGATAAGTCTCAGGGATTTGAAAGATTCAAGATCTTTAGAAGCATGGTAGAGAATGAGATTAGATGAAAAATCAAATGCTTAAGATCTGATAAAGGTGGATAATTCACCCTAAATGAGTTTATAGAATACTATGATAAAAATGAAATCAAAAGGCATTAATCTATAGTAAGGAATCCATAGTAGAATGGAGTTGCTAAAAGAAATAACATATTGGTCAAGGAGATGGCCAAAACAATGCTAAAAGATGGCAAGTTACTTGGTAGATACTATATAGAAGTAGTATAAACAATAGTCTATATCTTAGATAAATTTTAACTGAGGGTAAATAGTGATAAAACCCCCTATGAACTATGGTCTAGAAAACCTACCTCTATTAAGTATTTTAGAGTATTTGGAAGTAAATGCTACATTAGGAGAAAAGACAAATTGGGAAGCTTTGAATCAAAATGTGATGAAAGAATATTTCTTGGTTATTCCACCCAAAGAAAATATTACATATGTTACAACAAAAGGCTACATAAGATTAAAAAAAGTATCAATATCAAGGTTGATGAAGGCTTAAAACATGTTAAACCTGATAAAGACATATATGAAGAAGAATCAAAGTCTGAAGAGGAAATAACTAATGAAGAGTCTAAGGAAGTAAATGAAAAGGCACCTATAAAATTTGTTCAAAAGGATAATCTTATATAGTATATCATTGGAAATAAAAATGGAGGGGTTCAGACAAATAGAAGAGTTAAAATGAATAAGGAGCAAGTAAGTTTCTCTATAATATCTAAAATTGAGCCTAAGAACTATGTTGAAGTTAGAAAGGGTGAGAATTGGCTAAAGGCCATAGAAGATGAAATGAGCCAAATAGAAAATAATAAAACTTGGCAATTAGTTCCAAGAACTTAAAATAAAATTGTAATAGGTTCAAATTGGGTCTTTAGAAACAAACTCAATAAGAATATAACTATTATAAGGAATAAGTCTAGATTGGTGTGCAAAGGATATACACAAGTTAAAGGCATAGATTTTGAGGAAACATTTGATCCAATTGCTAGATTGGAAACCATAAGAAATTTTCTAGCATTTTTTGTTCATAAGAAATTCAAAGTCTATCAAATGGATGTTAAGTTTGCTTTCTTAAATGGGAACCTAGAAGAGGAAGTCTACATAGAACAACCTAATGTTTTTCAACTATTAGGAGAAGACGATTATGTTTTCAAATTGAAGAAAGCTCTATATGGTCTAAAGTAGGAATGTAGAGCATGGTATTTAATATTATAATAATACATGCAACAATAAGGATTCGATAAAGGATGTGAAAATAGAAATATGTAATTAGAATCAAAAGGTGAGCATATATTAATTATTTTTGTATATGTAGATGATATCATTTTTGGTGATAGCAACAATAGAATGTGAAAAGAATTTTCTACTCAAATGTAAAATGAGTTTGAGATGTCTGTGCTTGAATAAATTTCTTTTTTCCTTGGTATAAAAATAGCACAAACTAATAAAGGGATATTTATATCCCAAACTAAGTATGTTAAGGAAATGATCAAGAAGTTTGGAATGGAAGATAGAAAACTTGTAGGTACTCCCATGATTATTGGTTGTAAGTTGAGCAAAAATTATGAGTCCCTTGATCCAAATTAGACTTTTTATATATCAATGATAGGAAGCTTGTTATACCTAACTACATCAAGACTAGATATCATGTAAGTAGTATGCATGGTTGTAATATTTCAAGCTACCCCTAAAGAGTCACATGCCAATGTAATTAAAAAAATATTTAGATATATATCAAGAGTATAATTGGATATGGCCCATGGTATCTTAAAGATGAATATTTCACTTTAACAACAAATATAGATATTGATTGGGTAGGACGTGTGGATGATAAAATAAGCACTAGTGGTGGTGAATTTTACACTAGAAACAAACTTGTCTCATGGTTGAGAAAAAAAAAAGAGTCAGTTACTCTTTCTATAATAGAAGCAGATTATGTGGTAGAAATGGCATATTGCACTCAAGTCTTTTAGATGAATCAAACACATTAAGACATCAAGGTAGAATAGAAATCACCTATATCTATTATTTTTGACAATTCAAGTGCTATTAAAATATCAAAGAATACAATGATGCACTCCAGAAGTAAGTACATATCAATCAAGTATCACTTTGAAATAAAAAAATTTGCACATCAAGAATTCACAATGGAATATGTGCCAACACATGATCAAATTGTATGCATATTCATCAAACCTCTTCCCAAAGAATAATTTGAGTATTTGAGATATAAGTTGGAAGTGGTGGCTAATACATAACATCAATAGATCCTACTGATAGCGCATGAGTCTAGGGGGAGGATCATAGAAATTTTGTTAATCCTTAGAATAAGAGAGAAATAGAAATTTAGGTATGCATAATTTTACAAATTTAAAATGAATTGATTGTTTTATATTCTTAGATAAACTTCTTTATCTAATTAAGGGGGGAAAAAACATGGAAAAATAGTGAGAAAGTTGGAATCCCTTTTCCATTGATGTCAAAGGGGGAGAAAAAGTTCAAATGCTCTCTATAAAATTTTGCCAAATTATTTATGTTTATCTAGATCATATGTTTAAGTTGTGTTTTGGAAAGTGTTCCATTGCCTAAAGGGGAGATAGTTTTTAATAAACAACTTCAACTCACATTCATCAGAAGCTAGTGCAAGCAATGTAAGTATTCAATGATAGAGAAGGAATAAAGCATGCATTACAGGATTAGAGCATTTATTTTTCCATCAATGAAAAATGGGGGAGATTTTTGGAAATATGATTCTCATTTGATGTCAAAAGAGAGATTACTAGCCTTATGGATGTCATAGATGTTAGAGGATTAGACATGTTTGAGGAGAGAAGAGCATGTTTTACAATTATATAGTATAAGTTACAATATTTTCATATAATTTTTTCATGCTTTTACATAGACCATTTCCAAAAATTTGTAGAGAAATTTATAGAAGATATGTTATGGGTTTTTCAATTACATCTCATAACTATGGTCTATATATTTAGATGAAGAGAAATGAGCTTAATAATGATTTATTTTAGCTCTCAGCCATTACTGGGGTTTCTCAATAAAACCTTATTATTATTGGTTATAGAATTTATATGTTCTTATATTTTTATGTTGACTTGATATAGGAGGGAACCGGTTTCTTAAGTTCCAACTTAATCCTTTCTTGTTGTTGTGCAACCAAACCCTTCGACATAACAATTACCATCTTGGAGTAGTGATCAAAGTTTTTAATATTTCCTAAGTCCTTGACTTAATAATTTTTTGAGATTGATAAATTTCTAGTGCTAATAATATAATGAAGATCCAATGATGCATAGAAAGTCAATATGTCAAAGGTACTTGAGAGTGAATTCAATAGTGCCAAGTGTCACAAGCATAGGGAATGACAATGTATAGAAGGAAAACATGAGTACCAAATGTCATAAGTGTGAGGATTAATAGTAAAGTGATAAAAAGGCACATGTTAGTGAAAAGTGTCACAAGCATGGGGACTAATAATGTATAAAAGGCATGCAAGAGTGCTAAGTGACACAAGCATGAGCACTGACAACAATGTGCATAAGCCATGTGAGGGTACCAAGTATCACATTCATGGGAGCTTGTTAGATAGATAACCAATGAGTTTATTAGTATATAAGATGATCTAATGGTAAGCATGTGATCATGTAACAAATATCAATGAAACGTGTAGAGTCAAAGAGGTCAAAGTGTTTGATGTTTAATGATAGATAGAGTTAAATTCCATGCTACTTTTGAAGATATAATGGCATGCGAGAGATTGGATCAAAATATCAATAGATGTGCTTTAAATATTGAAACATTAAAGTTTGGAAGCTATCAAAGATATAATGGAGTGCATGAGCCTATTAGAGTTTGATCAATGGATGTACTTTAAAGTTGAAGCATTAAAGTTTAGAAGCTCACAAAGATCTAATGGAGTGCGTGACCCTATCAGATATTGATATAATGATTGCATTTAAATGTTGAGACATTTGAATGAGGATCACTAGATCATGGCATGAAACTTAAGATCAATGGTTAGTATTAAAAGATATATTCATCTCAATGGTCAAGAGAAGAAATATATAGGAAAGATGGATATATATGACATAGAGAATGATATAGATCATTATGATAAATATAAATTTTGTAATATGTCATGTACGTCAAAAATAGATCTTGATTTATGCTAAATATAGTAAAATATAGAGAATTATGGTGGTGGTACATGAATTAAATAAGTGAGAAAATTGTAGGAGCATGATGTGTTAATGACCAAGTGTGAACATAAATAATGTGTGTGACCTAGATCCAATGTATATATAAATCATCAACAAAATACACTAGGTGTTGAAAAAGTGTTGAATAGATAAATATAGAGATAGAGAGGTAGAGAGGAAGAGAGATATAATGAAGAGTATGAACAATTGAAGAATACATTTGTAATAGTGAACTGGATTCATTTATAATCAATTTTTGTAATTTGGAGTTGGATATCCATAATAGATCAGATTTGTAGGTTCCATTAAAAGAGATGAGCTGGTTTTTAGTTAGGTATTTGGTGCTTCATTAGAGTAGGTGATCTTAAATTAGGGTTTTGGTATCTCCTTAGGGTTAGTGACTTTAACATTGTAACTAGTGAGGTTCTTGATTGTGAGGCTAGATTAGAACAATAAATTTTAGTAGCTATTCTGATGATGGTGTTTCCCATATTGGGTTTTCAACATATATATAATGTTATGCATATGTGTGTGTGTGTGTGTGTGTGTGTGATATTTTCATATCCTTTCTAAATTGAATTAAAAATGAGGAAATGACTAATTTCAATCAATATATTAATTCACTCCCACTCATAGTAGATAGTTGTGTTCCAATGAGATACTTCCACTTAGAGTTAGGTCATGAAAATTGGCATGGATCTGTAAAGGGATACTAGGTCCTCAAATATATCTTCAATGCATTAGTACCATCCATACACTTACCTACACAAGGAGGTTTACACATTTTTAGGGCTATGAAAAATGAAGCAAAATGAGATCTTTTGGTGAAAAATGAGTTCTTTGGTGTATTTTAAGATATCTAAATGAGTTTTTTTAGGTTTGATATGATGCGAATAAGACATCCATGGAGAGAGAATGAATTGGAGATTATGAACTCATGTTTTGAAAATTGTAAGCAAGATTGGCCTAGTGAGATGAAGGGGTTTCAAGACACTTAAAGAGATAGATGATGATTTCCATTATGAGCTTAGTGGAGATATTCTAAAACTGATAAAAGGTGTCAAGATAAGAGATAGAATGTAAATTAACATGATATTATATACACATAATATTTTTAAAATTTATTATTTCTAACACTTTATACCTTGTAGGAGCTCATCAAGTCTCGATATTTCAAAGTGTACACCTTAAAGGGTTCACCAATAAAGGGGTGGGCAAACCATTAGTGCTTCATAATATTTTTTTCCCTTTTTCCACTTAACATATACACACTTGTCTCCTAAAACCATTTACCCTAAGCTTATTCTTCTCAGTTGTACCCATTCCAAACATTTATCATATTCTTATCCTCATTTTTATTACCTTGATCCCCTTTCACCAATTGACTATAAAACATTGACTGGGTCAACCTTATACTATTTATTGATGTTTTTCACTTGGAGTTTTGTTAGCCCTTCGACCAACCTAGCTTGAGACCTAGTGATTTATCTCTTGAAAACATACATAGTCGACTGGGTCTACCCTATATAGTTGATGCATTCAGAAGGATTTAGGAAAATATCCACCTATATATATAAGTTCATTTCCAACCATTTTAAGATATAGAAATGAAGAATAATAAGTGTAAACAAACATCTACTTATTAACCATTTGACTTGAGGAATAAAGCATAAGGTTCCATAGTTTCTTTGGAAATATAGATCTTGTCTTGTGGAGTAGTAAATTGGATGCATAAATACATTATGTATCCTAGAGTTGATTTATCTTTGTTATCCTTACATACCATAACAATCTCTTGAAAATATCCTTGTCCAAGGGAGAGATTGAGGCTCAATGGGTTTGTCTTCAAAGGTAAGTATTCCTAGATTTATTTCTCCTTTGTAAGAGTAGATAGATAATTTAGTTATACTTCTCTCCCATGAATTAATATTATATATACATTGATGTGAGTATATGTATTATATGCATGTTTAGTTTAGTTTGTTTGTTTTTATAACCCACACTTTGTGCCAAAATATTTGGTGTGCACTGGATTAGATTTAATTTCTTGTTTATTAGAATAGAGTGAACATTAAACCTAATACTTTTTAGGGTTGTTGAATGATTGTGTTAGGATGTAAGCTTTGGAACCCTTCCTATCATGGTGTATTATGACAAGTGATACCCTAATTGGGTCTAGCGGATCCCCATATTGGTCATGATCTGACATAACAAATGTATTCACAATTGGAAGTGTAGGTATGCTCTATCTTCTCTAAGCTAGGATTGATTTATAGTCATGATACCTTTCTGATTGCATACATTCTCATGAACCTAATGTAAACTAACCCTTGTAGGATTTGTTCACATTATTTCATTCAATATTTTTTTCATTATTATTTTTAGCATATATTTTACATAATGGGTCAATTACATCAGCCTAACTCTGAATTTTATGTGAAAAGTTTTAAATGCAAGCTACTAGATCAACCTTGTCAACCTAGTATAAGTTTTTAGACTTCCAAACATCTAGTTTAGACTTCTAGGTCGACCCAGTCGACCTTGTATATTTTTAGACACTCAAAAATAGGTTTATACAAAGCTTGATCAACCCAGTCGACCTACTTAGTAGAATTTGTAAGCATATACGAAGGTTATCGAATGGTAATCTTCATTATCTCCATCTCTAATCCACCAAGGTCCCTTTCTATCTCTCTATCTCTTTCTTTACAATATTTCCTTTTACAGTTTGTAGTCTTTAAAAATACCCCTACACATTCAATTGGATTGACTCTATCTACCCAGTTTTATGTTCTATGTGTTTTTTAGATAACTTGGTTAACTCTATCAACCCTGTTCATTTTCTGACCTTACTTCTACAATATAAGATCGACCCTATCAACCCTATTCTATATTTTATGTATACATTATTTAATATATCAACATTTTACCTTATTTTAAAATTGGTATTGACTTTGTATGCTAGTAATTAGTTCACACTTTATTTTCTTGTTTCTTCCATGCTTCAAATATATCACATAGTTTAATTATGTTATTTTCAATTAATTATTTAGTTTCGTTATTTTTTATTTTATGCACACATAACCAAATTACAAAATCTAAACAAGAATTTTAACATTTGACTACCTAAGGCAAACCTACTTAGATCTCATCACCAAGGGGGAAGTTAACTTGATGTTCTAGTCAAGTATAAATCATGGTTAATGGTATATTTTGGCTAAGAACTTGACATCCTTATTGTTTTACTATGTGAAGTGAGTGGGTAGGACCCAATACCAATCTTATATCATTACCACTACAGATCCCTTTTAACCCAAACTACTTGAAACCGCCCTCAGATTGCCTTATAGTTCCTTGATTATAGTTAAGCTCCCATCACATTTAAAATCATATTGTAATAATCTAATAAACACTTAGGTTGATTAATTAGATATCTATTTACTTTCCATGTTGATTTCTTTCTCTTTGCTTAATTTTATTTTATATTTCAAAAAATTTCATTATCCAGCATTGGTGTAAGGCCTTGTTCTATGTGCTTCAATTGGATTGGCCAAAATTGATCCAATTGATTATTTATTTCCTTTCAGTTATTTATTTTCAAATTACTTGAAAATATTATCTTTTTATATTTCACAAATCTATTATAAGCTTCTTAATTTTCCTTATCTACTATACTAGGTTGACCCAGTCAACCCTATACCTTTTTATATCCTTTATTCCCTATGTTGGATCAACCTAGCCAACCCTATGTTATTTACAGACCCTGTAGATTTTTCTAGCCTCTGTTCCCTACACTAGATCGATCCATTCGACCCTATACTATTTGAAGACCCTATTTTTTGTGTTAGGTTGACCTAGTCCACCTTGCACCATTTTTATCATTTCCTATTTATTTTATTTCTCATATATCTTTCTTTCCCTTCATTATAGAGTTTTTCCCTGATGACAATACTTAGTTGCAGTCAATAGACATGATGAATTTTACCAACCCTCATAAATCTCTCCCATAGATAGAGTAGGGTTCCTCTCTTAGATATTGGTAATGTTCATATTTCCACTCACATAATTAACTATGGGACCCCTCCTATTACCTCTTCATAGCATAATACTCTCTTCTCATTAGAGTAATAATCCAAATTAGAGTATACCTTCAAAATTCTCTTATTTATCTCTGAATTTCCTCAACATTAAAAAAAAATCCCTCTACCATTTACAATATTATGATTAGTGGTCAATCCAAAGAGCCTCAATCACCTACTCCTAAATTCTTAAGTAGATTTGGGGGTACAAATTTATTTAATTCTCATCTTCTTACCTAGATTATGACCCCTTATCATACCATTACCTCTTCTTCTCTAACTTCTTCTACCTTCATGCCTAGAGTATCCACTAACATGGTAGGTTCTACATCTAGTGGGAATCTCATAAGATCCACTATCCTTAATCCTTTCATTAGTGCATGATTTTATACCCAAAGTAATCATGCTACTAATACCTCTTCTTCTCAACCATTCACTAGTCCATCTTTTACTACACAAGAAATTTTTTCCACTAGTGCCTCACATTATGATAGTTCTTCTTAAGCTCCTATCAAAACCAATAATAGTAATCAAGACACCAAAGCCACCTCTAATGCTTATAATAATGTTAATCAAAACATCAACTATTATTAAAACCAATCAATCAAATGAATACCTTTCAATTTCATAACACAAATCAAATGATGAGAATGAAAAACCATCTTCTCCATATTAAAACTCATCCTCAACCAATGGCTTGGGGCACACATAACTATAATATTCTCCCACCTCTTCAACATTATCAAGCTAATATCATTCCACAACCTCCTTTGGTCAAAAAAACCTTTAAGCATCTCTAAAATGAACCTCTCACTACTCAACTTGATAACATTGATATATGAGGTATCACACCTACAATTTATTAAAATGGATCAACCGTTCCTACCCTTCATGTTTCATGTAAATGTTACTTTATTTCTTTAAAATAAAGTTGTAAAAATTTAAATAAGGGTGAGGTTAGTAGAATCAATATATTTTTTTATACTCTATGATCTAGATGGTTGTAGATACTCCTTTTATTTGGGTAGGAATAACCTATAGATAAGAAAGAACTAAAGAAATGGTTGACTAGTTAGATAATAGGGTAGACTACCTAGCAAGCTAGGTTCAAGAAGCACAAGCTTTCTTGGATGTTGTCAATCCAAACTTTTAAACAATTAATTTTTATGAATGAAACATAAATTTATTAAAAGAAAAATAGAAGATACTAGAATCAAATACAAGAAATGATTGAAAAGAGATAAATTTGACTAATTATAGTAATAACAAATTAGATATAAGTGATAATTGAATCATACATGGTTCATTTAATAGGGTGATGTTATGTGATCATGTAGGAAGTCAGAAAGTGGGATTTTGTTTGGGTTATGATAGGTGGAATTAACCTTCTATCAAAATTTTCAAATAATTACCATTGATGGTTGGGTGAACCATTGGTAGTTAGGTAACCATTGATAGTTGGGTGGTCATCAGTGGTTAGGGGTAGAACATCAATGGTTTAGTGATCATTGATGGTTATTGTTATGTTTAGCTTAGGTAAGGGTAGGTCTTGTTGAGAAGGTGGCTGAGTGATTCTAGGAGGTGGGTTTAAGCTGGATGTTGGTTGTAAGATAGAAAAAAAGAACAAATTACTAAAAATAGATACTTATCTCTATTTCTTGAATCATGTTGAGGTGTGGTTGAAATTCCATTATGGATCCTAGAGAAATTCTAGTAGAGTGATGGTATCTTGGTTGTGATTGATGGATTATAACACTTTAGATCTCTTACATGTGTTAGTTAATTATGAGAACACCTATAAATGAATATATGATGCAAGAATCTCTGATAATTATTGATTTCTCTAATGATTTTTACCCTCCCTTTCACCTCTTCCTCCTCTCTTTTTGTAAAAATAAGGGAGAGGTGAAACAATAAGTTCAAATAAGGTATTCAATAGGTTATCCAATTTTAGTCTTAACATGCATAATTATGTGAGTGGATAAGAATAAAATATAAAGGTGGAGTTGAGATAGAGTTAACCCTTAAGGTGGTTAAAGGCTAACTATCATTGTTTGGGTCTTTCCATTGGTGGTTAGGGGTCAACCATCAATAGTCGGTAGGACAAAGGTAGAATGGTCATAGTTAGTTAGATTGACTTAGGCTTGGTGGTTAAAAGGTTGTGGAGTGGTCCAAAATGGGTCCAAGGGTGGTCTATGTGTTAGTTAAACATATAGAGCCATGGTGTATGGTTTTCTAGTGTTTATATTTTTCCCCTTTTTATTATGAAATTTTTATGTACAAGCTACAAAACAAACAATGCAAGTTGGGTTGAAGGTTTAATTGCCCTGAGTATGGGGTGAGGTGTTCTCCCTAAAAATAGGAATTAATGAGTTAAAATAGAATCAAGTGTGGGTTTGAAAAGTATTTAATTGGGTGATAACATTGGTTGGATTGGTCATCGAGGTGCAAACATGTGCACAAAATTCAATTAAATGTAACATCGAATATCACACATAGACTAGACTATCATGGTTGAGTTATTCAGGTAAAAATAAATTTGGCACTAGAAATACAAGTGAAAAGTAGACCAAGTGACCTCATGTAGGCATGGTGGTTAGTTTTTACTTAGAAATACAAGTATCTTAGGCAATTTTGGTGTATTCATAGGTATCCAAGGTAGGAAGTGCTCTTAAGAAGACACAATTGGGTTAGTGCATAAAAGTGGCATGGGTTCAAGTTATTCAAGATGGTAATGTAGTCATAGTGGGCTAAGTGATGAATGCAAGGTCATTTTAAAACATGAAAAATTTAGTCCAACATGACCAATATCAATGGTATATGGTTGGTTACTTGGTGGAGTAGGTAATTTCCATGGGTACGTTATAGTTAAAGAGGTTGGTAGAAAGTGGTCATTGAAAAAAAAATTGTAATGGTAAAATGTCAAGAAGTCAACCATTGGTGGTCAAGGTTGACCATTAATGGTTACCTAATGACTATCAGTAGTCATATGTCATCCCTAAAAGGGCAAAGTTACAAGGTTCATCAAGGGTTTCATTGTGCTCATTTAGATTTTATAACCTATGGCACTTAGAAGTTGTTAATTTGCCATAATAAATGGCAATAGTTATAGGCAAAAATTTTAGTGAACATGTGGAGTGAGTTGAGTGTGTGAGGTTGATTGAGATTAACTAGGTAAGGTTTGACCATCAAGGATCTAGAGAGGATGAGGCAGAGCATGGGGCTAATTGATGGTGGTTCCCAGAGCTCCTCCACATTGGCAATTGTAGAATGAGGTAGGGGGTGAAATCAAATTTGGAATTTTTAATTTATTTATGGATGGTTTGTTTGTTTGATTATGGGTGGGTTAGACCTAGGGCTATGGCTAGGTATAACATTAGGGTTTTATACCCTGGGGTTGAAAATGGTAGAGAGGGGGTGAAATGTTGGAAGGGTAGTGTAGGGAGGGGAGGGTAGATTGGTTTATATAATTTGTATTTTGATGTTTTCATAGATTTAGGATGTTAGGGTTAGGGTTGGATCATAAGTAGTCACCACACAATGACTATCAATGTTTGTTATCGACCATTTTTAGTCAATGAAAAATTGTTAGCAGTCGATAGGTGACTATCGATAGATAACTATGTGGTTACTATCAAGGTTGGTCCCTTAAATATTAGTGATTGATGGTGTGATTGATGATAGTTCTAATAAGAACCATCACTAGTTAATAATTAACTATTGATGGTTGATGAAATGGGGTAGAGTTTAAATTTTGATTGATAAATGAGATCAGGGTTGCTTAAAGTGAAATGGGTGTGTAGGTTGTTTTAAGGGTAAAGTAGGTAAGTGGTAAGGTTTGAGTGTAAGTGTGTAATTGAAGGTTTTAGTTTAGCGTTCAAGTGTTTAGGCTAGTGTATAAGGGTTTAGGTTAAGATTTTTAAGGGTTTAGGTAATGTAGATTTGAAAAGTTAGATAAGGTTAATTTGAAGGTATGTTCAACTAAGGCATTAGTTATGAATGTTATAAGTGAAGGAGTAGCTATAGATTAGATATCAAGTGTTGTAATTTCTAGATGAGGTCCATCAAGTGATGAAAGACTAGGTGTGGGATCATTTGCCAGTAGTGGGATTGGGATGCATTAGGTACTATCAACACATGTCCTAGGATATGACTATGTTAGTGGCACTCATCAAGAGATGAGATCTAGCCACTAACACATTCCTACTTCCTACTAGAGAGATGATGATAATGCAAAAGTAAATACACCAAATCATGTGAATATCACTATGAGGTGCACTGATAGAGCACATTAGTGATGAGGAATGAGACCACTTCATGGGTGTGTTATATGGTGATGATGTAACACATGTGATGTGGTACACTAAAGGCCTACATTATGTAACCTTATATCACATATATAGGTGCATAATATGGGTCATCATTATGATGATGATGATGATGATGGTGAATTATTACACACTACCTGACTGAAGTAGTGGTAGGTTTCTTTCATTATTATTAAGTGTTTTAGTAGGCATGGTGATGGATCAGATGGTGTATGCTTGGATGCTTATCCTGTTAGTGTAGATATATCAATATCTTTAGGGCTATAGGGAACACATGAGGTATGATATCAATATTTATTTTATGCTACACTTTTGGGCTTATGATCACATCAGAGTTCTTTGACCAGTTGGGATACCATGACATGGCTTTATTCAGATGGATTTTAGGGTGGGATTTATGTAATGGAGGTATGATTATGCACTCATAGGACTAAGAGGAGGGACACATGATCTAGATTAGTATAGGGAACCATTAGATGCACTGGTGCTGGGTGAATTGATTTGGTTCCCATATTTTTTATTTCTTACATGGGCCAGTATTAAAAGGCAATTTTATCATTATAGAGTTATAGATGTATCTATAGGAGGCAAGATCTAGAGGTAGAGTTAATCGCTTTAGATAGGGTGAGGAAATAGTTTGACCTCATTTAAGATATCTTAGTGGAATTTCCAAGGATTAGAGGGATGATGTATATTTCTCATTGCCTACACTAGATCTCAAAGACATGTTTATTAACCATAAGGTACTATTAATGAGGGCTAAGATCGATGACATAGGTATTACTGATAGGTACCCTAGATGGTTCTAATCACACTATAATAAAACCATGTTTCAATATGATGGGGGTATAAGGATATGGATGTGGATGTAAAGGTGGGGGTGGTGATCAGAGGGATGTGCATTCTCTGAATAGATAGGCATTGATTGCTAAGAGAGATCAGGTCTGGGTAGCCCTAAACACAATACAAACATCCTTAACATTAGTGACCTAGGAGAGGGATGTAGCATAAGGATAGGTGGCCACTCTTATTGGTGGGAAGGATTAGGTTAGGGCTCAGATAACCATGATTACATTAGAGAGAGATTCTCTAAGGTACATAGGCAGAGTACTAGTAGTTATGGGACCACTAGGGACTATCTTGATGGTGAGATATGTAGAGATAGTTGAGGATCTTAAGTGATATAAATCCTTGATTTTTAGATGTCTACTAGAGGATCCTAGACTGGGTGATTACATAATTGGGATCACTAGAGGGGCTAATAGTGTGACACTAGGCTAGTGGGCTACATCTAAAGGTGAGTAGGTAAGCTTGAGAGGGAAAGATCAAGGAGGTAGTGGTGCTCTATGGGAATAGAATATTATGAGACATTGTATTTTTGATGTATCATATTATTATTATTATGCAAACCTATGAGTTGATGTATCAAGATGTATATACATTTTTGAGAGACATGTACTTGATTATATATATGATCATTATTTTCATTATGAGCTTATGATATATAGATATGATCATAGTTTATGTTTTATGTTGGTGTTTATGGATTTGATGTTGTTTATGATGATTATGTATCATGTTATGGTTTATGTGTACTCACTAAGCTAGCCATGTGATGATATGGATATTTAATTTATGCTCATGATGATGTTTATATTAATGGATGTTGTTTATGTGATTATCGATGGTATAAATGTGATTACATGATATGATTTTGTTGATTAGATGATGTGATGTTTTTATTTATAGTTATGGATTTGGTGTTATGATCATGGTAATGGCTATAGTTACTGAGGGTGATGTTCATGATGATTAGGTTTATGGTGTTATGATGTTGATATGAAATTATTATGCTTATGATGATATAACTAACATTTGTGACATGATTATAGTTTATAAATCATAGTTCTATGGATAATATAGATGGTAGGATGATTATGATGGTATTATTAGGTAATGGAATGTTCATGATGTTATGATATGATGATGTTTGTTATGATGAGATGTTTTTTTGCATATGTGGATGTTTTGAATTAATGAATATTTGCTTCTTTACCTAGTTAGGCATATTATGGATAACATATGTGTATGATGTATGATTGAATGGTGATAGACACTTCATGATTAGTTGGTGTTTGTTGGTTATTTGGATGAGATGGTTATGATGTTATTTTGAGTAGAGACATGTTGAGGTAGTTATTTTGTGGTGATTTTTTTTACTTATGATGTGATAAAAGGTAATGTTTTAATGATTGTATGTTGTTATGATCAGCTATGATGGTAAAGATGTTTTTGTGATTAAAAACACTTAAACAAGTCATAACACATATTTGGTTTTTTAAATGTTTTGTAATGAGATTTATATGAAGGTGGTTGAATCTATAAGAAACATAAAGTAAGTTGTATTACAAAACTAAATGTGAGAGAGATAGGATAAGTAAGAGACAAGCATCATAATGAATCTATCAACAATTAGGTATGAGAGAATAAGAAGGCATGATTCTTCTTCATTGGTAAGGACTAAAATAAACTAAAGTAGAATTGGATTACGAACATAAGTCCCTTGAATGCTTTGCATTGACACCTATTAGTTGGTTAAAAAGGTATCTTGATCACATAATGTCAAGTATGCTCAAATTCCCTTGTTTATATAGTGTATAAAGGGGAGATAGATGAAAATGGAACCTCTGTGTGAGACTAGTATGCCTCTTTGGTAGGTTACCAAAGAGGCAATATAAACAAGTATATATAATTAAAGTGTATACTGATTGATATGGGAAGTCTAATTATGAAATAGTATTGTGGATTCACAAATTATTTTATTGTTACTAATTTTTTAGGATGGGTCTTTTCCTATTGTGTTACTACTCAGGGGGATGGGGAAGCTAGTCGATGTGAGAAGCTTCCAATAAATTTATATGCTTTGACAAATGCTTTACTTAGTCATCTTTCAAGGGGGTGGTATATGTTTTTGAGCTTTGTTTAAGGCTTATAGATAGCTATTCTTCAAAGGATTATTCTACCCTATATTGAGTAATTTTTATATATTTTGGTAGTTGTCCTTAAAGGGAGTAGTTTGTGAATGATTTCATTTTATTAATCTTTTAATTTTTATATTTATTTGTGCTTTTGATGACATATAATTACTTATATAGGTTGAGTGGTTCACCTTTATGAAGGCAAAACTAAAACACCAGAATATGAATGGTATGTAAAAGAGGCTTAAGGGACAATGACCATGGGAATTTTTCCTATAAAAGGGGTAGAAAGTACCATGAGAATCATGTCATGGGTAGAGATATGGTAACCATATTCAAGATTAGGCTATGATTATGATGGATAATCACATGATTTAGTGTTAATTAGTTGTCCTTAAAATAAGGGGATGGATGTGAATGAAAATAAGGAATGAGCTTAAGTTAGATAAAAATTGAGTTTTGATCTTGTTTAACAAAAGAAAGGACATAGATGTAAAATATTGAGGGGTTCAAGGTCTGGCTTCTCTTCAAGAGAGGATAAATGGTAAGCTCCTGATCCATGCATGTGGGTTATGATATAAGGTCTAATCCAATTAAAATTAAACTTGCCCCACTCACTTTTCTCTATATTGGTGACATGTTTATTTTCATTTAGGATGAGGTATTTGATGTTAAATTTTCACACTTTAAGGTGTTTGTTATAAGAACACTTAATTAACTCTTGACATGTGTGAATATGAGTAAGTATGGCTAAATTACATTTGTCAAGTAGTTCAAGTTGGGCTAAATGTTCTTGATGATAATCACTCTTAGAAATGAGATCTTGTAGGGATATGTGAAGAGAGGTAATTTGGACCTCAAGAGGCAAGACATAATTCACTCCAAACACAAGAGAGAAAAGAGTAAAACCCATAGGGGTTTGAATGCTAGTATGATATAACCATAAGGTGAATGGGATGTGTAAATGCCAATCCCAACTAGATGCATTAACCATTTTAGTTAGCATATTGTTAGAATTTTTTTTAGAGTATTTCACCTATATATTAGATTATCAATGATAAGGTGATGAGAAACTTAACTTGATACTTAATGTGTCACAAATACCTTGGACTTGTTTATTTTTGAAATATTTTCCATTATCGATGATAATTTTATGATGAACACTGAAATGATAGATAATATGATGGTTGATAAAATTGATGATCTTTTTAGCTTTGGTTGAGATGAGAGGAAAAATTCTACCCATTTGGAAAAATATTCCATTGTATTGATGATAGAATGATGTATCTATAAATAATGTGGGTTAATCTCTCTAATAATATCTAGACCTCATTATGAGAAGCACTAGAAATATTTGGATACTTGAACACTATAAATAGCTATATGATGTAATTTGGCATGTTATTGGCATTTAAAAAAAATATTCACATAATCATAATAATATCTGTTAAGGGTAGGAATAATTTTAACCAAGGTTAAGGATGCATTTAGTGACAACTAGGCCACTAAAGTGTCCCCCATAAACTCCATCATACATTACTCTGATAGCATGAGAGTCTTCATGATTGTTTAGGTAACAAAAGATGAGAGTATCAAAGTTAAATTTATAAAGAAAAACCCCTAGTATGGTATAACATGAGGTGCTCTAGATAAATTCTTTATGAACATTCTTAGAAAGGTTGGAAGGGATGATGGCAAGGTTGAGATAGTCAAAGTTCTACCGATACTAAAGATTGGGTTGGGTCTCTCCCACATTAAAAATGGTAAGAGAGTCGAATTTGACATAATAGGGATGGGTAGGTCAATGGATAATAAAATATATCTTATATTTAGAAAGTGTAGATGGGATCTAGGAAGTAATAGAAGCCATCGTATTGATAAACTTATTTATGGATTATGGAGTGGTTTGGATATGGTAGTATTAGAATAATGCTAAGAGTATATTAGATAGTTTTTTATACTATTAAAAAACATCATTCTTAGATTTATAAGATCCATTTATTTGATTTACCACAAGTTGAGAGTCACAAAAAATGTTGATCATTTTAACTCCCAAGGCTAATGTGATTTGAAAACCTATAACTCTAGATTTGTACTCAACCATATCATTGGTACATTCAAAATTTCACTTTTAAGATAAGGGAAAGGTTCACTATGAAGGGGGATAAGGATGATTCTAACTCCCCTACCATGTTGACACTTTGATCCATCAAATAATATGATCACTTGATAGGTGAAGTCTACTTGAGAGAGGGATGCGATAGACTCATATAGAAATTCAAGAAGAGGAGGTAAGTTATCTACTAATGGTTCTTCAACCAATTGGTCGACAATGACTTGACCTTTAATTAGCTTTTAATAAAGGAACTCAAGGTCAAACTTAGCTAAAATAATGATCCACTTATCCATACACCAATTTTGCTATGGCCTAGAGTGCATATACTTGAGAGGGTTGGTGTTGGTTATGACATAGGTCTTATGGTTGAGAAGGTAGTGATGAATTTTGGTGGCCGAAAACACTAAGGTGAGGCAAAGCTTCTCTGTATGGGTGTATTGATTCTCATACTATATAAGTGTATGACTAATGTATTAGAGGACTTTCTCTTTATGCTACTCATCTCGATGAGACAATATTTCCCCTAAGGAGTGGTGGGTGGCAGAAATATAAAGGTAAAAAGGTCGATCTTCCTTGGGAGGAATGATGACAAGTGGAGATAAAAGGTACTCTTTCAGTGAATCAAATACATTTTGACAATCATTATTCCAAAAAAAATATACATCCTTCTTAATAATGTGGTGGAAAGGTTGGCATCAATTTGAGATCTAAGAGATGAAGTGATGAATGGATTGGATCTTCCCCTACAAGATATGGAATTACTTGAGATGGGTGGAATGAGGCATGCCAAGGATTACTTTGATTTTGGTAGGGTCAAATTTAATTCCCTAGGGGGAAATGATAAATCCAAGGAGATTTTTTTATAAGACCCTAAAAATAGACTTCATAGGGTTAAGGCAGACATGGTAATGGATGAGTCATTAAAAAATAATCTTAAGAATGGCTAAATTATCTTTTTGGCATTTAGATTTTCTAAGGATGTCATTGACATAGTCTTCTATGATTTTGTTAATAAGGTCATTGAAGATGTAGGTCATAGTGTGTTGGTATGTTGCACCAATGTTCTTCAGTCCAAAATACATGACACTATAGTATAAAGTTCCCTATGAGGTGATAAAGGAAGTTTTGTGTTGATCTTATAGGGGAATTAAGATTTGATTTTAACCCAAGAACCCCTCCATAAGAGATAACATCTCATGGCCAGCTATAATATTAACAAGTTGGTCAATGCTTAGAAAAGGAAAGTCATCCTTTAGGAAAGTATGGTTAAGGTCACAAAATTACACACAAATGCAAAGTCCCCCTATGGATTTGGTGATAGGTACACCATTTTAAACCCATTAGGGATAATAAATAGGTTGGATGAAATTTACAAATATGAGTCATTGAAACTCTTCTTTGATAATAAGGGCTATGTGAGGGTGTATTCATTGAATTTTCTACCTAACTGGCTTGGCATCATAGTTGGTGACTATATTTTGGTTAGCGATGTAGGGGTAAATGTTTAGCATGTCACTATAAGACCAAGAAAATGCTATGTTGTAGTATTTCAAGGAGGTGAAGTCCTGAAACTCTAAATAATTTAGTGATTGGCTAATTTTAATAATTCATGGATTATCTAAAGTACCCAAATTGATATCCATGGTGGATTAATTCAACATAGTTGAAGTTTTAGGGGAGAGATATTTGTTGATATAAGAATATTTTATATCTAGATAGGAAAGAATGTAATCATCATCCTGACACTAAATGGTATTAATGGTAGGGGAGTTATCTTCTATAATCTCAAGATGAGTGAAAGGAATGGTTATGATTGCCCCATTATTTTGATAAGTTAGGAGTTTAAGGTTGATCATTTTGATAAAAAAAGGTTGAGTGGATGATGCCAACATTCTCAGTTATTAATGGTGGAGTGGATGGTGAGGATGGGATTATCTCATCAATGATGGTAATGGGAAGTGGATTGGTTTGATTTCTAGGTGGCATGAAAATAAGGCCATGATTTTTGTGAAGATTTTGGGACTTAATTGGAATCAACTTGTATAGCCTATGTTCATACTGGCCTAGACTAAATCCCTTTTAAGCACACCTATATAGATATGTTTTGACAAATTTTGGTTTATCTAGATAGGAGAAACTGGAGGTGAATGTTTGAGGTGAAAAAGAGGTGATGGAAGTGTCAATGGGCTTATCAAGGCCCCCACAGATAAAAATTGTTTGAATATTTGAGGGCCTAAAAGTAATAATACCTCCAAGATTAGGGTCATAACTAGGTTATTGGTCAAGATTCCTGTACTCTTGGGGAGTAGAAAAATTGTTTAGTATCAAAAGTTGATACTCCCCCAATGAATGATGTTGGGAGGTTGATTTCAAAGGGTCCATTTTGGGGATTTGGGTGAAAGAAATGGATGAACTGGTACATGCTTCATTGGTAGAATAAGATGATGTTTCATCATTTACTAATGAATGATTATTGGGTTGAGGAAGGAGAATGTCATTAGGTTGGTACGTCATGTTACATTATGTAAAAGGACTCAGGTCAACTTGTATGCTAAAAACTTGACTTTCATGTTCAAATTTGACACATCTTTGTAGGGTGGATGGCATAAAACCCATGGAATGAATCCAAGGGCATCCAAAACAAATGTTGTCCTAGAACTCACCTTCTACTATGTAGAAAATATCAAGAAGCATTTGGGGTCCTAGATGAATGTGCAAGATATTAATTCCTATAGTTATGGCCATGGTATAATTGAATGATAAGAGAATCACTACATTTTTTAACATAATGTTATTAGGTAATTCAAGTTGGTTATATGGGTGGGAGGAGATAATGTGGATTATATCTCCCACAATAATCATAACCCTCTTAATGTGGTTTGGTTGATGCATTTGGTAATGAAGAGGGGAGGATCTCGATCATCTAGATGGATGGAGGGTATTTATGAATCCTTAAAGGTAATGAGGTTGGAATGTTGAAAAGCTCTAAAAAAGGCTGCTAGAGGTTATGGGTATTTTGGTTGGACCTCTATGGATTGCAAATCCTCTATCATCACTTGGTAATGATAGGGAAAGGTATTGACTAGTTCATACAAACTCATGTTCACCAGCATTTAGTGAATCTATTTCAAAAATACTTGTTGGATTGATTCAAATGGGTTGGACTGAGAGGGACCAAATATAGACACATTAGGATTGGTTGAAGGTAAAGGTGATTGGTATCGGTTGGGTTGTTGGGTAGTAGAAGAGGGATATTTCCATAGAATGGACATTTTTGCCTTTCCCTTATCCTTTGGTTAAGCTTGTGATTATGTGACCACATGGATGGTATGGATTTGGGAGAGACTAAGGATAAAGTTTTTTTTTAGTTCTACTTCACTATAAGATGAGAGTGGGGGAGTAGGTATGTGTTGGTTGATGGATCTTCGTTTTTGGGTTAGTGGTGGGCTCATAAGAGGCTCATATATTAATAAGTCATCCTCATGATGCAACCTATGGATTAATACTTGGAGAGATTTATAGTTATTAGTATTATGCCCAAGTGTTCTATGGTAGAGCATAATAATCTATCATCATACTAAGATGTTTTAGGACTATGTAGGTTAAATGGTTTGATAAGTGGCAAGGTTAATCTTGATGCTTGTAATAACCTCTATAGGATGGTTGAGTAAGACTCAAGAAAAGGTGTCAAAGGCATGGAGGTCTTAGGTTTGGTATTTGAGTTAGAATCCCTTTTAGGATTAGGTTTTATGGAAATATATTTAGGTGAAGGAGTGTTCTTGGTGGATGATTTAGGAATGTACTACTTGGGGGTGAAAGGTGTTGGGGTGGATGCCTAAGAAGTAGGTAATTTGGTTATAGAAGGTTTGGTGAAAATGGGTGAGGATAAAAGTAGGAGTGATGGTGTAACTAAAAGTGGTAGTTAGATTTGGGTCTTATCTAGGATGGTTGGTTTCCTTACTAAGGTAGAGGGGTAAGGTCCCAAAATAGAAGACAAAGTAGAAAGGGGAAGTAGAGATTTGGGTTGTAGAATCTTGGGTGGTTTCACCTTATTTATTGGCTTGGTTTGGGTTTTATGTGATATGTTTGGTGAAGTTAATTCCAATTTCAATGAGGGGTGAGTAAAGTTTTGAATAGGGAATATGTCAAGGTTTTTGGTGGGCTTGGCTGGAATGGTAAAAGGTGACTTTGTTATTTTAGGTGTATTTAGTTTGGATGGTTTAGTTATGGTTTGATTGGTATAGGTTTTCAATGGTTTGGTTGTGATGATAGTGGGTTTTGTAGTGGAAATATAAGGTTTGGATGATAGTGGCATGGCTAAAGGCTAATTCTTTGTTGGGTAGGAAAGCTCAAGATGGTGCCAAAATGTGGCACAATCTGTGTTGGGTTGGGATAAGTACTCTAACTTTTAAACTAGTATATTAAAGGGATTATAGATAAGTCTGATCCCTTTGATATTAATCTCAAAGGTAAAACCTATGGGTGGATAGAGAGAAATAGTTACCTTATCCTTTTCCTCAATCAAAGGCTCTAGGGTTTGGGAAGATGAGTCTCCTGTGTGAGAGGTAGTTAGAATGATCTCTTCCTTAGGAATGATTTCCAAATGAAGAGTGGATTATTGTACGATGGAAGAGAAGGATATGGTGGTAATTAATTCTTATTTTGGTATGCCTTCCAAAATAAAGGTTGGTGACTCCACTACCTCAGTAAGTGGAGAAAGGGGAGTGATTATTTCTTTGGTCTTATTTTCCCAAGGAATGGATAATGACTCCACTACCTCAATAAGTGGATGTGAAGGAAAGGTGGTTTTATCAATAGTTTCCTCAATAATGAGTATAATTAGAACTACATTAATGGTGTGGACCTCAAGGTTGTGGGAAGATTCCACTATTATTTTCATTATTCATAGAAGGGTCATGGTTGGGAAATGGATATCCAAATATGTCAAGTGATTTTTTTGTGGGTGCATTGGGATTATCCAACACAAATTCACCCTTGTTGATGAGATTTTGGATGATGTTATTGAAGGTATTACACCTAATAGTATTATGTCTAATGATACAGTGGAAAGCACAAAATTAATTCTCCTTATACCAACTAGGTACAGGATGAGAAGAATTGAATTGATATAGAGGTTTAATCGATGGAAGTTATATGAAATTTGATATCAAAAACATTTCCAAGACCAAAGAATATGACTCTCCTAGTGGAGTAAATTAATTTTGGTTGTTATGGTTTCAGTTCTTAGTGTGTTGATTAGAGGAACTGGAAAAGTTGGGTTGGTTAACAATGGTTAGAGGGGTGGTTCTAAGGACAAACACATTCACAGTTCCTTTTTTTGAGAGTTAATTTTGGTTTGATTGTTATTTTTGGATGAGGGAGTCTCATTTGATTTGAAGGTGGACTTAATGTTTTTTTTTAAATTTCAACTTCCCTTCATCAATGGATTTATTCTCTAGCTTTTGTGCCATGGTAAAAACCTCATCAAAGGTCCTAAAAGTCTAAACCTACAAAGTGGAAGAAATGTGTTAGGAATAAACTCAAGAAAAGAGTTCAATCATATTGGGTTGGGGAAAAGAGAAAGAGAGTTGATTTATCAAGATTCTCTAATGGGCTACAAAATCAAATATGAACTCCTCATCAAATTGTTTAATGGAGTAGTGATCGGTGATGGAAACTTTCTTAGAGATATTTATGGAAAAGTGGTCTAAGAAATCCTGGGTTAGTTTGGAAAATAAAAGAGGGAGTGATTTGTAATAGAACTATACCAATATAGTGCTAGACTTGACAAAGACATGGGCAAGGTATGAAGAAGGAAAGCATCATTATAGGTGATCAAATAACAAGAATACCTAAATGCTCTAAGATGTTTTTGAGGGTCATCCTTCCTCTAAAATTTTCATGATTTCAAAAATTTCCATTGAGGAAGATAAGGTTGAATGGGGATGGATGGATGAATTGGTTCATTGTAGATTTGGTCATAAGATAAGGGGTTATGGGAACTAGAGATAGATAAATCCAATGTATTCATTTTGTCCATTAATATTTTGACAATATCCATTTACGGTTTTGTACCCTCATAGTTATTGGGTAGATTATGTTAGGTTTGGGTAGGTGAAACATATGGATAATTGGTGGGGGGGTTGAGAAGTTACCACATATTGGTATGTGGACATGGGTGGTTGGGATGATTCCACATATGAATATGTGGAGATAGGTTGTTGGGTGAAAGGTAGAGGTATATACCCTTGTGGGTTAGGGGTGTATCTCAAGTTTTGTGCAATGGGAATCTATTGAGGGATTTGGCATAGGTTAGGTTGGAGGTATGGTTGGGTTGGTAGGTAGAGGATAAGTGGTAACTTTGGTACTAATGGGTGGAAGGGTAAAATGTATGGGGACCACCAAATTATAAAATTCAATGGAGGTAGGTGGGTTAGAATAAAAAGGAAGGGTGGTGACACTAGTAGAGGACACTCCTATGGCAAGTAGTGTAATAGTTCCTAAAGGTTGGGTTGATCATATACTAAAAGTGTTGTTAGCTAGGGTAAAAGGTGTTTAGGTGTTGGTTGGTAGGGTGGATTAGTTTTGGATGGTGGTATTGGTGAGATTATTGGTAGAAGAGGATTCTTGGGTGGCCAATGGCTGGGTGGAAATGGTGGAAACATAAGTGTTTCCCACAAGGTGGCTCAACAAGCAAAACTAAAGTAGGGTTACGGTGAGATATGGTGTTAAGGTAATCTTGGAGATATATGAGGTTATTATCTATAAAGGTGGGAAAATATACATCACCTTTGGCAACTAATCGAGGAATGTTAAGACTTCTAGAAGGATAGGGATAACTCTCTACATTTGAGATGTACTCCATAATGAGGGAGAAGATGAAGATGGATGATTAGGAGGTGCATCCTAATTTTTTTTGTTTCTTAATTGTTGGCTAGTTAAAACCATGTAGATAAGGAAAAGAGGAAGAATATAAGTAATCTCATAACTCAAATAAAGAGAAGACAAGAAAAAGTCAATGAAATAAAGCACACACTATAATGATGTTAAATCCTAAGGTCTTTTTTAGTCTCTCTTGTGTCTTATACTTTAATATTTAAGAATTGTGTGACTCAACTTGGATTATAGAGCGAGTACTAGAAAAGAAGTCTATGGTTGGTTTCAAGTTGTGTTTAGGCTCTCAAAGGGATCTATGTTGGAAATTAGTACATGGCTTGATATTGGGGCCTACCCCCTCAATTCACAACTATAATGATAAGGATGTTAGGTGCTTAGCCAAGATATACCAATTTAAAAATATTATAATCAGCCAGTGAATTGAGTTGGTTCTCTCATTGATGATGAAATATAAGTAGGATAGTCAAAAAGGGTGATCGTTAGGTGATGAAATCCCAATTGGGCATTATGCCAATGTTTTTATGATTGATTATGTGTAAGTGGTTTGGTTTTGTGTGTCATAAGAGTGAATATAAGATTAATTAACTTGATTAAGTAATCTATGTGATCTAAAATAAGCAAGAAAACAATGTATGCAATCAATTTTAAGTGCAAAATGAAATTTTAATTTCATTATATGAGCAAAAAATAAGAAGAAGAAGTACCTAGATGAAAATATGAACCTAATAAAATCCTCAAGGGTCCCACTCGGCATGCCAAAATGTTTCACATAAATTTTTCTTTATTTATTTAAAATAAAGTTGTAAAACATGAAAGAATCATGAGGTTAGTAGAACCTAGATTTGGTTTTTGCACTCTATAATCTAGATAGTTGTAGATACTCTTATTTATCTAAGGAGGAATGACATGAAGATAAGAAATAACTAAATAAATGGTTTATTAGTTAGATATTAGCGTGGAATACCTATCAAGCTAGGTCTGAGAAGCACAAGCTTCCTTGGAGGCTATCAATCCACACTTTTAAACAATCAAATTCTGGGAATGAAAGATAAATTGCTTGTATAAATAATAGAAGATATTAAAATAAGATACAATAAGTTCTTGAAAAGAGATGAATTCAACTAATTATAGAAATAAATTATTATATATTAATGTTAAGTGAATCAGACATGGTTCAAAAAATAGGGTGATGTTTTACGATCAAATAGGAAGTCAAAAAGTGGGATTTTAGTTGGGGTCTTATATGAAAAATTCACTTGTTATTATAATTATCACACTTTGACCATCGATAATTGGGTGAACCATCAATGGTTAGTTAATTTTTAGTGGTTGGGTGACCATCAATGGTTGGGGATAGACTATTGGTGGTTCAGTGACCATCGATGGTTACTATCAGATTTGGCTTAGGTAAGGGTAGGTCTGGTTGGGAAGGTGGCTAAGTGATTATGTGAGGTGGGTTTAAGGTGGATGTTGGTTTCAAGATAAAAAAAAAGGAGATAATTACTAAAAATAGATACTTAGCTCTATTTATTGAATAATGTTGAGGTGATTGGCTAAAAATCCATTGTGGAGCCTAGAGGCATTCTAGTAGAGTGATGGTATCATGGTTGTGATTGATGGATTGTAGTAATTCAAATATCTAACATAGTTTTTGGTTCACTAGAAGAATATCTACACAATATGATTTGATATAAGAAGATTTTATAATTGTTGATTCTCTTTGATGATTATTTCCCTCCCTTTTACCTCCTCCTCCTCTTTTTTTATAGCAAGAAGGGAGAGGTGAAACAATAAGTTCAAACACGGTGCTTAATATGTCATCTAATTTTAGTCTTAACATGAATATGTATGTGAGTGGATAAGAATAAAAAAATAAAGGTGGAGTTGAGTTGGAGTTAACCCTTAAGGAAGTTGAAGGCTAACCATTAGTGGTTAGGTCTAACCATCGGTGGTTGATAAGAAAAAGGTAAGATGATCAGAGTTAGTCAAGTTGACCTAGACTTGGCTATTAAAAGGTTGTAAAGTGGTCCCAAGGGGGTCCAGGGGTGGTCTAGGGGTTATTTTGACATCTAGAACCATCATATATGGTTTTCTAGTGTATATACCTCATCCTAAAACATTTGGAAATATTTATAGGGATTGGGTCAAATTGAACACATTTGTCACTACCAAACTCTTAGCTAAAACTCTCATAGGTGATGCCTTGGATTGGTACAACTAACTTATAACTAATTCCATTACTAGTTTTTAGGATTTAGTAAATGATTTAGTTAAATAATTCCAAACTAGTGATATTCCTAAAAACACTTTATCCCACTTCATAAATTACAAATAACTTGAAAATGAAACTACTCAAGCCATTGTTAAAAGATGGAAAAATTTGTCAAACAAATGTGAACATAACATGGCTAATGATAATCTTTTCCATCTCTTTACAAATGTCCTTTTTATAAAACATCAATATCAAGTCTACACTCTCTCTCCACATAAATTTAAGGAGGCAATTAACCAATATAAATGACAAGATTTACATATGTGGGTCCTCATTTCTTACTTAAGAAAAAAAAATTTAATGTTACCAATGATAATGTTATAGATTCTTATGATACCATTCATAATATTCAAGTTGTCATTCCTACCCCTTCATCAAAACTAACTCCAAATTCTCAAAAATATACCAATCCTCACTTACCTTTACCAAAAAACATTAATTTTCATAAACCCTTATCCTTAGTTGAATTTCTTAACCATATACCTAGGCCTCTTCCATGAGAAGTTGACCCGCCTCATCCTATGAAATCTTGGTATTATCCTAAATAGTTTTTTTGGTTTCATACTAGTTAGGGTCTTTCTCATGAGACCCGTAGAGAACTTCATAATTCACCTATGGAATTTATTTTGGGTCCTAATTTTTATCATGAATATATAATTCAAAAGTGACAACAAGATTATGAAATTGCTTTTAAAGACTATAAATCACATGATAAATCTCAAGCCTTGAACTAAGCCAATGCTCATTTGGCTATCTATAAAGACCCTCTTCCTAATCATCAACCTATCAAATATAATAAAGACAAAGATACCCCTTCCACCAATAATTTATAAAGTCTTGTTGAACCCACTTCTAAAGATAATGTCGTTAACATGACTAATTTGTGAAGGGTGGTTGATTTTATGGATTCCCAAACTATATAAACTCCTCCTTAATCTATAACATATCATGTTATCCAGGATTCTTATCCAACCCATTTAATTGAGTTGGGGCAAGATGACCTTATTATTTTTTATGATCCAATTTCTGATTCTCCCTTGGATAACACTTCCTTTTCTATTTTTACCACTCTTTCATCATCTTTTAGCACTAATTTTACACAAATTTATACTAACACTTCTAACAATTTTCAAAATCAAATTGAACTAGCTATTTCATCATCATAACATAATGTATAACCTTGTTATACACCTTCTTCTTTTTATCAACATAAATTTCAATACACTTTAGCTCCTCCCTCACAGGACCTCCTTAATCATTATGCACCTATATTTAACAACCTTCTTATGGGTTATAATGAGTGGAATACCATCACATAACTCACTAATATCCCATCCCAAATTCTAATCCTTGAGATTATGAGGACTTATCCACATCATATAAATCATCTTATGTAACTATTATTTGAGATCAATAAACCTCATCTTCCCCTATTAGGATGGGAAGCAGCCTTATCTAGATCTAAGGAGAGTATATTAAAATAATGTGAAGAGATGTTTATCAATGTTGATGAAACTATAGACACTTCTCTTTCTTTAAAATTTACTAAAGCTTCTATGATTCTAGATGAGATTTTGCTTCATGCAGATGATATTCCATTATTTATTACTGTTCAAATAGGCAATATCCAAGTAAAGTGTGTATTGATTGATGAGGGTTCCAACACCTATGTTTCTTCTCTCAACTACATTAAGACCATTGGATATTTAGAATACAATATAAAAGTTACACATAATACCTATCAAGGATATGATAGAAGGTGAATGCCTCCTCTAGGTTATGTGTGACTTCCCATTACTATCCCACCTATCACTATCTGTGTGAAGGTGATGATCTTTAACTTCCCCTTTCTTATAACATCTTGTTTGGTAGGCCATGTACTCATTATATGACATCCATTGCTTATTATACCTACCAATGCATTAAACTCCCTCATAATGGATCCATTTATAGGATTTAGTGTGACACTAACCCTTGGAATTTTGAACAATTCCAAGACTGTGGTGTTTTTACGATTCCTAATCTTGAACCTCTACCTAGCATACCATTAATTTAAATCAAGGTTACAATGGAAATCCTAAAATAATTAGGAAAATTCCTCCTAACCTATTATATTATAATGATGATAAGCTAAATGAGATTAACATACAGATTAAAACTTCTTATCTCTCACCTCACCTCATCTTATAGCTTCTTGCTTCCTTGCAACCTCATTCTTGTAAGCCTCCTTGCAATTATACTCCTATAGTCTTGACCAAGATGTGACATTATATTCACCAAAATTGCTCAGATGAAAATATCATCTGTACTTATGTCATTGATCTTCACACCTTGGATTATGATAATGGTTATTCCCTAGATGATCCATTTTTAGGTGGTCTTGTCTAAGCCCATCATGCTAACATTGTCCATTACCATTCTTATTTACTTGATTAATTTCATGTATCTTCCCATTTTACCTCATTTACAATTCCTAATTTTAATATTTTAACTCTTTATCATAGGGTAGAGATGGCACCAACATCTTCAATTATTTAGGAGCCTCATAGGAGTATGCTCATGATCATGTTATGACTGGGCCTTAATACTTTGCTAGGTACCTTGATAACCATAGTTGGTTTACTCTTGAGATTAGTATGACCCTCCTTAAAATTATATATATCCCACTCCTCCCTCAATAGAGCCCTTATCAAATCCCATTCCCACTCCTATTATAGTTCCTCCTCCATCACCACCTTCCCTTCATGATGGTTTACTTCATTTGACTTATATGGCTTCATTTCCCACCAAATGGAGTGACGAGTCCTTTCCTGATTCTTCCACTCATGTTATACCTCCTTATGTGATTATTTCTCTTAAGACCACTCACAAGCATTTATGTTACTTCCATGGGATAGATAATCATTATTATACCCATTGTCACAATTTGTGATAGTGTATTGATACTTTACATATTTCCTCTCCTTTTTCAAGAAAATACATGCCTCCCTCAAAGGTTCTACCTAAATATACACCTAAGTATGGTGAGGTGTATTATCTATGGCACCAATGTGGCACTCATCACACTGATCATTGTCACATCCTTCAGCAACACCTTAAAGATCACCTTATGACTATTCCCAAACCTTCTTCTATTCCTCCCCCAAGTCATCCCCGTATGAAGGATTATCTTTATTTTCCCATGGCTCCACCTTCAATGGTTCCATCCCCTCCTATGGTCCCTTCATCACCTTCTATGACTGCACTTGTGATTGATTCATCTGTGGACCTTTCCTCACCCATGAATCCTTCTCCATTGATGATTCTTGTATTTCTCATAGATCCCACCCCCATACATTCTATTGAACATCCCTTACTTGATTTCCCTCCTTAGCACATTACATAAAATATTTATAATTTTTTATTGAGGAGATTAGAAGAGAAGTATTTTCCTTTTTCTCATTGAAGATTGATGGTACTTTAGCATTATTTCATATCCAAATCCATAAATATTTATCTAATGTTTTGGATAATGTGTGTGGGAATATTTAATTAGTATTTATGAGCACATGCATGGTGCTTTTACATTTACATTTTTATTGGACATGTGATCCAATTTTATTTTTATCTATCTGTTATATAATTTGATGTTGTGTCAAATTCATATTTTTCTTATATAATGATTTTACCTTTTATACGATATCTTGATTATATTGTCATTTATATTTGCATACGATTATCTTTCTTTATCATTGTATTCTCTTTCTTTCTCGAGTTTTTCTCAAAACTCCCTTCTTGCCTTCATGATTATTTGCTTTCTTCTCTCTATTTTTCAAGATAATTATCATTGTGACTTGGTTATACAAACCCTATTCACTTTGGTCCTTGTCTCCTTTTACCATATGATCAGTTAGTAAACAATGCATCTCATTATAATTAATTTCACCAATCCACCTTTTGATCTCCTTTTTACCTTCTTCCTTTTTCACAAACTAAGCACAGACATGGTTGAGACTTGAGATCACATGGTAGTTCATTATTAAGCCTAAGTGTCCTAGTCAATATTTGTCTTTGGTTACTTAGATTCCTTTAGCCTTATAATAAATCTCATTCATGTGTATCACTATATCTCTTATGATTAGTCATTCAAAATCCATATAGAGGAGGAATATTAAGAATCCATAAAAGTTAAAATCCAAATCATTTTACAAAAGGTAATGATATAAAAGGAAAAAATATTATTAAAAGTCAAATCATACTAAAATACATGATTCAAAGCACATCTCCTTTTTATAGTCAAATCTTAAACTCCATAGTTGGCCTCATGATATAGCCAAGGTCCTTTGAGATGAGGTAGGATAGTAGATTAGAAAAGGAGAATTAATAAATATTTGAGTACTACCTACTTTCTCATGCCAGTACCCAATCTTCATAGTAAATCAATGACTCTATAAGGGGTCCTAAGGAATGGGCAACATATCATGGGAAGGTAGGTCCATTTTACCATTTATTGTAATAATATACCTTCATGATTTGATCTTAATTACATACTTATATGCATAGAAAGCTTTGTGACTATAGATAATATGTTTCCTTTGTACACTAATGGTCATTAGTCACTTAGTGTTTTATCAAGTCCTTATAATGCCTCTTGTCTCCTAAGGTCTTCTCATAATATGTCTAAGTCTTAATTTTTACACTGCCTTTTTCATTCCCTATATCCCTCATATTTCCTCTTGATAAATATTGTTTTGTCTAATGATCATTCCCCTTGGGATCTCATTTGTGAGTTGTTTTATAAGATTGTGGGTAGGACCCAATGTACCTCACAAAGTACCACCTTTTTCCTTCCTATTACCCATATCATTTATTACTGAATTGTCCTAATTTTTCCACCTTGGTGGTGTTTTATTTGTGAGTTGTAGTGTAAGACCATAGATAAGACCCTACATTCCTCATAATTTTTTTCAATAATCTAAGTCAAAAATAGAATTGCATGTGTCAAATATGAGATAAAGTATGATTGATTATGAATCTACATGTCATTAACATGCTTCCCAACTTGATTTAGTGTGTTTTATGATTACTCAATTTTTATTTTTCTCTTATTTTATTATTTTCTAAGTGCATGTAAGAATACAACCATTTCTTGAATTTTTCATACTTTCCATCTTGAATTAGTTTGAAAAATTTAAGACCAATCTTTTACCAATTTTATTTTTCTCATATACTTCCCAAGGTGATTTAGTATAATTGATTAACTTCACTAAATTTGTTTTTATATCATTTGTGATCTTTTACATACCTTCCATTTTATTACATTGTTTTCATACTTCCCAATGTGATTTAGTATGATTTTACTTATTTTAATTTGGTTCAAAAATATTTCACTTTGGTTTAAAAACAAATTCCTTTCTTTTACCATTTTTACCATCCCTTGGTTCTTTATGCTTAGTCATTTTCTTGTTATTACATATTTCCCAACTTGAACTAGTGTGTAGTACATTTTTGATTGATTATATTTTACCAAGTCCTATTTGTCTATTTATGTTTACCCATGCACATGTTCTACATAATGCTAGAAAAGAAACCACATCTCATATATCTCTTATAGCATATATATAAAAAACTAAATACATGTGTTATAAATAAATATATCCAAAGCATCCACTACCACAACCATAATAACAACATAAAAAAATCAAAATCAATATATATCATGAGTTTTTGATACAACAAGTACAACCATATACAATTTTCTATCTCTATGGCTAGGCTCCATCTTATATATCTCATGGCCTAGCCACACTACCCATCGAGGCCTTCGTCTGAATCCTCCAAATATTATGTTGTAAAGAGGCCATCCAATATCTCATTCCCTCTACCTATCCCTATAGTTGTGTTAATTATGCATGTGCATGTGCCTAGGCCAACTAGATTTGGGTCAATGTATGTGCTTGTGTAATTTACATCAATGTAGATAAATGTGAAACTCTTTCCTATACCATGGCCTACCATGCCCATGTCTATCCTACACCCATCTCTATTGGTGGCTACATTCTCTCTCTATACTTATATATTTCTCACTACCTCTCCAACTAATCTGAACTAGATTGCTCGAGATGGGATAGATGGTATATTGGGGTCCTCTAATATAGTAGGGTCATATAGATATAGAATCTCATCTAGGATATCATGGAGTGCTCCAATCATAAAGGAACCCCATATATCCTCCTCATCCTTAGTTACACCTATAAAATCACACCTAAATATATATTAGATCATTGTTATATATCAAAATATCTATCTATCTCTAGTCTCTATTTCAAAGTAAAAACCTAATAAATAATTTAATCATCTTTATTACTTATCTAAGTCTTAGCCACTATGGTCTTGACATCTGCATGACTTCCTAGGATAGTCTCTTCATCTATGCAACCTCTTAATACCTCATTTATAGGTCTCCTCCTTAGGTCAAATTTGGATATCATGGCTCATGTCTACCTCATCCTACACTTGAGTAGTCTCTCTATCATCTAACTCTCCTCTAGTTCACCTACTAGGTCATTAAGGATGGTGATAGTATCCACTCTCTCCTACTCCTACTACCTCCATCGAAATCATGTCCTTAGTAGTTATTGTTTAGCTCACTATGGAGCTACTAGTGGTATCTTTATTTTCACCCCTCTCCTCATGCTCTACTCCCTATCATGCTCACCTAGTACATGGTCACTCATGACATTGTCTAAGTGTTGGCCTCATCACTAGTGGACCTAGTCCCCTCCTCCCCTATGGCTCTGTCACATGTCAAGCCCACTACTCAAGCATCAATATAAATGTCACTAGATGAGGTAAGCCCATCTTTCCTAGTACCTATATCACTGAATGTGGCTCTCTCTATTAGGTGTAGTGTTTTACCACCTATGTCTTCATTATAGTTGGTGAAACTATTTCTCAACTTGGCAATGTAGTCTTTATGTGCCTATATAGCTACCACACTATGTATTTGTATCTTACTATCTTTAGTGATACTATGTGTAGCATGGCCCATGCTACATGGTCCTCTCTCCATTTTTGTACTTGAGGTAACCTATCATCAAATACATAGGGCAGTATAGAGGGCTGATACATGGGAAACCTCTCATATATCCAAGCCATGAGTAATGTGATCAATATTATTGACTTCTTGCCTCTAAAAAACACCTCCTACATATCATGTATGAACTAGAATTAGATGATAGAATCAAGATCATATAATACTCCCTCCTCTAGGATCATCCTACTCAAAGCTACCACAAATAGTTGTACCTTATTATCTGACTTATGACATAGCACTTGTTGTGTCACAAGACATATCATATATTTTTGTGTAATTGTAATCTATGATCTATATATGTTTAACATGCTAACTCTCCTACCCACCAATATCATCTTCAACCTTGTAGCCCACATAGCTAAGGCTCTCTTCTCTTCCATGCTATTTGGTATACCTATAGTCATTGATAATCTTTCTATCAATATATCTAGGATGGCATGTACATCCTCTAGAGTGATAGGTAGCTCTATCACATCCCCATCCACCTCCCATATTAAGGTATTTGTTAGTTATTCTAAACATCTTAAGAACATGACTAATAGATCTGCACTCAAGGGAACCCTACACATATTAGCTATCCCTCCTAGGCCTACAAATACTAGTCTAGCTCTATCTCCAATCATTAGACACTCTAGTATATCTAGTATCTATGGCACATCTACCAATTGCCAAAATTTGGGTCATCCCTACAACCAAGAAACAACAAAAGATGTATTAGATCTTCCATGTCATATATAATCATAATACATTATTTTTACAATTTTAATTAAAAACAAGCCTAAATTTATTTAATTAATTCATTTTTACCTATTTTAAGCCTATTTGGTCTTTTTTACCCTTATTTGGTCATTCTAGGCCATTCTAGCCTTCTTTTGGCCTTTCAGACACTTTTTCATATTGTTTTGGTTCTAGGTTGACCAAAATTTCCCTAGTTGACTTAAAAATCTAAGTCAACCCTCTTCTTTTCCCCTCCCTAATATTATATTATCATTCTATACTTTTCATATCGGTTGGAAAAATTGTGCTAGGTTGATAGTCTGTAAAACATACAAGGTCAACACACACCTACTAGGTCAGTAGTGTGGATTTTTCTCATTTTTAGTCTACTAGGTCAACTAGGTCAACCCAATTATTTTTCACTATGAACCCCTTGAATTTTCCTTAAAAAGTGCCTTCTTGCAGTTTTATCCCTAATTTATTCAAAACCATTTCTCATATTCATTTTAAATTCTTATAAAATCTACTTTGGCTTCATTTTAAAATCTATAAATTCTATTTTTTTTTCTAAAAACACAATTAATTAAAATACTCCAAAACTGGCTTAAGATTCATAGTTGTATACCTATAGTATACCCGCTACTGCTCCTAAAGCTCCCCCTCATTTAGATTGTCATCCCATTGCCATCCTAGCTCATTTGGTCTCTAAAGCTCTTTTTCTTTCCTTCATAAGTCAAAATAGCCAAATTACTTGTCTTTCCCCCTATTTAAAAATGATTTTAAACAATTCAAATCTTTCAATTATTTTCTAGTTGATTCCTTATTTTTATTATATATTTATTTCTATTATTTCATTTTTTGAACTATAAAATATATTGGATTCATGAAGACTTAGAAAATATTTTCCACTATTATATGCCTATATTAAAAAAAAAATTGATTTTTGGTTATTTTTTACACTAACTTCTATAGGTTCACCTAGTGTTCTTCACATTGGATGTCTTCACTTTCTTGTGTAGTCTACTTATTTATCTACAACACTAAGTAAGTAAAGGTATGTGTTTCTCAATTATATCCTTTCATTTATCTTATTTTCTGCTTATTTCACTTTACTTAGCATCAATGTTGTGTGTTATCATGTTTTATCCCAAAGTATCATACTATGTTGCACTTACGTGATACATGATGAACTTCTAGTGGGGCATATGTATACACATAATAGTTTTAATTTTTTATGATTATTGACACATTGTATCTTGAAAGAACCCATCTATTCTCATTATCTCCAAGTGCACACCTTAAGGGGTGCACTAGAAAAGGGGTGGGCAGACCATTAGTTCTTCATAAGATTGTTGTCTCTTTTTCTACTTTCCATATATACACTTATCTCCTAAAACCATTTATGCTAGGATTATTATTATCAATTATACACATTGCATACATTTGTCATATCATTATACTCCTTTTTCTTACCTTGACCTCCTTTCACCAATTGACTATATAGGGTCGACTAGGTCGACCTTGTACTATTTAACAAAAATTTTCACTTGAAGTTCTTTAGCCCTTTAGTTGACCTAGCTTAGGACCTAGTGATTTATCTCCTAAAAACATATAGGGTCAACTGGGTCGACCTTGTAAAGCTGACATATTTAGTAGGATTTAGGGTAAGATCTGCCTATATATACAATTTCATTTCCAACCATTTGAAGATAGAGAAGTGAATAAAAATAAGTGTGAACAAACATCTGTTTGTTGACCATTCTACTTGAGGAATAAATCTTAGGGTTCCATACTTTATTTGTAGATACAAATATTATCTTGTGGAGAAGTATTTTAGATGCATAAATAGGTTGTGTAGCCTAGAGTTGATTTGTCTTTGTTATCCTTACCACAATAATCTCTTGTGAAGTACCTTGTCCAAGTGAGAGATTGAGGATAGGTAGGTTCATCTTCAAAGGCAATTATTCCTAAATTTATTTTTCCTTTGTAAGAGTAGATAGATAACGTAGTTTTGTTTTTATCCCATGCATTAAGATTCCATATACATTGATGTGATTATATGTCTTCTATGCATCTTTTTTTTAGTTTTTTTTTGTTTCTAACCCTCACTTTATACCACAAGATATGGCGTGAACTATATTAGATTTAATTTCATTTTTATTATAATAGAGTGAACATTAAACCTAGGAATATTTTAGGGTTATTAAATGATTGTATTAGATTGTAGGCTTTGGATCCCTTCTTAACATGGTGTATTATGATAAGTGATCCCCTAATCAGGTCTAGCGGATCCCCATATTGGTCATGATACTACTTAAGAAATGTATTCCCAATCATAAGTGTCAGTATGCTCTATATTATCTAAGTGAGGATTAAAATATAGACATGAAACATTTTTGATTTTATATAGATATAATGTTTAAGAATACCATTTGTCTTCTCATAAGCCAAGGCAAAGAGCAATTTTCAAGATAGAGATAAGCTGTCAATCAAGGTTTGAAACTTCCACACCACTTAACATAAAATATCATATTTAAGATACCAACACGTATCCTTGAAGACTTTATGGGTCAATTTCATACCTCTCTTCTTACTTGTAACTCATGATACGCTTATCAAATCTATCTCTCTCTCTCTTACACCCTTATCCTTCTTCTCTCACATTTATCTATAAATTGACCCTTGATAGGCTACATTTATATCCTCCACCTAGTTATGATGAATCCCTTCCCATTGTATCCTTTGATCAATAAGAAACTATTATTTAACCTTTTTCATTATCTAGTTTATATATGTATGCTTAACTAGTTGATCTTACTAAGTGATAGATTTTCTTCCTTAGCATGTTTTTCCTTGCTTTCTTGCATTCATGTTTAGTTGTTAATCCTTTTTTATGTCTTTTGAAGTGTTTAATTTAAGTGTAAGGTTTTAGCAAATTATATTTTCAATAATGTCATGTCATGACCTCTTGACTACTCATCCTAGCTTAAGTATTCTTTATAACCTTCATGAGAAGTATTGATGTAGAGAGGAAGTTATGGATAAGTGTTTTTTGTAGGTTAGTCTTGTGTTTTAAGTGAATTTGTGACTAGTTTTTAGTGGTCAAATCATATTTGGTGAATCACCCGCATTGGAATAGGTTTCTCTCCCTTTTACTAGCAAGTGGTAGATAAGTGTTTGATCCTATGTGATCCATCAAGGGGATATAACCCTTTAACCTATATATTTACATCTCCAATAGTGTAACCATAACCTTGAGGTGTTTCCATGCTACATCAAAATTTGAAGGCTTGAACTACCTTCCAAAGGGTGCATATTTGATTGATAATAGTTTTGTCACACTCAATGTTATTAAGGTCCAAAGTTGTGAAAGGATTATTGGTGTTGTTCTTCTAAATATTATCCTTTGAATAAATTGAAAACATCAATGGTGACTTCATGCATAATCTACTATTTATATCATCATAGTCACTTTTTCAAAGTAAGTTTTGCTTTCAATTCATTATCTTGATGAACTTGTTATGGCTAATTTTGAGATGAATTTTAGTTTCATGAAATTTGATGAAGTATATTATCCATATGGTCATCCATACTATCCTTTTAATGAGAATTTTAAACCTCAATATGATCCATATTAGTCATATTGTCATTATCAACCTTGTCATGAATTATATTAGTATTATGATTAGCCTTCTCAAGTTTATGATTTTCCTAGACAACATAGTCACTTACAAATCAATCCATTTCAAGTTTGAAGAAAAATCTCTTAGGATATGATAGGTACATGATAGGTCTTAACAAACAAATATAATATGGTCAAAATATCCTTAATCATATCATTCATGATATGAGAGACTCATTACATCTAATGAAATAATAATGGGCACCTATTGAGAGATGAAATTGGCAAAGTCTCTCAAGTGAAATGCTAGATGAAAGTGGTCTCATTCAAAACATAGAAGATAATCTAAAGATTCATGAAGAATAATAGATCCAACTCCATTAGCTTCATATGTCTTCATACAAACCACCTAAGCCCTCATACATGCCACCCATTCTCTACCAAGAGACTTTTTCAAGTGAGTATTAAAATATTTTGAGTTTTTCATATGTTTCTCAAATTTTCCCTTCTTTTCATTCAATACAAGAAATAATTCAAAGGAATGAGGATATTGTTGTTGAGAAGCCTCTTTTGAGAAAAAATATTATACTTCCCTTCCTTAAGAACATCCCAAGAAGTCTTTCAAGACTCCAAGTTATAATCAAGTGGTGAAATCATGGACTAAACAAGGTGAGACAAGTATAGATTGGGGATTTGAATTCAAACAAGAGTATAAACCTATACAAGTCTCTCCCATACTCCTCAAGTTCCCTCTTATATCTCATATTATCCTTCTTGTGTTCCTTGTCCTCATGAAGTCACTAACCATATTCAAGAAAATATATTCTAAGAGAGCATAGACAAGAAAATTAAAGACTTGGAGTTGAAAACTAAGAAGATTAAACCAAGCCAATGTCAAGAGTTTGAAGTCAAAAAAATATTGATGCCTATTCAAGCTCCATTTCCCTCTTTCAAAGAACATATATCTTTTCCATCTTAGAGGTCTATCAAGAAGGTTTTCAAAATAAGGAGCCTTAGTTGAAAAGGATAGAAATAAAGTTATAGCTATTGAAGAGCCTCAAGAAGGATATGAGAAAGACAAAGTGGTGGTTGATAGGAATGAGTCACTTATAGCCCAAATGAGCTTACCTTCCCTCTAATATTTTATAAAAGAAACTTCCATTCCTAAGCCAATTCATGAGCCATCTATCATACCTCATAATTCCTCTCCAACTCATGAACTTATCCATCACCCTCATACTACATCCCTTCTTGAAGAGGAACTTATCCTATGGGAGGTAAGTGAAAAAGTAAGAGTTGTAATTACAATTGCTGAAGATTCTTCAAGTGAGTTTGATGAGGATATTTCCATTGGTACCCCACTTGGGGAAGAAATAGGCATTTAAATTTTCAAGGATGATGTTCTATAATAAGGTATTGATGTCATCATTCAAAAAGAATATCTAATTTCATCCAACCTTGATGAGGTTACATATGGCCTTAATGTTTAAGGCTCTTTAAGAAAACAAGTTAAAGTTGACATGGTGCATGATGAGTAGAAATATAAACTTGAAGAAGCTGCCTTGCAATCACATCTAACTACATAGAAGGATTTGAGACTCTTGATAGTCATATATCCCTTAATGGGAAAGATGAGGATGTTTTTTTAGTGGGTCTTGCTCATGTTAATCAAAGAGAAGAGACAAAGGATGATTGGTAGTAGTAACTTGAATATATTTAAGATATTAAATAAATTTTCAAAGGTACATTTCCTTTGGAATATAATGATCATGAGGAGATTAAAAAAGACACACTAATTGAGGATAATGATGCAGTGTGGAGTGAGTATGCAAATCTCCTTGAAGAGCTTGATGAGCTTATAGTAGTCAATAAGAAGTATGATGTCACTTAATATTCTATTAAGGCTAAAAAATCATGCCTCAATAGAGCATAATTAGTTGAGGTTACAAATAAAGATCATCATGAGAAGGATCTTGAAGAATAAGATAAGTATGTATTCATAGGTGATTGGTTTATATCTACCACTTCATTTGAGAATATGACAAGAGGATTGGCAAGCAAGGAAAGGATGAAATTGATAATAAAAATGTCTAAAAGGTATCTTGCCTCATCCAATTCTTCATCTCATGGAGTAAAGGATCTAATAAACTTCCCCTTTGACCTAGGAGGAAGAATAAAATTTCATGTTATTTATATATAATTAGTTTCTTTCTTTTTTGTTGTGTTCCCTAAGTGCTTAGTTGGCACATGTGTGTGATTGTATCCTTTGATTTGTGTGTTTTTATCCTTGTTTTATGTGGTTTAAAGGTCAAATAAATTTGTTTTATCATGGTAAGGGTCTGGTAAATTTTTAATCTAAGTTTAAATGAATCTATTTCCTAATGAAAGGACAAGCATATTGGTCTATTTATCACATCAGGCATTTTACCCTCATGAATCACTAATTTGTTGACTAATTTTGACCTCTAAGGTTAAAATATCAACCCATATAGGTAGAAAATTTATTTTCATGTATTGATAGTCTTGTTCATATCCCATTACATGCTTTAGTGGTCTTCTAATAGTCTTTATAAGGTCTTATTACCATTATTTAAGGTAAATTTAGATAAATTAAGGTAATGATATTTCCTTCATTTATATTAGTATAGTCATGTAATAGGTACTTAGGTGTATATTAGAGTCATTACATGCCATATAAACATTTTATGATTATTTGTAAAGTTTAAGGTTCTTTTGTGGACTTTAAAGTAATGTTTTATGAGGAAAAAAGTGATCTTTACTAACTTTTATGTATGACAAATACCACAAAAGTGAAAAATACAATAAATAATATTTCCAAGGTCATTTTATCTATTTTATAACTTTCCTATATGTCAAGATGTTATAAAGAAGATAGAATCTTGGTTTTCAATGTTAACGTAGGAGTTTCACTCACTTGTATAGACTTCAAAAGCTCACTTTGAGGTAAAATTATTGCATATGTATCATTTGGTATTACATAAATTAGTTTAAATATTTGGATAAAGTTTATTGTCTTACATATGTGTTATACATTCTCTCTCCTCTATCACTACCCTTACAAACTCAAAAAGGTAAAAATCAAATGCATGGTACGACCAAGAGAGAGAAAGTTTGAAGCTAAAAATTTGGAAATTTTGAGGGGTCATAATGATATTTAATTTTTTTTAATTTTTTTATATATTCATTCCCCCTCATTTATGAAAAATCATTAAGAGTGATAGAAGGTCACTAAGTCTTGTTGATTCAAGTAGGGTCTAATTCTGTTAATGTTTATCCACTTTAGAATTTGATGGAGGAGGATGCTTTTTTGGGATGTTTTTAGAGGTAAAAACATTCCTTTAAATGTGGGTTACATCAATAAACTCAACATTATTATGTGTCTTCAATAGAGGAAAATTTTCTCAGGTGTATGGAGTTTCGGTCAATCTTGCTACAAGTGTTTTGATTTGTTTGAAATGTTACCACCTTCATAAGTCTCTAAGTTACACATAACTCATGTAATTACTTAAATATAATATGATTATGTGTTTTATCTCTCTAAAAATGAATTTTTGAAGATAAAATTTCAAGGGATGTCATGTTCTTATCCTTCGCAAGAATGGTTTGTGTATTACCAGCCTTCTACAGGTCTGAGTATGAACTTGGATCAAACTAAAAATAAATATAAATGATGAAGCAATAGAGATAATTTTTGGACATGTTATAATCTCAAGATAGTAGGAATTTAACTCAAATTCACTCTCTAATAATGGCTTTAGACAAGTTTCATTCACATATAAGTCTGCATACCTTTAGTTAAACATTCATAAACCCTAGGTTTAACTTTGAAAGTATTTTGTCAATGGAGAGATGAGACAAGCTCAAAAACATTCATATTTCCTTGAATAACACAATGCAAGATCATCAAAGAGCATGAAATAATTTAGGGGATCCAATTTTAAATATATAAACCTTGTACATGAGATGATTGTACACAACCTGTATATGTAAATGAACAACTTGATATTGCATAGGATTAGTAGAGGTATATAGACTACTGATAACATGATGTAAATTGGTAAATATTATATACATATATAATTTTAAAGACTTAATAATTTGTCCTTGGTATTCATCTAAGCAAAATTTAGACCTATAGGTCTAATCTTGTAGGTCTTTAGTTTGGATATAAACCAATAAAAATATAAAGAATATTGATATGAATACACAACTCATGAAAGTATGAGAGAAAAAATAGAATCATGATGACATATAAGATAGTTGAGAGTCAAAATATAACTTAAGTGACTAAGTTCAAAACATTAAAAGAGTCTACAGGATAATACTCATGCATGGGCTTGTGTATGAAAGAAAGAGAAGAAAGGTTTGTAGAATACTATGAAAAAGCTAATAGACTCTGTAAGAAAGTGAGAAAGAGATTCCAATGAGGTTTTTATAATATAAATGCATCATTATTGATTTGATAAAGGCAAGCTCAAAACCTCATGATCAGACTCTAGCTAATAGACTTTGTAAGAAAGTGAGAAAGAGATTCCAATGAGGTTGTTATAATATAAATGTACCATTATTGATTTGATAAAGGCAAGCTCAAAACCTCATGATCAAACTCTTTTTTAATGGTCAACTATAGCCAGGCCTATAGAGATGTGAGGAAGATATTTTAAGTTTGTGGAATATGATGTATTAATAGAAATAAAGATGTTAAATATAATTTTAACTTGGTTCATCATATAGTGAATGATTTCCAACTATAATTATGACCTACGGGCCTATGTGTCTCTTATGGTTGAAGAATTTGTTCAATCAAAGGTGGTATGAAGCATAAAGACCCTGATAATATAAACCAAGACTTAAAAGGAACACCCTATGAAGTTGTCAAATCTTAAATAATGATGAAAAATGGTAATTATCATACCTATAAGATGTATAGACATAATAGGCTATTTAGTCTTATTCATGAGGATTAAGTGATTGTACTTATATTGAGTTAGGGATGAATAGGAGTGTGCTTTAAAGCATTTAAATTTTATAACTAAATACACTAAAATTAATGTAGAGGCTCTACCTTGGAATAATTAAAGACTAAGTTATTGTTTAACCCCTAACACCTATAGGCCTAAGAGAGGTACACAAGCCTACTCATAAGGATTTGAGGGTCTATGCATATGTGGAATTGGAAATGAAAGGTTTTTAGAGATTAATATCCTTAAGGAAGATTATAAAAAACATATAAATGTTCCACAAGTTTCAAATATAGTTATAAGGAAAGAATACCTTAGGAAAAGGTCAAAATAGATAGTTAGGGTCATTAAAAGTAGTATTATTGAGAACACTATCTTGAGAAATTAAAGGCTAAAGTAGGTATAAATACATATTAAGGATAGGAGGACTATGGAAACAACTCAATTTTTTTATCACTAATCTCATAAAGTGTTTAGAGCCAAAAACAAACTTTAAGATATAACCTATATGGCTCACTTCTTTCTCAACCCTCTCAAATGCACAATTTTCCACCTTAGTAACATCATATTCTATGTGGATCTTCCATGACAAAGTGAATTGTGTTAAACACTATTTTGAGGTGTTAGAGGGGTTTCCTCAATGTAATCTTATGGCATTAGGAGAGATAAAGAATCTCTAGTCTTTATGAACCATTGTTAAGACTAAAAACTAGTATGAAGCTACTTAAAAAGAGAAAAATGACCCAATATGATAAAAATTATTTCCAATTAATTAAAATAGATTATTTTTAACTAAAAATTACTTTAATGACTCATAACTCTCATGAGCATGTAATCAAGGTATTGGTTGGCATGAATAAGTACAATACTAGATTGAATAGGCATAAATCCATAATTGTAGTTGTGTATGTGAAGGAAAAATGTATGAAATGAGATATAGATATAATTAATATGTCTATAAGGACTTTAAAAAGACCATATTACCTTCCACAAACTTTTCCATGTCATTTAAAGTGATTTATGAACTCTACAAGTTGCCAAGCTAGCCAAAAGGAAAAAATGCATTATTTAACTAGTCAAATGGCTTATAGACATATAAATTACTTTAAGAGGCCTATATTTATCATGATGAGTTATAGGATGAATTTTTATAAATTATAATAATATTTAAAAGCACTGAAACCTTAAAATTTCTTGGGAAAACACTCAAATTGTCTCTTAAGCCTGTTTCAGATGAGGGGTTTGATCATTCCATTGTTCATCCAGTTGTACATGATATCAAGAGATAAAAATTGACATGGAGTATGGAATTGGAATGTTTAAATTTAATCACACACTTAACAAGAGTTTCACATGTGTGGGAGTGAATTAGAGCCAAAATTTAGTTTCTAGGTAAGAAGGCCTAATTAAGGAGAGAGAATGGGCTAAAAGGGACACTTTAGCTTGGAGTTAGGTTATGAAAATTGACATGCAGATGTAAGGGGATATTGGGTCCTCAAATATATCTTAATTTTGTCATTAAAATTGATACACTTCCATAAATAAGGAGGTTTACATGTTTTTAGGGCTACATGGAATGAAGCCAAATGAAACATTTTAGTGAAAAATGTGTTCTTGGGGGTAGTTTAATATATCTAAATGATATTTTTCATGTATAATATGATTTTTATAGGCTCTCCATAGATATATAATTAATTTGAGAAGACGAACTCAAGTTGTGACACTTGTAAGCAATATTGGCCTAGTGAGTTGAAGGGGTTTTGAGACACCTAAAGAGATAGATGATGATTTCCACTAAGATGTTTGTTGGATATATTATAGATATGATGAAATGTGTTAATATAATATTTTTAATGTAACTTAACATGATTTTATTTTTAATAATTCCATTTTTCTTCTCACAAGCAAAGGCAAATGGTAGTTTTGAAGAGCAAGGCAAAGTGTCAAGAAAGGTTTGAAACTTCCACACCACTTGGAGTAGAAGAGAATATTTAGGAGACTAAAAATTGTACTTTAAGACCTATCAAGGTATTTTCATACATCTCTTATTACTTGTAACTCATTATGCATTTGTCAACTCTCTCTCCTCTACCTTTCTCCTTCTTCTCTCACTTTTCTCTATATATTGAGCTTTGATAGGCTAATTTTGTATCCTCCACCTTAGTACGGTGAATCCTTGACCATTTTAATCATTTTATAAATAATAAACTATTGTTTTACCTCATTAATTTAATAGTTTTAATATGTTTTCATGACTATTTGATCTTGCTAAGTGATAGTTTTACTTCCTTGGCATGTTTGTCCTTTCTTGCATGCATGTTCAATTTGGAATCCTTTTTGTAGGTCTTGTGAAGTTTTTAAGTGAGGTTAAATGTTTGAGTGAGTTATATTTTTAATAGTGTCATTTCATGACATCTTTACTCATCTTCTTATCTCAATCATTATTCATAAAAATCATGAGAAGTATTGATGTAGAGAGACAGATTTGGAGAAGCGTTTGTTGCAAGTTAGTCTCATGTTTGAAGTGCATTTACAACTAGTTGGTAGTGGTCACATAATATTTGAATAATCACTACCATTATAATAGGTTTATCTCCATTTTATTATCAAGTGCTAGATTAGTGTTTGAGCCTAAGCATCAAGTAGAACTAGCCCTTTAACATACAGATTCATCTCTCTAATAGGGTACCCACAACCTTGAGGTGTTTCCATGTTACATTAAATTTTTAAGTCTTGAAATACCTTCCAAAGGGTATGAATTTGATTTATAACATTTATCCCCTTTGATTTCATAGAGAAGGAGATTTGAGTTACAATTTCTAGACAATGATTGTTGACATTTATTCCACCACATTTTATTAGAGGTTAGTACATGTATGATCTTTTTTATTCTCAAATTATGTATGGATTACATATAAAACTTTTTCTCTCATGAACACCAACCAATTATACAAGAGGGTTATATTTAATTTTAATTTTATCATATTTATTCCTATGATTACATTTCATCTCCCTATGCCATATACTTGAAATAATAATGAAAAGTACATTTTGAAGGACCCTTGAGAGATATCATAGCTTATTTAGCCCTATGTTTTATCCTTCTATATCTATTCTATGTAGTTTTTTGGAAAACATGTGTCCTAGCCACTCATTTCCTTATAAATTGTTAGCCTCATCTCATATTTTTAAATTTTACACATTAGATGTTAAAAAAGGATTTTAAAAGCTATATAGAAGCTAGTACCCATTTTTTCAAGTTTGTAGGGTTATTCAAGATAATTATCCACATTTAAATGGAATTCATCAGTAATTTTATATATTTCTAAGGTTAAAATAGATCTTAAGAAGACAAAGGAGTGCAATTCTATAGTCTACAAGCATATGAAGAATAATTGTATGGTCTAGGAGAGAGAACAGGTTTCAAAGTTTTGTTGGATTATTTTTTTATGGGTCTCCTTCATGTTCTTATGTTTTCCAATAAAGTTTTATAAATATTTTTTTACAAATATTAGTACCAATAATATCACCAATGTTCTCTCAAGAGTTCTTAATAAGTCATTGTTTATCTTTTTTTAAGGTTTCTTATATTTGGTTGAGGATCTTAACATATTCTTAGGTTTCAATTTTACTTACTAATGGTCCTTAAAAGCCCTAAAAATTGATATGTGTGGTATAGGATATGATCATGCTTAAATTGGACCCTCAAACTAGTTTTGACATCTTCTTTTCATGCTCTTATCACTCCATCTTGGTTCATATCCATTCTCATTATCTTACACTGCCATTCTCACTATGATCATGCTTCATTTTCCACTCCAAATATGGTTTTCCATATTCCTTTCCCATCATTCCCACTTACAATCATATCCATCTCATCAATCCATTACAAAAAATATTTAAAGACTAATCAAAGCTTCACAACCATTCAAGTGTGGTCTATAGGACCTTGAAACCATGTTAAATAGTCAAGAAGGTAACCTATATCTAATACACTAACAATCATGGGTTTACATGAAAGAACAAAAGAAGGGAATACAAGGAAGATATCTCTTTTAAGGTCTTATTTTATTTATATCTATCAAGATATAGTATTTTAAGGACAAGGATCATATTATGTTTGCTAACCTTCCTTAAGGCTAATTTTATTCATAGTATATACAAACACAATCATTCATAGTTTAAAATAAGGACATAGTCTTGTTGAAGTTTGACACCATGGTAATAAGTGTATGAGTGAAGTAAAAAGGAATTGAGATTTATTGACCAATATTAGGGATTAATTCTTTATATAAACCATAGGCTTGTAGTCAAGTATCCTTTGAGACACCTATAGGCCTGTGTTCAGATAAAAATATATAGTAGATGAGGGTCTTGGTAGTTGTAAGGCATGTTAAGGTGAAAAAGAGGATACTTGGATTAGATAAATATATAAATAATAATATGGATAACAATAGTAAGGTAGCTCAATAAGAATTCAAGTTCAAGTTCTTGAATGGCTCAAACAACACAAGAAGAGACCTACAACTAGCTTCTAAGGATAGTCATAAGCCAATGGAGTTCTAACAAGTTATAAAAGAGGATTTTAAGGAGGTTTGACCTTCAAGTAAGGGGATTGAGAATAGGAAGATCATTATACAGTGTAATGGACTCTTAAACCTCTTATTACTTTTCATCAAGTTCTCAAAGACCTAAAATTTTGCAAATTCCATACAAAAGCCTATCTTGATGCACAGTCAAGTTAGGAGTAAGAGAGAAGGTTTGATTTCAAGAAGGTGTAATTATTATATGAAGGATATCATGTTCTCTAAATATTCATATTAATTTTACTCAAAGATAAATATAGAAGTGAACCAAACTCATTTTTGGTCATATTTGCTAGAAATCACCACCTATAACCACAAGAACATATCGATATCTCCAAGCTCTGGAAGGATTAGGGAAATATAGTACATGATGGAGTTTCATGGTCTAATGATATGTATTCATGTTCATGGAAGGTTATTAAATAAATAGTGATGTAATGAATTCAAAGGATAATTATTGTGATCCAAACAAGCTACAATCAGGTTCCCCTAATAAATGTCTACCTATAACCATGGGTTAACACAAGCATACCTCCTATTATGAAAAGAATGAGAGCATATCCTAATAAGGGAGTTTAATATAAAATGGAGGAAATTTTTTCAATATAAGTAGATATGAAATCATGAGGGAAAATAAATAGGAGTGTCTAAGCAATGCTTGAATCATGGTCAATTGTCACCTACAACCATACAAAATGGTAATTTCATTAACACAGCAACTTATATGACCTAAAGTGAAAAATGAAGATTATCAACTCAATAATGATGATTGTGAGATATTATATATAATCAAGTGACCAATGGATATATTTAAAACTTATAAAGATAACTAAATAAATGCCAAGAGAATGAAATTGAAGGTATATAGGTTATTGTATGGAATATGACTGTTTGTGAAGCTTGAGAACAATAAAATAAGAGTTAGTACGATAGAGAAGAAGTTTTTTAGGAGTTTTAAAATGAATTAATGTGTATTTAAGTTAAAAAAATGGTTAAATTTATATTAATCACCTCTACATCTCATAAATACCACCTACAACAGTGTTAACATATAGTCACAATGAGTGTTCTTGAGAAGCATGGTATGGTGATAGGTTGCATAAGTTTACAAGGTAACCAATGGGGAATGAGAAAACTTAAAGTAATTTTAATAGTATATTAAAATCATTAAAATAATTATTAATCCTAAATAAATGTATAAAGAACCAAAACTCAGTCTTAAGACTTAACAAGTAGGCAACGTATTAGTAAATTGAGGAAAATGCACCTACATGCCACTATAAGCAGAATTTATGCATGAAAATTGGTGGATTTAGTACTCATGAGTTCTTATATATATCCATGGTTTTTTTAGGTCAAATTATGAGGGAAAATACTCACTATTTTGTCACATTTAACTCCCTATCTATTGATATTCTTCATCCAAGTAGGCAGATTTATGGAAGTGTTTAAAGGTGTGTTATAGGGTTTAAAGATCATGGAAGGTATTATAAAGAATAATATGGTATTTTTACATCTTAAAAACACATTTAAATAGTGAAAAAACTCCAACTTATATTCAAACCATGACTTTGAGATTTAAAATTAGCAGTCAGGCCTAAAACCTTATAAAACACAATCATAATTTTGGACACTTACATTGACTAATTATTAATTTGGTGAACATATAGATAGTGGGGAGGATAATTTGAAATTTTAAAGATATATTATAGTGTATTAAATTCATAAATGTAGTTTTTTACACCCTTCAAGCTCCTCAAATTCATACACAACCCTCCATAGCCACTTGAAGCCCAATTTCATCACATCAAGATCTTGATGTGACTTTTGCATGGGAGATCCTAATTTTTATGGTTGATGAAGGGGTTATTATACTTCATTTTCAAGGAAATTATTTTTCCATTATAGTTCCATATGCTATGAACAATCATTAAGAAACTATAAACCTCTTAAACCCTTTGAAAACCCTCATAACCACCTGATGGAGAAAAGAAGCCAAATTATGCACATATATGGTATGTTTGAGACATGAAATGAATTTTATAGTCTTATCAACTCCCATAGTAACCTTCATTACCATTTTTTTGGCACATGTAGTAATTTTACTATATGGACTGGGAAAAATAAGTTAATTTTGAGATAGAAAGGAAAGTAAGAAAGGCTAATTACACATTCAAAGGATTTTATAAGAAATATTGTGTCTTAAAATCTCTCAATAAAACTTATAAATATATAAACAAAGGTTTTTTGGGTCAAATCCATAGGATAATAGGTCTGCATGTCAAGATAAGAATTTGTTTACATGCAAGGTGAATAATAGTGGCTTGATCAAGCTAATATCATTACTCTAGAGAATCCTCTATAGTTTTTTCAATAAAAATACATTTTATAAGAACCTATAGACTCATCATAAAGTTATATATTGAAGGATTCTATGCATACACCTATGTTTGTCCTTAACATCACTAGATAAGGCCATAAAAAAGGGGTAACAAGAGCTAAAGAAAGGTCATAAAGAAACTAAAAATCATCATAAACATCATAATAAGGGAATAATAGAGATTTATCTAATTTTTAGCCACAATTAATCAATATCATTGATAATCTTGGGCAAGGAACACCAAACTTTGTCTAAAAAGCCCATTTTCCACTCTGAGAGGAGATATCACATGCTCACCCTGATATAAAAAAAAATCATGGGAAAATAAGAAATTTGGGGGATTTATAGGGCCTAATACACTAATATTTTTTAGAATTGGTTTAGGAATTCAAGTCACAAGATTTATGAACAATCATTAAGAGCCCAAAGCACTCTTAAACCCTTACAAAACCATACTAGCAAACCTATTTATGGATAATTAGAGAAATATTCACCCAAAATGATTTAAAACTCATAAATACCAACTATATAATCAATTAAACTTTAAGAGATTCATGTCCATGAGCATTGGTTATACGAATGTTGTATATATTTGGCAAAAGATAGGTTTTTAAGAGAAAATAGAATTAAAGAAGAAGTACAAAGAACCTTAAGAGATTTACAATTCATGGAAATTTAAGATTGGAAATTTTTATTCCTCATAAAATAATTATATTATCATAAATATCCCTAAAATTTCCCTTGTGAGCTCATCCAAAATAATGAGTCTATAGGAAATGAAGGAAAAGCAAGCTAGTCAACCAGTTTAACTAATTTGTAGGTGTTGTTTGATCATAAGATTCATTTGATGATATAAGGCATTGATTTATGTCTTTAATTAATCATATTTTAATTTTTCAAGGATTTATGTAGGTTATAATGGCCACCAAGCATAAAGAGTTAGGTTATTAGGCCTAATTTGGTTTAGTAAACCTATTTACTTAATCAAGTAGATAGAATATTGCATAGAAAATTATATATGAGAGATAATGTGGAGTTAAAATTCCATAAATATGATATAAATCATGCACAACTGAAAATTTATGTAAACTACATGCTTAACTAATCCTTTTGATGAGTTAATTGGTCTTTAACTGGTCCAATTACGTGTATAACTCATTTTGAGTTCAAATTCATGAGTTAACTCATTTTAAGTGGAGTTGTCAAACAAAAAATGGAATAAAATTCTAGAGATGGAGATTATATAATACAAATATTACCCACCACCATTTTTTAATGCCAAAGATATCATGCAATCAACATACAAGATACTAGACATAAGGAGAAGTCTTAAGGACTATTGTCTACAAACTGTAATTGAAAATTAATTTGAGTTGATGTTTAGATATCTTGTCCTTCTCTCTTATATGCCATATTAACTAGATATTATTATCTTTTTATATATCTTCAGGCCTTTGGGCCATTTTTAAGGACCCCTCTTTTGGGCATTATGAAAATATACCAGGATTGAGCTTTGTAAACCTCTTAAGATAATAAAATGACTATTTTTAGGTTCCCATATTTACGTTTAGTGTATTATACTGGTTTGATTTTCATATGTGGTAGTATTTATCCCTTGGTAGGTCTTAATATCAACTAATTACTAGTGTTCCATCTTATTTGTGTCATATATAGTGTTTTCTGTTGATTGATTGAGCTAACAATGGAAATATTAATTGGTTAGTGCCTTGAATCAGGGCTTCCATCATTGACCTTATGATTTATCACTTGATGAAACCTTTATATAAAATAATATTCCATAAGAGTCTTTTAGAGTTGTATATTTAGTGATTACATTGATTATTAGTGTTGGATGAGTTCAAATTGAGTGGATAAACCATCAATATAGGGGAATCACCATTAGTAGAATATATTTCCCTTTCACTTATCAATCTAACCCTTTTCATCCCAAAAAATTTAGTAAGTTTTAATAAACTAATAAAAATAGATACATAATAGGAGTTATCCTCACAATCTAGAGGTCTAGTCTAAGATACAAGTCTCCCAAACCTTAAACCATTCTAATGTTAGTCTAGGTTTAAAGGAGATCTAAGTAATATACCTTCAGCAGGGTACAACTTGGGTTGCTATCAATTCTAGCATGCCTGGTAAAACATAGATATAACCATTAAATTACAAATTTGCATCATCTTAATCTTCAAAACTAGTTTGAATTACTCATATGGTCACCATCTCAGAGGTAAATGACATCTCTTACTCATAAATTTAATTATTTTCATGTGTCTTTTGGGAAGATATGGAGCAAAATTTGATCATTCATCTCATTATCAATATCCCTTTGATCGATCCTCATTTTAATATGATCAATATACATCTCAATATTACCCCTATCAGCCCTACCATGATAGATATCAGCCTTATGATGAGCCTTACCAACCATATATAGAGCCTTATCAATAATATGGTGACTCATGGCAATCTCATGATACTCTTGATCAGCTCAACAAAGTTACAAGACAATATATCTCAAGCTTCAAACAAACCTTACTTGAATATGACATAAAATGGTGAGCATAGACAATCAAAATAGCTTTGGATAGGAGGTCTCTAATAATGAGATTAAGAGTATCAAATCTTCATTATAGTAATCTAAAGAGCTATGTGCATATTTCATAAGACAAGACCATTCAAAATTTAGTAATGATATCTTGGACATAGGTGGTCTAGTTGTAGGCATTAAAGAGAAGTTGGTAGTCCATGAGACATACTAGGGTCACCAAAACTAGCAACATGTTCCCATTAAACTACCATTTTTTCTTTGTGAACATAAAAAAAATGTATATCACAACCCTTAATATTCCAATCAAAACTTGATAAGCTTTCCTACTTAGAATTCTATCCAAGAGAGACCTCAAAAGGTGTAAAAATTAAGTTTTGAGGAGGCTAATTTTTGTGTTTCATATTAGATCATATAAGAACCTTCATCTTTAGGTTTGTAGGGAGGTGTCTTTAATTATTTGGTTCATGACTTTGAGGCTCACCATATGAAATAAGTTGATCTTTCAAATCATCATCTTCAACACTCAATTGTAGTTGCAAAAGCAACTCAGTCTCAACAACAAATTCCTTCATTCATTCCCATGGTTTCAATAAGTTCAAAAGAAGAAGCTCTTAAACCCAAGTTCATGACTTGGAAGTAAATACAATAGTTTATAGAGAGTGAATAACATTCAAGAATAAGTACAAGTTTTATTTTGGAAAGAAATTATAAAATTATTCAACCTCTACTCTTCCCTATTCAAAATCCCAAGGCCTTACCTTCATGGAAATATATTCATGAGAGCTTGTAGAAGAGAGAGGAGGTGAAGGTGATTTAAGATGAGAAACCCCATGAGTAGAATCAATCATCTATGGTAAAACATTTGGAACTTTCTCATCTACTTGAGTATTTCTAGGCATCCACAATGAAAATTATTAAGTAAATTCTCCTTTGTGAAGATAATGAAGAAGTTTCAGTTGAGGTGATAGGTGATGAGAAAGATGTTTCAGTTAAACATGAAGAAAACATCACCATTGAGACACTTGTTGGTAAGGATAGACATGACTTAATCTTTCATAATTTTAAATAAGATGAGTTTCAAGATGAGATTTAGATGCAAGATAAGACATAAGAATAAGAGGTTTTAGTTTAACAAAAAGGGGTTGTTTCTAAAGAGCTTTTGATCATGTAGCAGTTGTTCTTCATCAAGATGTTCCTCAAGAACTTATAAAAGTTACCATTGATATGTGTAATCCAACCAAATAAGATAAGTTTCAAGGTAATGATGATAAATTTTGATATAAATATATGAATATTTATAATGAATATCAAGCTCTTCAATCTCTCACACTTCCTATTGAGGATGTTAAAGACCAATCAACTACTAAACCTATTAAGTTTGGTCCATAAGAAGAGGAAGTTTATGATGATGTAAGGAATTAAGAAGTGTTAGTTAAATTAGTACATCAACCCATTTCTCCTAAATATTAACCAAATAAATAAATCTTTCCCTCTAGCATGCCTAATGATGTACAAGATGTCAATCATGAAAATCTTGACAAGTCATCATTCCATGTGGAGTAAAGTGAAGGTATTAAGAAAGACATATAAGATCATGGTAGACAATGAATGAGACTAGATTATAATTATTATTTCAAATTAGAAGAATATGGGAAGAGTATGATTGGGTTTTGGACTCACATTATCAATCCATGTACCTGAGAATGGAAATAGAAAGCCTAGATGTATCACCAAGAGGCCAAGAACATGATAATGCTTATATCTACAAGATAGAACCATCAAGATATGGAAATAATGCTTCAAGGTTACATGGTGGAAAATATATCTTCCATTTGAACTTAAAGGAAATATTTTTTTTTTAGGTTAGTTTTTTTAGGTTATTTTTAAGGTTTCAGTAAGTGATTAGCACAAGTAATAGTTTATTGCCTTGTTGTTGTCTTGTCTTGTCTTGTTTTTTCTTTAGGTTAGTTATATTTACTTATTAGTTTATATATTTTTATTGTGTTGTTTATTTTTAGTCTTGTTGTTTTTTTATTAAAAAATAGGTGTTACAAAGTCCAAAAGTCTATTTGGTAGTCAAAAGAATCATGAAGACATGTTGTCGTGTTTCAAATTGTCATTATCATGTGAAAAATAGTGAGTTGTTTTGATCAACAGGCTGGTTAACTCTTCTGAGACACCAAAAATGTTTTAAATTTGGTATATCAAGGCCAAATTCCACCTCTTGTAACTCAAAACTTCTCAGGGTATTGTTATAAGCATTTTTAATGATAATTCTACTTGTAAAACTATGTATTTTTTCCTGAAAGGGAAATTTTTATTCTTTAAATTTTAAATATGAGTAAAAATTATATTATAATATAATTTTAAAAACCATTAAACATATTCATATTTATTATTTTACTTTATTCATAAAGTTTCATACTTTGAAAAGGTCATTTTATGCAAGTTTAAGCTTGGAAAAGGTACTTTTGAGGCCACACATGCCAATTTTGGCCCCCAAAAGCATGTAAAAATAATTAAAACTTGATATACCATTATTTTTGACTCGTTTTATTCATATCCATGAATTAAATTGGTAGTGATAAGCTTTAAATTTGGAAAATATGTAGGAAAGAGTCATTTTCAATGTAGTTTTCATGCAAAGTACAGACTTATACGACCATTCCATAAAACAAAGATCAAGAGAAGGAATAATAGGTCATATTAAGTTGTAAAAAATAATTTAAAGGAAATAATATTCAATATAGTAAAAAACCAATTCCCTCCAGTCATCTTGTTTGTTTGCACATAGGGAGAGCCCTTTAGGTTTATAGGTGGTACAACCATGAGAGAGAAAATCATGGTCTAAAAATTTGGTCAGAGAAATTAGCCTTAGAGAGATTCCAAATATATAAATTTTTTCTCAATTTGGTCATATCTCATTCATGAATAATCCATTTGGCTTCAATTCACTCATTATGGCTCCTTCATTAAAGCAGGAAATTGGTTTTCTATGTTTTCCCCTCATCAAAACAACATGGTAGAAAATTTCAAGTTTACAGGGTTCTTTAGGATCATTATAAAAATTTACATGGAATTAAATATTCATTTTACACATGTATTATGGTCAAATATACCTCAACAAGATAAAAGAGTACAATTCTATAGTCTACAAGCATATGAAGAAGAATTGTGTGGTCTAAGAGAGAGAATGGGTTTCAAAGTTTTGTTAGATTCTTGTTTCAGGGGTCTCCTTCATGTTATTATTTTTTAAAATAAAGTTTTATCAAAAAAATTTCACAAATATTCATACCAATAATATCACCAATGTACTCTCAAGAGTTTTTAAGATATCACTGTTTGAGATTTTATAAGGTTTCTTAGCTTTGGTTAAGGATCTTAACATATTCCTAGGTTTAAATTTCAAATTAATATGCTCCTTCAAAGGCCTAAAAATTTGTATATGTGGCAGAGGATATGATCATGATTACATTAGACCCTCAACCTAGTTTTGACATCCCCCTTTCATTCTCTTATCACTCCATCTTGGTTCATCTCCATTCTCACTATCTTACACTACCATTCTCATTATGATCATGCTTCATTTTACCCTCCAAATGTGGTTTTACATATTCATTTCCCATCATTACCACTTCCACTCATCTACATATAATCAATTCATTACAAATATGAGTCAAGGACTAACCAAATCTTCATGATCATTCAAGTGTGGTCTTTAGGATTTTGAAACCATGTTAAATAGTTAAGAAGGTAACCTACATCCAATACAACAACAATCATGAGTTTGCATGAAAGAAAAAAATAAGGGTAGATGAGGAATATGTCTCTTTCAAGGTATTGTTTAATTCTTATCTATAAAGCTATAATATTTGAAGGATAAGGATCATATTATGTTTGGTAACCTTCCTTAAGGCTAATTTCAGTCACAGTCCATACAAATACAATCATCCATAGTTTTCAAAGAAGGACCTTCTTGTTGAATGTTGACACCAAGGAAATAAGTGTAGGAGTGAAGTATAAATGAATTAAGTTTTATTGACCCATATTATGGATTCATGCATTTTATAAACCATAGGATTGTAGTAAGGTGTCCTTTAAGACACCTAAAGGCTAATGTTTTGGTCAAAATATGTAGTAGATGAGGGTCTAGCAGTCTCAAGGCATATCAAGGTGAAAAAGATGATAGTTGGATTAGATAAGATCATAAATAGTGAGATTGATAACCATATTAAGGTAGCTAAAGAATAATTCAAGTTCAAGTTCTTGAATGGATCAAGTAGCATAAGAAGAGACCTATAGTCAGCTTCCAAGGATAGTCATAAGCCAATGGAGTTCTAACAAGCTATGAAAGAGGATTTCAAGGAGGTTTGACCTTAAAGTAAGGTGATTGAGACTATGGATACCATTATAAATTTTAAAGGACTCTTTAACCTCTTGTTACTTATTATCAAGCTCTCAAAGTCCAAAAACTTTACACATTCTATATAAAAGCCTATCTTGATGCATAATTAAGTTAGGAGTTAGAGAGAAGGTTTGAATTCAAAAAGGTGAAATGATTATATGAAGGATACATTTTTATCCAAAGTGATGCATATTAATTTTACTCAAAGACAAATCTAGAAGGGAACCAAAATCATTTTGGTCATATTTTCTAGATATCACCACCTATAGCCATAAGAACACAACCATATCTCCAAGCTCTAGGAGGATGAGGGTAAAATAGTCCATGATGGAGTTTCATGGTCTAATTATAGAGATTCATGTTCATGAAAGTTTCTTAAATAAATAGTGATTTAATGATGTCAAAGGATGATTATTTTGCTCCAAACAAGTTACAATCAAGTTCACCTAATAAATGTCTACCTATAGCCATGGGTTGACACAAGCATACCTCCTATTATAAAGAGAATGATAGCATAAAATAATGAAAGAGTTTTATATAAAATGGAGGATAATGCTTAAATAGAACAAGGAGATATGAAATCATTAATTAAATTTAAGAGGATTGTCTAAGTAGTGTTATAGTCAAGGTCAATTGTAAAAAATCACCTATAACCATACCAAATGGTAATTTCATTAACATAGTCACTTATATGCCCTAAAGTGAAAACTAAAGACATTCCACTCAATAATGAAGCTTGTGAGATATTATATTTAATAAATTTACCAATTTACATATTAAAAACTTATCAAGAGAACTAAAGCACTTCCAAGAGCATGAAATTGAAGGTACATAGGTTGTTGTATGGAATAGGACTATTTGTGAAGCCTAAAGACAATGCAAGAGGAGTTAGTATACTAGAGAAGAATTTTTTAAAGAATTTTAAAAAAATGTAAGGGGTATTTAAGGAATTAAATAATTATTTAATGGATATAAATCACATTTACATCTCATAAACACCACCTACAACAAAGTTCGCATACAATCATAATAACTGTTCTTGAGAAGCATGGTATGGTGATAGGTTGCATAAGTATACAAGGTAACCAATGGGGGATGATAAAATTATATGAGGAATTTTAATAGTATATTAAAATAATTTTAATCATTCTGAAGCCCAAATCAAGGTAGAAAGAACTAAAATTCAGTCTTAAGACTTAACAAGTAGGTAGCCTACTGGTAAGTTGACGAAAAAAGCACCTACATGCCACTATAAGTAGAATTAAAGCATAAAAAATGGTGGAGTTTGTCCTCATTAATTATTATATACATCCATGGTTTTTTTAGGTAAAATTATTAGTTCAAATAATCATTTTTTTCATAATCAACCCCCTATCTATTGATAGTCTTCATCCAAGTAGGTGGATTTCTTAGAGTGTTTCAAGGTGTGGTGGAGGGTTTCAAGTTCATGGAAGGTATTTTAAAGAATAATATGGTGTTTTGAAATATTCAAACCAAATTTAAAGATGGATCACACTCTAAATTATATGCAAACCATGCCCTTGGGGGCTAAAACTAGAAACCAAACCTAAAACCCTATAAGCACATAGTCACACTTTTAGAATATTACATGGAATAATTATTCATTTGGTGGATGTGATGTCCCTTACTTAGGGGCTCTCTTATCTACTCAAAAGCTCTGATACCACTGTGATATCCCCCTCTAAACAGGAAATATAGCAACACAACAAATCTGAACCAAGATATAATCGCTGTTGAATAAATTCAGAAAGATCACAATAATATAGTCTTTTAATAACCAATTACAGATTGTATCACTTGTCCTTGTAAATTATTACAATTGCAGTCCTCTAATATGCATATAAATATGAAATACAGTCTTGAAAACCCTGGCTTTGAAAATTTGGAAGTGCAAATTGAGTTCTGGAAAGTCTCGGCCCTTCTGTGTCGACACACAGTCGCCGTCGTCGGTCGATATCTCGCCGACGTCGGTCTCTGCCGGTCGGATTTCTGCCAACGTCAGTCTTCAGTCGACCGATGTCGGTCACTGAAACCCTCTGTCTGCCGATGTCGGTTCCTGCACTAATCTGTACGAACCCGTACGGATTCTGTACGGCCGCAAATTAAGCACCACTTCCCTGTTTTCAACCCCTGATCTGAAATATATGTCTCTAGCACAGAAGATCTCTAGCTGTATAATTTATTGAATCAAAACATAAAGCAATAAATACCTGGAATATCTGTGATAACTTCTATGTGAAGTTATCTCTCAAACCTGAAATTTTGTGATAACTTCTGGATGAAGCTATCTCTCACTTTGGCAATAGATCAGCTGATATTCCACAGCCTCTTAATTGCACACACTGAAGAGGGAACGTTCTCCAATGCAAATGGAATCCTTGAACCCTAGGCTCAGTCTTCACAGAAGAAATTCTTCAAAATCAATAATCAATAATCAATAGCATAATGAACAATGGCCTCCATGAGAAACCCTTATACCCTCAAAAGATATGCTTGCCCTAATTAGGGTTTCTTAAATTAGAATTAGGATTTCTAATTAAAAATAGGCTAAATAATTAATATTTGATTAAATCAATCAAATATTAATATCTCCCTCAATACATGTCGGATCCACGAACCGATCGAAGCTAGTGAATCAGGGAGTGATTCCGCACATAACCATACCATAATAAAGGCGCTCCGCTGCATATCAAATATCCCTAAAAAGTAGGAGCTCAGGCCAAATGTGTCTGAAATACCTTGAATGAAAATCAAATAAAGAAATCCTATGAATCAAAGTCGAGCCAAGCTCCATTATGACCCTCTATCCATCTTATTAGCCTACGAAGGTCGCATAATAGGCTAACCATGAACTCAGAACATGTCAATTGAAAAGGGGACATGACAATCCGCCCCTCCTGGAATTGCTTGCCCTCAAGCAATCACTGAATGACAAATCAATCAACCCACCTGGATCCCAAATGTAGTTAGGATCTCCACCACTGTCAATTAACACGAACCCCATGCCATGACCATCCCAACTCTCATGTAATGGCGTCACATCATCTCTTGTACTAAGATAAGCACTCCAACATCCAATCCATAAATGACAATCAGCAAGCAAACTCCGTACCTGAATAATATCTAGAACTGGATTGTGAAGGCTAGACATAGTCATATCATCATCAACCTGTGACCCGACTGTAACAGAAAGTTGAGTCCTCACCACATGTGACAACTCCTGAACTGAACTCACCTCGAGACCACGCTCGTCCTCGTACCTCTCCTGTACTGGTGCCAATGTGCTCTTGTCATCACCCTCTATCATGTTATGTGGTATAGGTACCTCCATCCGATGAAAAAACATATATCTGAAGCTACTGCCCCGTATTGCCTTAAGAATATGTGTCATCCCATCAACATTAAAGAGAACCTCCATGTCCTTGAGATGAAGAGTAACTTCCTCAAATGAATGAAGCCACTTCATACCCAAGACTAAGTCTATATCCCCCATGTTTACCACATAATAATCAGCCTTGAACTCATAGTTGTTCAAGCGCAATGGGAGGTCTCTAATCATACGCTCACACTTAAGAGTGTGACCATCGGCTACCTTAACTCTGATGCCCTCAAAACCTTCTGTAGTGAGTCCACGCTTCTCCACAAATCTAGCATCTATGAAATTATGAGTGGCTCCTGTATCAAGAAGGGTGATAACCTTCTGCCCTGCCAAAACTCCACGGAGTCTGAATGACTCATCCGACTGTATGCTGGATATGCGGGCCTCCTGTAGGTGAAGCTCTAACTCTGCCTCTACATTAGGCCCTGAAGCCTCTGCCTCTGCCCCCTCAGCACTGTTATGCTGTTCGAAATCCTCAGAATCTAACTCCTCATAATATATCCACATCATACGATTCGCCTTGCCCTTAGGCCTCAAAGGACAATCGTGATGGATATCATATGGTCCTTTGCAGTAGAAGCAAAGCTTCTTCCTGCGTAGATCATTAAGCACCTCACGATCCAAAGGTGGTGCTGCTGGATTGGCCTTTGAATCATTTTTAACTCCGGATTTATCTATGTTAAAATTCGGTCTCTCCGTATCCCCGTGGGAGTGCTTATGGTCTCTAGAAGAAGAAGTACCTTTGGTGTTAAATTTATTGGATGGGGCTGCCATCTCCATATCACGTGCCTTCCTTATAGCTACCTATAATGAAGGAGGATCAAAGGCTTTGATCCAACCCCTCAATGGCTCTGTCAATCCCTCTATGAAGAGAACTACCAATCTACGCTCTGAAATATTGGGTACCATGACTGCTAATCTCTGAAACTCACCAATGAAGGACTCTAAGCTACCCATTTGTCTCAACTGTGCCAGATCTCGGAAGTAAACCTCGGGGTCTCTCCTATCAAACCGCTCAACCAATCTATCCACAAAGTCTTGGTACTCTGTTACCTGATTATGCTGAAGTGTTACCATACCATGGTACCACCAATCATGTGCTACTCCATCTAAGTGCAAAGTGGCGTATTTGATGGCATCTATCTCTGACATTGGTCTCAATGCCAAAAAGGTGTCAAGCTTATGAACCCAAGCTTGAGCTGTCATCTTACCGCTGCCGTCAAAAGTAGTCAAAGAAAGCTTACCAGTAGCCTTCTGTAGCTCACTGAATTGGACTCTAGGTCTCCTGTCCTGTCTAGCCAATCTATAGTGCTCTCTCCTCAAATTGACAAAATGATCAAAGGTTGTTCTCTCCTGGATATGAGGAGGTAATAAGTCCCATTCATCATTTGCAGCCATGTAAACATCTGCAAATGGAGAATTCCCTGCCTCCTCATCTGCTGGTACCTCTGGTTCTTATTGAATAAATAAAGGGCGTGTAGGTCTATCAGCTGTTCTGGAGTGAGTCTGCTGTGGTCTCTGATCAACCGTAACACTCCTATCATCTCTTTGGTTCCTATTCTGTCCATCAGGTGCATTCATTCTCTCTAACATGGTCATAAGTCCATGTAGTGTCTGAGCCATCTGTTGTTGGCTTGTCATCATAACACGCTGAAACTCTCTGGTGGCCTGATCAGCATCATACCTGTGGCCCCTGGGTGGGCTGCCCTCACGTCTGTCACTCATGATGATCGGTCTCTGATCTAACAACTGGATACCTTCAAGCAAGGCTTGGCTGCGTGTGTTATACCTGTGTGGTCCCAACTCTTGTGGCTGCATAAGATCTATAGACCCTCAGGCTGGCAGGATTTAGCTCTGATACCACTGTGATGTCCCTTACTTAGGGGCTCTCTTATCTACTCAAAAGCTCTGATACCACTGTGATATCCCCCTCTAAATAGGAAATATAGCAACACAACAAATCTGAACCAAGATATAATCGCTGTTGAATAAATTCAGAAAGATCACAATAATATAGTCTTTTAATAACCAATTACAGATTGTATCACTTGTCCTTGTAAATTATTACAATTACAGTCCTCTAATATGCATATAAATATGAAATACAGTCTTGAAAACCCTAGCTTTGAAAATTTGGAAGTGCAAATTGAGTTCTGGAAAGTCTCGGCCCTTCTGTGTCGACACACAGTCGCCGTCGTCGGTCGATATCTCGCCGACGTCGGTCTCTGCCGGTCGGATTTCTGCCGACGTCGGTCTTCAGTCGACCGATGTCAGTCACTGAAACCCTCTGTCTGCCGATGTCGGTTCCTGCACTGATCTGTATGAACCCGTACGGATTCTGTACGGCCACAAATTAAGCACCACTTCCCTTTTTCAACCCCTAATCTGAAATATATGTCTCTAGCACAGAAGATCTCTAGCTGTATAATTTATTGAATCAAAACATAAAGCAATAAATACCTGGAATATCTGTGATAACTTCTGTGTGAAGTTATCTCTCAAACCTGAAATTCTGTGATAACTTCTGGATGAAGCTATCTCTCACTTTGGCAATAGATCAGCTGATATTCCACAGCCTCTTAATTGCACACACTGAAGAGGGAACGTTCTCCAATGCAAATGGAATCCTTGAACCCTAGGCTCAGTCTTCACAGAAGAAATTCTTCAAAATCAATAATCAATAATCAATAGCATAATGAACAATGGCCTCCATGAGAAACCCTTATACCCTCAAAAGATATGCTTGCCCTAATTAGGGTTTCTTAAATTAGAATTAGGGTTTCTAATTAAAAATAGGCTAAATAATTAATATTTGATTAAATCAATCAAATATTAATATCTCCCTCAATACATGTCAGATCCACGAACCGATCGAAGCTAGTGAATCAGGGAGTGATTCCACACATAAGCATACCATAATAAAGGCGCTCCGCTGCATATCAAATATCCCTAAAAAGTAGGAGCTCAGGCCAAATGTGTCTGAAATACCCTGAATGAAAATCAAATGAAGAAATCCTATGAATCAAAGTCGAGCCAAGCTCCATTATGACCCTCTATCCATCTTATTAGCCTACAAAGGTCGCATAATAGGCTAACCATGAACTCAGAACATGTCAATTGAAAAGGGGACATGACAATCCGCCCCTCCTGGAATTGCTTGCCCTCAAGCAATCACTGAATGATAAATCAATCAACCCACCTGGATCCCAAATGTAGTTAGGATCTCCACCACTGTCAATTAACACGAACCCCATGCCATGACCATCCCAACTCTCATGTAATGGCGTCACATCATCTCTTGTACTAAGATAAGCACTCCAACATCCAATCCATAAATGACAATCAGCAAGCAAACTCCGTACCTGAATAATATCTAGAACTGGATTGTGAAGGCTAGACATAGTCATATCATCATCAACCTGTGACCCGACTGTAATAGAAAGTTGAGTCCTCACCACATGTGACAACTCCTGAACTGAACTCACCTCGAGACCACGCTCGTCCTCATACCTCTCCTGTACTGGTGCCAATGTGCTCTTGTCATCACCCTCTATCATGTTATGTGGTATAGGTAACTCCATCCGATGAAAAAACATATATCTGAAGCTTCTGCCCCGTATTGCCTTAAGAATATGTGTCGTCCCATCAACATTAAAGAGAACCTCCATGTCCTTGAGACAAAGAGTAACTTCCTCAAATGAATGAAGCCACTTCATACCCAAGACTAAGTCTATATCCCCCATGTTTACCACATAATAATCAGCCTTGAACTCATAGTTGTTCAAGCGCAATGGGAGGTCTCTAATCATACGCTCACACTTAAGAGTGTGACCATCGGCTACCTTAACTCTGATGCCCTCAAAACCTTCTGTAGTGAGTCCACGCTTCTCCACAAATCTAGCATCTATGAAATTGTGAGTGGCTCATGTATCAAGAAGGGTGATAACCTTCTGCCCTGCCAAAACTCCACGGAGTCTGAATGACTCATCCGACCGTATGCTGGATATGTGGGCCTTCTGTAGGTGAAGCTCTAACTCTGCCTCTACATTAGGCCCTGAAGCCTCTGCCTCTGCCCCCTCAGCACTGTTATGCTATTCGGAATCCTCAGAATCTGACTCCTCATAATATATCCACATCATACGATTCGCCTTGCCCTTAGGCCTCAAAGGACAATCGTGATGGATATCATATGGTCCTTTGCAGTAGAAGCAAAGCTTCTTCCTGCGTAGATCATTAAGCACCTCACGATCCAAAGGTGGTGCTGCTGGATTGGCCTTTGAATCATTTTTAACTCCAGATTTATCTATGTTAAAATCCGGTCTCTCCGTATCCCCGTGGGAGTGCTTATGGTCTCTAGAAGAAGAAGTACCTTTGGTGTTAAATTTATTGGATGGGGCTGCCATCTCCATATCACGTGCCTTCCTCATAGCTACCTGTAATGAAGGAGGATCAAAGGCTTTGATCCAACCCCTCAATGGCTCTGTCAATCCCTCTATGAAGAGAACTACCAATCTACGCTCTGAAATATTGGGTACCATGACTGCTAATCTCTGAAACTCACCAATGAAGGACTCTAAGCTACCCGTTTGTCTCAACTGTGCCAGATCTCGGAAGTAAACCTCGGGGTCTCTCCTGTCAAACCGCTCAACCAATCTATCCACAAAGTCTTGGTACTCTGTTACCTGATTATGCTGAAGTGTTACCATACCATGGTACCACCAATCATGTGCTACTCCATCTAAGTGCAAAGTGGCGTATTTGATGGCATCTATCTCTGACATTGGTCTCAACACCAAAAAGGTGTCAAGCTTATGAACCCAAGCTTGAGCTGTCATCTTACCGCTGCCGTCAAAAGTAGTCAAAGAAAGCTTACCAGTAGCCTTCTGTAGCTCACTGAATTGGACTCTAGGTCTCCTGTCCTGTCTAGCCAATCTATAGTGCTCTCTCCTCAAATTGACAAAACGATCAAAGGTTGTTCTCTCCTGGATATGAGGAGGTAATAAGTCCCATTCATCATTTGCAGCCATGTAAACATCTGCAAATGGAGAATTCCCTGCCTCCTCATCTGCTGGTACCTCTGGTTCTTCTTGAATAAATGAAGGGCGTGTAGGTCTATCAGCTGTTCTGGAGTGAGTCTGCTGTGGTCTCTGATCAACCGTAACACTCTTGTCATCTCTTTGGTTCCTGTTCTGTCCATCAGGTACATTCATTCTCTCTAACATGGTCATAAGTCCCTATAGTGTCTGAGCCATATGCTGTTGGCTTGTCATCATAACACGCTGAAACTCTCTGGTGGCCTGATCAGCATCATACATGTGGCCCCTAGGTGGGCTGCCCTCACGTCTGTCACTCATGATGATCGGTCTCTGATCTAACAACTGGATACCTTCAAGCAAGGCTCGGCTGCGTGTGTTATACCTGTGTGGTCCCAACTCTTGTGGCTGCATAAGATCTATAGACCCTCAGGCTGGCAGGATTTAGCTCTGATACCACTGTGATGTCCCTTACTTAGGGGCTCTCTTATCTACTCAAAAGCTCTGATACCACTGTGATATCCCCCTCTAAATAGGAAATATAGCAACACAACAAATCTGAACCAAGATATAATCGTTGTTGAATAAATTCAGAAAGATCACAATAATATAGTCTTTTAATAACCAATTACAGATTGTATCACTTGTCCTTGTAAATTATTACAATTGCAGTCCTCTAATATGCATATAAATATGAAATACAGTCTTGAAAACCCTGGCTTTTAAAATCTGGAAGTGCAAATTGAGTTCTGGAAAGTCTCAGCCCTTCTATGTCGACACACAGTCGCCGTCGTCGGTCGATATCTTGCCGACGTCGGTCTCTGCCGGTCGGATTTCTGCCGACGTCGGTCTTCAGTCGACCGATGTCGGTCACTGAAACCCTCTGTCTGCCGATGTCGGTTCCTGCACTGATCTGTACGAACCCGTACGGATTCTGTACGGCCGCAAATTAAGCACCACTTCCCTATTTTCAACCCCTGATCTGAAATATATGTCTCTAGCACAGAAGATCTCTAGCTGTATAATTTATTGAATCAAAACATAAAGCAATAAATACATGGAATATATGTGATAACTTCTGTGTGAAGTTATCTCTCAAACCTGAAATTCTGTGATAACTTCTGGATGAAGCTATCTCTCACTTTGGCAATAGATCAGCTGATATTCCACAGCCTCTTAATTGCACACACTGAAGAGGGAACGTTCTCCAATGCAAATGGAATCCTTGAACCCTAGGCTCAGTCTTCACAGAAGAAATTCTTCAAAATCAATAATCAATAGCATAATGAACAATGGCCTCCATGAGAAACCCTTATACCCTCAAAAGATATGCTTGCCTAATTAGGGTTTCTTAAATTAGAATTAGGGTTTCTAATTAAAAATAGGCTAAATAATTAATATTTGATTAAATCAATCAAATATTAATATCTCCCTCAATACATGTCAGATCCACGAACCGATCGAAGCTAGTGAATCAGGGAGTGATTCCGCACATAACCATACCATAATAAAGGCGCTCCACTGCATATCAAATATCCCTAAAAAGTAGGAGCTCAGGCCAAATGTGTCTGAAATACCCTAAATGAAAATCAAATGAAGAAATCCTGTGAATCAAAGTCGAGCCAAGCTCCATTATGACCCTCTATCCATCTTATTAGCCTACGAAGGTCGCATAATAGGCTAACCATGAACTCAGAACATGTCAATTGAAAAGGGGACATGACAGTGGACATGGAGATAGTGGGGAGGATAATTGAAACATTTAAATAAATATTTATGTGGATTAAATGTATAAATATAGTTTTGTTAGACCCCTCAAGCTCCTCAAATTCACACATAGTCCTCCACAGCACTTGAAGTCCAATTACATCACATAGAGATATTGATGTGAATTTTGCGTGGGAAATCATAGTTTTAATGGTTTATTAGGGGGAAAATATACTTAATTTTAATGGAAAGTGGTTTCCCATTAGAGTTCCTTATGATATGAAAAACCATTAAGAAGTTATGAACCTCTTAAACCCTTGTAAAACCCTCATAACCACCTGATGGATAAAAGAAGCAAAATTATACATCAAAATGGTATTTTTGAGCCATGAAATGAATTTTATAATAATATAAACTCACTTGATCACCTACATGACTAGTTGATTGGCATGTGCAGTACCTTTATTATATGAACTAAGCAAAATAAGTTAATTTTGAGCTAAAAAATAAGGAAGAAAGGGTAATTGCAAATTAAAAGGATTTGATAAGAAATATGGGGTATTAAAATATATAAATAACACTTATAAAACTATAAAAATAGGTATTTTTGGTCACATCCATAGGTAGATAAGTTTATAGGTCAAGACAATGAGTTGTTTTCATGTAAGGTGAAGAAGAATGGCTTGATAAAGCCAAGATCATGACTCCAAAACATAATATATAGATTTTTAATGTCTAATAATTTGCATAAGATCCTATATACTCATCATAAAGTCAAATATTGAAGGATTTTATGCATACTCCTATGTTTGTCTTTGGCATCACTAGATAAGGCCATCAAAAAGGGGTATTAGGAGCCAAAATAAGGTCATGAGGGCACTCAAAATCATCATGATCATAATAATAAGGTACTAATATATATTTATGATAAGTTTGAGCCATAGGTAATCACTAACATTGATCATCCTAGCCAAGGAGCACCAAACACTATCTAAAAAGCCTCTTTTCCACTCTAAGAGGATATTCACATGCTCACCTTGATACACACATTTTTCATGGGAAGATAATGAATTATATGGAATTATAGGGCATAATAAACTAATATTTTTTGGCATTGGCTTAGGAATTTAAGGCCAAGGCTTTATGAACAATCATTAATAACCCATAACACTCTTAAACCCTTACAAAACCCTACTAGTAGACATGTTTGTGGAGAATTGGATAAATATGAGTTCATATTGATTAAAAAATCATAAATAACACCTATATCATTAGTTAATCTCTGAGATATTCATGTCAATGACTATTAGTTATATGAATGTTGTATGGATTTGGTAGAAAAAACATTTTTACAAAAAAAAAACACAAAAGGAGATGTAAAATGTAGTTTAATGGAATTCAAATCCATGGAGACTAAATTTTTGACCATTTCATTCCTTATAAAATAATTATATTATAATAAATCTACCTTAAAGTTCCCTTGGGATCTCCTCTAAAATAACTAATCTATAAGAAATGGAGGAAAAACTATCTAGTCAACCAGTTTGACTAATTTATAGGTGTTGCTTACCAAAGGAGGAGTAATTTCATGTTATAAGTCATTTATTTATGTATTTAATTCATAATATTTTCAGGTTTTAAAGGTTTTATGTCGGTTCTAATTTCCATAAATCATACAGAGTTAGGTTACTAGGCCTAATTTGGCCTAGTATACCTATTTACTCAATCAAGTAAATAGAATATGGAATACAAATTTATATATGAGAGATAATGTGGAGTTATAATTCAATAAATCTGATATAAATCATGTAAAATTTATCCTTGATGTCAAATACATGCTTAAATGATCCTTCTAATGAGTTAACTAGTATTCAACTAGTCCAATTACATGCATAACTCATTTTGAGTTCTAATTCATGAGTTAACTCATTTCAAGTGGAGCTGTCAAACAAATAATGGAATAACATGATAGATAAAGATATTTCATAATACAAAAAGGGCCCACCACCTTTTCAAATACCAATTATATCATGTAATCAACATGTAAGACACTATACATAAGGAGAAGTCTTAAGGACTATTATTTGAAAATTGTAATTAAAAATTGATTTGAGTTTATGTTTAGTTATCTTATCCTTCTCTCCTCTATGAAACATTGGCTATAGATTCTTCTCTTTTAATATATATTCATACTTTTAGGCCATTTTTTTAGGATCCCTCTCTTTGGCATGATGAAACTCTACCAAGATTGATCTTTGTAAACATCTTGAGATAATAAAATGACTATTTTTATATTCCTATATATAGGTTTAGTGTGTTATATTGGTTTTATTTTCACATGTGTTAGTATTTTCTCCCTTGGTAGGTCCTAATCTCTCCTAGTTACTAGTATGCCATCTTATGCAGGTCACATATCATTTTTGATGTTGATTGATTAAGCTAACAGTGAAAATATTGATTGATTAGTGCCTTGAATTAGGCCTTCCATCATTTCCCTTATGCTTTGATCAATTGATGAAACCTTTATATGAAATACTATTTCATAAGAGTCTTTTGAAGTCATATATTTAGTGATTTCATTACTTCTTAGTGTTGTATGAGTTCAAATTGAGTAGATAAACCAATAATATAGGTATATCACCATTAGTATAATCAATTTACTTTTTAGTTATCCTTTTAACCCTTTTCATCCCAAAAAGTTTAGTAGGTTCTAGTAAAATTAGAAAAGTAGATAAATCAGAGGAGCTAGCCTCACAATCTAGAAGTCTAGTTTAAGATACAAGTCTTATACACCTTAGACCATTCCAATGTTAGTCCAAGTTTGAAGGAAATTTGATCAATCTACTTTCAATAGGGTGTAACTTAGGTTTTTAATAGTTATAGCACACCTGTTGGGACATATATCTAGCTATTAGAGTACACATTTGTAGCATATTGATCTTTAGAAGTAGTTTCAAGTACTCATATGATCATCTTATCAGAGGTAAAAGGCAAATCTTGTTCATAAATTCAATTATTTTCATGTGTCTTCTAAAAAGCTATGGCAGCCTATGGAATAAACTTTGGTCATTCATCTCATTATAAACATCCCTATGATCCATCCTAATTCCAATATGATCCATATACATCTTAATATGACCCTATCAGCCCCACCATGATCCATATTAGCCTTATGATGAACCTCACCAACCCTGTACAGAACCTTATTAACAATATGGTCACTCAAACCAATCCAATTAGTCATGGAAATCTCATGAAATTCTTGATCAGCTCAACCAAGTTCCAAGACAATCCATCTCAAGGTTCAAACAAACCTTGTTTGGCTATGAGAAACAAATGGTGAGCATAGACACTCAAAATGGATATGGAAACAAGGTTCCAAGAATGAGATTGAGAGTATGAGAGATTCATTATAACAAGATAAAGAGGCGTGTGTATCTTTCAAAAGATAAGGCCATTAAAAATTTAGTAATGATATCCTAGATATAGGTGGTCTAATTATAGGAAATGAAGAGAAGTTGTTAGTCTATGAGAGACACCAGGTCACCACAACCAGTAACATGTTCCCATTGAATTACTCTTTTCTCTTTATGAACATAAAAAAAATGTAGATAAAATACCTCAAGATTCCATTTATAGCTTGCAAGATTTCATACTTGGAATTATATCCAAGAGAGACCTCAAAATGTGCAAGAAGTGTGTTTTGAGGAGGCTATTTTTCATGTTTCATAGCAGATCATAAAGGAACCTTCATCTTCAAGTTTGTAGGGATAGGTCTCTAATGACTTGGTTCATGAATTTAAGGTTCACATTGATAAAAAAATTAACCTTGAAAATAATTATCTTCATCAGTTGATAGAAGTTGTAAAAGCAACACAATCTCAATAGTAAATTCTTTCATTCTTTCCCATGGATATAATAAGTGCAAAAGAAAAAGATCATAAACCCAAGTTCATGACTTGGAAGAAAATGTAAATATATAGGGAGAGTGAATATAATTAAATTATAATTCCAAGTATTATTTTATAAATAAATTAGGAAATTATTTAGCTTCCACTCCTCCCTCCTCAAAATCCCATGGATTTCCCTTCATGGAAAGTTATTCAAGAGAGCTTGCAGCAGAGAGATGAGGTGGAGGTGATTCAAGTTAAGCGACCCTATGAGAAAAATAAATCATATATGGTACCAAATTTTGACCCTTTCAATATTATTGAGTATTTTTAAGGACTCACCATGCTAATTACTGAGAAGGATCCCTCTAATCAGCTTTCTTGTTTGCACATAGAGAGAGCCCTTCAAGTTTGAAGATGGTATGGCCATGAGAAAGAAAATCAAGGTCTAAAAATTTGGTTAGTGAAATTAGTCACAAATAAATTATATACATGTAAATTAGTTCTCAATTTCTCTTTATCTCTCCTTCATGAACCATCCCTTTGAATTCAAGGCACTCATTATGGTTCCTTCATCCAAGAAGGTAGTCAGTTTTCTATGTTTTTTCCTCATTAGAGCATCATGGTAGAAAATTTCATGTTCAAAGGATTCATCAAGAGAATTATCCACCTTTCCATGGAATTAATCAACCTTTTTACACACATGTGAGGGTAAAATAGATCTCAAGAAGACAAAGGAGTGCAATTCCACATTCTACAAGCATATGAAAAAGAATTTTATAGTCTAGGAGAGAGAAAGGGTTTCAAAGTTTTGTTGGATTCTTGTTTAAGAGGTATCCTTCATGTTATTATGTTTTTAAACTAAGGTTTCTCAATATTTTTCCACAAATATTTATACTAATAAGATCACCAATGTGCTCTCAATATTTCTTGCGAAGTCACTGTTTAACATTTTTTAAGGTTTCTTAGCTTTGGTTTAGGATCTTAATATATTCTTAGGTTTCAATTTCACCTTCTTATGCTCCTTAAAAGGCCTCAAAATTGATATATGTGGTAGAGGATATGATCATGATTAGATTGGACCTTAAAAATAGTTTTGACATCCCCATTTCATGTTTTTATTACTCCATGTTCGTTCACCTTCATTCTCACTATCTTACACTATCATTCTCACTATGATCATGCTTCATTTTCACCTCCAAACATGGTTTTACATCTTCCTTTCCCATATTTACCACTTCCACTCATCTCCATCTCATAAATACATTAAAAATATGAGTAAAGGAATGATAAAATATTCATGATCATTCAAGTGTGGTTTGTAGGACCATGAAACCATGATAAACAATCAAGAAGGTAACATATAGCCAATACACCAATAGTCATGAGTTTGCATGGAAGAAAAAAATAAGGGAAGATAAGGAAAATGTCTCTTTCAAGGTCTTATTTCATTATTATCTATAAATCTATAGTATTTTAAGGACAAGGATAATATTATGTTGGTAACCTTTTTTAAGGCCAATTTTAGTCACAGTCTAGACAAACACAATCATCCATAGTTGTCAAAGAAGGACAATATTATTGAATGTTGACACCATGGAAATAAATGTATGAGTTAAGTACAAAAGAGTGATGGTTTCTTGACCCATATAGTGGCTTCATTAATTTTATAGACCATAGGATTATAGTTAAGTGTCCTTTGATACACCTATAGGCATGTGTTTAGATCAAAATCTATAGTAGATGAAGGTCTTGGTAGTCTTAAGGCCTATCTAGGTGAAAAAGAGGCTAGTTGTATTAGTTAAGTTCATAAACAATGACATGGATAATAATAGTAAATTGTATCAAGAATAATTCAATTTCAAGTTTTTGAATGGCTCAAGTGGCACATGAAGAGACGTACAATTAGCTTCCAAGGACAATCATAAGCTAAGGGATTTCTAACAAGTTATGAAAGAGGCTTTCAAGGAGGTTTAACCTTCAAGTAAGGCGATTGAGAATATGGAGATAATTATATAGTGTAAGATACCTTTCAACCTCCTATTACTTGTTTTCAAGCTCTCAAATTCCTAAAACTCTACACTTTCTATGCAAAAGCCTATCTTGATGCAAAGTCATGTTAGGAGTAAGAGAGAAGATTTTATTTTAATAATGTGAAATGATGATATGAAGGAGATAGTGTTTTATAAAGTGATTAATATGAATTTTAATAAAATACAAATCTATAAAGGAACCAAACTTAGTTTTTGTAATATTTGCTAGAAATAACCACCTATAGTCATAAGAACACATCCATATCTCCAAATTTTGGGAGGATGAAGGAAAAATAGTCCATGATGGAGTTTCATGGTCAAATAATAGAGATTAATGTTAATATAAGGTTATTAAATCAATATTTATGGAATGAATTCAAAGGATGATGATTTTTCTCCAAACAAGCTACTATTAGGTTCATTTAATAAATGTCTACCTATAGCCATGGGTTAACACAAGCATACCTCCTATTATCAAGAGAATGAGATCACATCCTAATGAAGGAGTTTCATATAAAATTGAGGAGAATGTTTCAAGATAAAAAATATATATTAACTCATTAGGTATAATAAATAGGAGTGTATAAGCAGTGCTACAGTCAAGGTCAACTCTAAATAGTTACCTATAGACATACCAAATGGTAATTTCATTGACATAGTCACTTATATGACTTAAAGTGAAAATTAAAGACCATTTACTAAAGAATGAGGATTTTTAGATATTATCTATAATAAAGTGACTAATGGAAATCTTCAAAAATTATAAATAAAACTAAATCACTACCAAGAGCATGAAATTGAAGGTACATAGGTTGTACGGAATAAGACTATTTATGAAACAATGCAAGAAGAATCAATATGATAGAGAAGAAGTTGTTCATGTGTTTTAAAACCACTTAAGGTGTATTTAAGTTAAAAAATAATAGTTTAATGGATGCTAAACACCTCTACAATAGTGTTAGCATATAGTCACAATGAGTGTTCTTGAGAAGCATGGTATGGTGATAGGTTATATAAGTTTGAAAGGTAGCCAATGGGGGATGAGACTAATATAAGAGGAATTTTAATAGTATATTAAAAAAAATTAATAATTATAAATCCTAAATAAAGGTTTAAATAAATAAAACTTAGTCTTAAGACTTAATAAGGAAGCAACCTATTGGTAAGTTGAGGGAAAAAGCACCTACAGGCCATTAAAAGCAGAATTCAAGCATAAAAATTGGTGGAGTTCATAATAATTATTTATTATATATATATATATATATATATATATATATATATATATATATATATATATATATATATATATATATATATATATATCAATGTTTTTTTGAGGTAAAATTATGAGAGAAACTACTCACTATTTTGTCATAATCAACCACCTATCTATTGATAATCTTCATCCAAGCAAGCAGATTTCTTGAAGTGTTTCAAGGTGTAGTAGAGGGTCTTAAGCTCATGAAAGGTCTTGAAAAGAATAATATGGTGTTTTTAAATCTTAAAAAAACATTTAAAGAGTGATCACACTCAAAATTATATGCAAAGCATTCCCTTGAGGGCTAAAAGTAGTAGGTAGGCCTAAAATCCTACAAGCACATAGTCACACTTTTGGACTCTTACATGGACTAATTCTTCATCTGATGGACATGGAGATAGTGGGGAGTATCATTAAAAAATTTTAAGAGATATTATAGTGGATTAAATTCATAAATCAAGTTTTTTTAGATCCCTCAAGCTCCTCAAATTCACACATAGTCCTCAACAACCACTTGAAGCCTAATTTTATCACATAGAGATCTTCATGTGCCTTTTACATGGGAGACCCTACTATTAATGGTTGATTCCCATTAGTGGTCCATACACTATGAATAATCATTAATAAGCTATGAACCTATTAAAACCTTGCAAAATTCTCATAACCACCCAATGGAGAAAAGAACCCAAATTATGTATCCATATGGTATATTTGAGACATGAAATGAATTTTATAGTCTTATAAACTCACCTAAGAACCTCCATGATAAAATGGTTGTCATGTGCAATACCTTTACTATATGGACTAGGAAAAATTAGTTAAATTTGAGATGAAATTAAAGGAAGAAAGGGTAATTGCAAATTCAAAGGATTTGAGAAGAATTATGGGGTATTTAAATATCTCAAGGTCAATTATAAAAATATCAACAAAGGTATTTTGGGTCCATCCATAGGTAGATAGATTTCCATGTCAATATAAGGAGTTGTTTGCATGCAAGGTGAATAATAATGGCTTGATAAAGCCATTATCATGACTCCAAATCATCCTCTACATGATTTTTAAGTATAATAAATTATATAACAGAATATATACTCCTCATAAAGTTAGTTATTAAAGGATGATATGCATACACCTATGTTTGTCTTTGGCATCACTAGATAAGGCCATCAAAAGGGGGTAATAGGAGCAAAAGAAAGGTTATGAGGGATATAAAAATCATCATCAGATCATAAGAGATATTTATACTAAGTTTGAGCCATAGGTAAGCACTATAATTTATCATCTTGGCTAAGGAGCACTACAAACTATCTAAAAAGCTTGTTTTCCAGTCCACCCTCATACACACCTTTTGAATGGGAAGTTGTGGACTTTGGGGGAGTTATAGGGCATAATAACCTAAAATGTTATGGCATTGGTTTAGGTAATCAAGGACCAAGATTTATGAACAATAATTGAGAACCTAGAGTACTCTTAAACCCTTACAAAACCCTACTACTAGACCTGTTTATGGAGAATTAGACAAATACGCATTAAAATTGATTGAAACCTACTTACTATTACTTGGATCATCAAGTAAACTCTAATAGCTTCATGTGCATGACCATTGGTTATATGAATTTTCAAAAAAATAGTTTCGTAGATAAAAAACACAAAAAGAGAGGTATAAAGTAGTTTATAGGGCATATTACACTAACATTTTATGGCATTGGTTTAGGCATTCAAGGCCCATGCTTTATGAACAATCATTAAGAACCTAAATATCTTAAACCCTTGTAAAACCCTAATATAAGACTTATTTGTATATAATTTGAAAAATGTGCATTAAAATTTATTGAAACGACCTCCACTTGGATCATTAATTAAACTATGAGAACTTTATGTCCATGACCATTGATTGTATGGATTTGGCAAAAAATAGGTTTTTGAGATTAAAAAACACAAAAGGAGAGGTATAAATTAGTTTAATGGCATTAAAATCCATGAAAAGTGAAGTTTTTCACTTGGTATTCCTCCAAATATCATTAAATGATAATAAATATGCATATAAGTACCCTTGGGAGCTCATCCAAAATAGCCAGTCTATAGGAAATGAAGGAAAAACTAGCTAGTCAACAAGTTTGACTAATTTTTAGGTGTTTATTGTCAAGGAGGACTCATTCAATGATATAAGGAATTGATTTTTGTCTTGAATTAATCATATTTATAGGTTTTCAAGTTATTATGTATGTTATAATTTCCACCAAGTACAATGAGGTAGGCTACTAGGCTTCATTTGGCCTAATACACCTATTTACTCAATAAAGTAAAGAGAATATGGCATAGAAAATTTTATATGAGATATAATGTGGAGTTAAAATAGCATAAATCTAAGATAAATCATGCATAACTAATCCTTTATTTAAAATACATGATTAATTGATCCTTATTATATAATTAATTGGTCTTTAATTGGTCTAATTTCATGCATAACTCATTTTGAGTTTTGATTCATGAGTTAACTCATTTCAAGCAGAGTTATCAAAAAAAAATTATGGCATAGAATGTTAGAGAAAGAGATTAGATAAGAAAAAGAAGTCCCACCACCTTGTTTTTAATGTCAAATAGATCATGCAATTAAGATGCAAGATACTAGACATAAGGAGAAGTCTTAAGGACTATTAGTTGTAAATTGTAACTGAAAATTGATTTGATTTGATGTTTAGTTATCTTCTCATTCTATCCTCTATGACACATTGTCTAAAGATTCTTATCTTTTTCTATATATTGAGGCCTTTAAGCCATTTTTAGGATACCTCTATTGGGCATGATGAAACTCTACCAAGATTGTGATTTGTAAACCTCTTGAGATAATAAAATGATTATTTTTAGATTCCTATATAAAAGTTTAGTGTGTTATATTAGTTTTATTTTCACAAATGGTAGTATTTTCTTCCTAGGCATATCCTAATCTCACCTAGTTACTAGTATGCCATATTATGTAGGTCATACATAGTGTTTGATGTTGACTAATTGAGCTAACAATGGAAATATTGATTAGTTAGTGCCTTTATTTAGGCCTTCCATCATTTACATTTTGATTTGATAACTTGATGAAACCTTTATATAAAATATTATTACATAAGAGTCTTTTGGAGTTGTAGATTCAATGATTACATTGATTATTAGTGTTGTATGAGTTTAAATTGAGTGGATGACCTAACAATAGATATGTATCACCATCAGTAGATTATATTTCCCTTTAAGTTATCCTATGAACCCTTTTCATCCCAAAATGTTTAGTAGGTTTTAGTAAACTAAGAAAAGTAGAAACATCAGAAAATCTAGCCTCACAATCTAGAGGTCTAGTCTAAGATACATGTGTCTCACACCTTAGATCATTCCAATTTTATTCCAAGTTTGAAGGAGATATGAGTAATCTACGTTCATTAGGGTGTAACTTGGGTTCCTAATAGGTGAGAAAATTTGAAGACAAAACAGTCCTAGTGTCATAAAAAAAAGAAATAATATGTTAAGAAATTGTAATAGCCTAGATGTAGAATATGATGACTTTCCTTCAAACTAGATCATATCCCCTGGCTTGAATAAATAAAAGATTAGGAATTTTATGTTGGAATCCATTCCTTATGTGCTCATCAATGGTTTGTTGTTCAAAAGAGACATAAATGGAGTCCTCTTGAGGTGCATAAAATTAGATCAGGTGAGAAGAATTCTTTGAGAATTCCATGATGGCCCTATAGAGGCCATTATTAACCCAAGACCGCTATTTAAAAAAGCATACAAGATGGATATTATTGGCCAAATATATTCAAATATGCATATGCATATGTGAAAATTTACAAGAGACATACATTATTCATAGGAAAACAAAGGATGGTAGCCTTACCATTACACCCAATACAAAATGATCAGCCCTTTGTACAATGGGGCCTAAACTTCATAGGCATGATTAACCTACCATAAAGTGATGAACACAAATGGATCCTCATGGCCATAGACTATTTCATGAGATGTATAGAAGCATTATCACTAAAGGAGGCTAATGAGACATCCATCCTGATCTTCTATAAAGGCATTGTAATAAGATTTGGTGTTCTAGCCACCATTATCTTTGATAATACATTGGCTTTCCTTGGAACCAGGATCAATGAATGGGCCATCAAACATAACATCCATTTTAATGCCTCATCTAAATTATTACCCTAAAGGTAATGGCCTATCCAATTCCATGAATAAGAATTTGATTCATATTATAAAGAGGACTATGGAGGATAATCAATGATATTATCACACTAAGCTCAGAATTGCCCTTTAGGCTGACTGAGTCACACCCAAAAGAGTGTTGGTAAATTCACCCTTCATGTTAGTTTATAGAAGGGAGGCCATATTGCCCACATCCAAAGAGTTTCCTTCATTAAAACTCACCCATCAATTGGAGTTTATTGAAATTGATCTCCTCACGATAAGGTTAGTAAATCTAATAGAACTTAAGAATACTAGAGTATAATATATGCATACTATAAAACTTCAATAGACCCAAATAAATATGACCTTTTATAAAAAGGCCAATCATAGAAGTTTCCAAGAGGGAAATTTAGTTCTCAAATGGGATGTGGAAAAAGAAAAATATAGAAGGCATATTATTCTATTCAATATGAAGTGGTCCATATACCATTATAAGCTCCAAGTAAGTCAACACTTTCCAACTCATTAATTGAATGGAGAAGAACTACCCATCCTAGTCAATGGGATCCATCTCAAGGACTATCTTTGTTAATTCTTTTAAAGTTTGTAAATAAGTATATTAGATGTTTTTTCATTTCCCTAAGTGCCTTGTGCACATTATTTTAGGATATTTTTATTTCCTCTAAGTTCTTATGCATGGTTTTCCACTTAGATTAGATCACATTCCTATAAGTGACTTTGGCATATTTTTTTGTTTTGTTAGGAGAATCTCAGTTTATTTGAAGCTAAGAGTACACTACTAGTGCATTCAATGGAAAAATTACTAGAAGTTTCAACAACTCTATGACTAGTGGATTGATTCAAAGGCTACTATATTCTTACTTAGTAGGAAATCACCCCATATAGGTTGCCAGAAGAGTTGATTTTATAATTCACCCCTAGCTCATGCATAACTCATAAAAAATCCTAAAAGAAGGTTTGAATGACCATAAGTGTCTAGTTATTTAAATCAAGATGTGCATATATGCCTCTCATCCATGGCCACACCTAAATTAGTCAATGTATATATACAAATTGACTAAGTGTCAACTTGCATTTTCAAGGAGTTTCTTATATGCACCTCATGTAGTAGCATGCATGTTCAGAGGCATAAAAATCTCATCTTTCAAATAACATAGGGAGAGGTAAATAGTAAGTAGTTACATTCCACTTATGCACTCTCATAAATCTTACACTATAATTTATGCTAAGTACATGATACTTTACCCACTGATATGGGATTTGTTATAAATAAAAGATTGGGGAAGACTACCAAAAGGGTATTTGGCAAAAAAGGGTTAAAATTCATGCACCTCACAGAGGACTTCTACATCTACAATTCTTTGTAAATATGCAATAATCAATGTGTAAATATTAATAAAAAGGTAGAAGGCAATGTTTCCCATTAGATGTATAACAATGATGTGGCAGTTCAAGAGAAACTTGCACACTGATTGACAAGTGGCAATGCCATATAAAGGGGTAGTTAAAAAGAAATTAAGTGGTGTTTAAGGCCTTATGAGATAATTAAATTTATAAGTTGATATAAAACATTAGAATATGATCAAATTCCACCCTTATGACTATTCTAAGGCTCCTCCATTCTCAGACACACATGTGGATCTATAATAATCCTACCATCTACTCCCAAATCTAAATCACCAAGTAGAATTTAATAAGCATGAACAAGGTGACATAATAGAATTAAGATATTGTATCTACCACCATAAGGGGTGAATTGATTATAAAAGTATTTATCCATTATAAGGTCTTGTTGTTCATTGTAAAAGGCTGAACATTTCTTAATAAACCTCATGGTTCCAAAATTTACCCTCAAAGAACACTTCTATTTGGTGAACCTTGCTTGTTAATGAGAATTAATTTCACCTCTGGCTATTATTATTTTACTCTATTTGATATTTTTTGGTTTTTATTTTTATGTGGGTAATATCTACCCCTCTCATCACCATCCATTCCCATCACCTATGCATGAAACTTGGGACTCACTTGTAGGTTATGTTTTGTGGACATACAATTTTGTGTAGAAATTATATGTGGATTAATCATCATCCCTCTAAATGTTAAATTGAATTACCACACCTCTACATGAAACACTTATGCATTTGGAGTGTTCTTTGTTGAGCCTTTATGATAATGTCTTGTTTTTAAATATTTGTAATGTGTCCATAATAGTAGGAGTTCTCACTCTATTCTTGGTGTATCACCTTTTATTTTCAAGTAAATTATTTCCTCTTCCATCCATTTTCCCTCAAAATCATAGGTTTAGATTAGTGTTAGACTTACATTTATGCTCTTTAGGTCTTTAAAATTATCTTAAACTAGGTGCACCTAGAATAAAAGGAATCTAGACTACTCTAGAGGCTCATCCCAAGAAGTAAAATGGTTCCAAACCTTGTGGAAATTCCCATAATTGTGATAAGATAATGGATGCCTTGTGCATGTATTTGAGTGATAAAACTTCCACACATAGTGTCAAATTCTTTTGTGTGTTGCACAAGGCATTAGAACTCTGCACCCTACCACAAAACCTCCTGCATCACATACCATTCATGTGTCATGTTTTAAACAATAACATGGACTACCTAAAATTAATAATAGTTAAAATAAAAGAGAGTAAGGTAAATAATACAAAATGAAGAGAAATATTTCCAAATTTAAATTGATGAATTGAAGTAATTGATGTAATAATGGAGATATAGGGATAAATTGAGAAACTTCTAGGTTCATTTGTGGATGATGACAAAAAAGTGATTTCAAGACAAATAATTATTGATGAGTTCAAATAATAAGTGGAAAAAGATATGACTCTAAAATATGCATTCAATTATAATTCAATCAAAAAATTCATCAGATATCAAAATATTCTTGATAATTTTGATAAAATTCTAAAGAGAATCTAATTGACTTCAAATCACATGATCGATCTCCACCTCAATGCATAAATTGATTTTATTCATTTAAAAGGTTTTAAAGAATTAAATTAAAAAAATAATCAAGATATTTGATGAATATTCAAAACATATGCAACAAAATAAAGAACAAGAACAAGATGTCTATATCATGTTTGACAATGAAGTTGAATAAATAGTAGTTATAGTTTGCTAAGTCTAATACTTGTAAATTGTCAAAGTCATTTTTACAATATCAAGTTTAATATTTTGTAATATATTTTTTTTCATATTTTAAGTCATGAAAATTTTATAAGTTATTTTTGAAAGTTTCAAGTCATGCAAAATTGTCAAGTCAATTTTACAAGTCATGTAAAATTATCAGCACCCTTTTAAAACTTTAAGTTATGCCTTTTGCCGACGTGATTTTACAGGTAGTCTAAAATTCAAAAAATATGGTTATGAAATATAACCACCCATTTTAACATATAAATTTGATTTTTAAAGTCATTTTAAGGTGATTTTAACATTTAATAAATTCTTGGCAAGAATAAAGAGAAGAGATTTTATTTTCAACTCACTTAATAATCAATACAAAGATAGTTTTTTTATGAAATTTATGCCATAAATATTTATGAATAGATAATTTTTGTGTATATTTTATTATGTTTGATTATTATTCTTTCAAAAATTTATAAGTTTCATTATTATATAGTCAATACACATGAATATTTCATCATAGAAATTTTGAATCTACATTAGGAATTTCTATTATTGCAAAACCTCGATGGGATTAAAATAATTTTTCATCTATATTGTTAGGGAATATGTGGTTTTTTTTAATCTCTATTTTTATTTCTATTCAATATCCTTGTCATATGTATTTTTGCCTACATACAAAATATTTCTTTTCTATCTCATTTTTATGATAAAGGTTTCCTATGTTAGAATATCCACTACCAGATTATTCTAGTGAGTTTATGTGTTTGGATACCTAGATTTATCCCCTTTTATCCATATTTTATTTGAATTTATGTCTTACCTCCACTATATTTTCCTTAAATTTACCTTATTCCATGTTTTCCTACTTTATAGT